>OY821518.1:177520364-177932864 GCA_963682025.1 Cordilura impudica | reverse complement strand
TTTTACTATATTTTTGGTTTACATTTCTTCACTTACTATTATTAACCAATTTATTGTTATACGAATAAAAAATTATAATAAATATAATTAACAAAAAATAGAATAAAATAACAATACTATAAACATATAAAAAAATAAAAATCTTTTATTATTATTATTTGGCCAGAATGTTTTATTTTCGTTGTAATTGTTTAATAAGCTAGTAGGCCTAAAGTATTCCTCAGTGTAAATAAAAACAGTTTTTATTACATGACTTTTCCCGACGTTTCGTAGATTGTTTGTTTATTTTTTCAAGGGATCGTCTATTTTAAATAATACAGACATTACATTAATACAACAAAATTACACCAAGACAAATTTAACCTACAATGTGAACGTTTTTCCCCAATGTTACATTTATAGTTTCGTTTTACAATTAACATAAAATATCTGAACACAGAAAACATGAAACATTAATTTAATTATAAAATGTATTATTCTAATATCACAGCGGAGTTAATTTATTGCGACTATGTAATTTGTGTTTGTGTTATTCGTTTCCTCTTTTAATCTAAGTGTAGACCTTGATTTTATTCAATTTTCCCAAGATGTTCCTTATGGCTGTGTTGACCGGTATATTCGTAAATAACGACATGACATCGAATGATACTAATACTTCATTTTCGTTTACTTTTATTTTTCGTAATTGTTCCTTCACTTGGAATGATTTTTTAATTTTATACTCTTCCGATATCAAATGTAGTAAAATTTTTCCTACATATTTGAGAGCTGGTAGCATGGCACCTGGACTGATGATACTATTTTGTGGATTTTAAAAACACTATCACAACACATATTAAAAACAGGTCACACAGCTGACTTCGAAGGCGTAAGAATAATAGACAGGGGAAAAACAGAGCAAAAGAGATACATGATCGAAAATTTGAGAATTCAGCAGAACATGAAAAGAACAATGAACTTAAAAAGAGGAAACGAATGACATAAACACCAATTACATATATAATAAAATTAATTAGAAATAATATTTTAAAATGTACTCAATATACGGAAAATAATCTTATTATGGCACCGTACTACATAAATGAAAGATACATAATTGATTCCCTTAAAACGGGGTTTGTACCACCTGAGGCTTTTATTTACCTTGACAACAAACAAATTATTCAAAATAAAAATGGCATCCCAATCTTCTACCACAATCATAGAAGAGCCAATATAAAAGCAGTGAATTGCAATACAGAATATATAAATATAAAATATGATACCAGCATATCAAATAAAGATTTAAAATTTATAAAACAATTAAATACCAAGACATTTTGGTGGCTACCTACATAATTCAACATATCCCCTGCTTTTTATACCCTATACCACTATGTGGTTTGGGTATAATGACTTTGTGCTGCTGTTTGTAACAACCAAAAATATTTGACCTAGACCCATCTTTAATTATACCGATCGAATCAGAATCACTTTCTGAGTTGATTTAACAATGTCCGTCCGTCCGTCCTTCCGTGTGTGTGTCCATGTAAACCTTCTAATCAAACTGCAGGTCGCAAATATGAATATATTTTGACGAAATTTGGTATATAAGCTTTTGTCGGCCATGGGATGAACGCTATTGAAATTAGTGAGAATCGGTCCATGTTCAGACCTAGCCCCCATACAAATTACCCATATGAAATCGACATAAATTGCCATAAGATCCAAATTGTCATATAGATCTTACTCAAATTGGGTTTGTATGCGTTCATTACATCCATTAATGAGTAGTCCAAAAATGATCCCTTTGACCCCATATAGAGCTGCTTCCCGATCTTCACTTAAATCTATTAAAAAACAAAAATATTGCACTGATTCTTCTCAAATTTTGTTTGTATATATTTTTGCAAAATACAAGAGACTTTACCAAACATGATCAGGATCGGTCCATTTTTGAACCAAGTCCCTATATAGATATAGCATCCGATATGAACTTTTTCATATCTGCAGCCAAAAAAATTAATAAAAATACCACTCAAATTTGGTTTTTGCTTATTTTCTATGTCCAGTTAGTTGGGCCTAAGAGATAGGGTCTATAAACGCATGGTATAGGGTATCGTATAGTCGGTCTAGACCGACTATAATTTTCTTACTTGTTTTTTATTTTAACCCTTGACTATTTCCTCTGTTATAAAAGCAATGTTTTTTAAAAAATTTTTCATTGCAAAAATCAATTTCAATTATCTATTTTTTCATTTAAAATAAAGAAAATTATATTAATTGTAAAACCTAAATTTTTATTATATTAATAATACTCGAGAGTCCGATTAAGGGACATTGTATATTCAAAATGTTATTATTACTAGTTGTTTATTATAGTATAATTATAATTATTGTAAATAAATAAACTTAAAAAAAAAAAAACACCAATTACATAGTCGCAATAAATTAACTCCGCTGTGATATTAGAATAATACATTTTATAATTAAATTTATGTTTCATGTTTTTTGTGTTCACATGTTTTATTTTAAATGTAAAACAAAACTATAAATGTAAAATCAGGGGAGAAAAAACGTTCACATTGTAAGTTAAATTTGTATTGGTGTTATTTTTTTTGTATTAATGTAATGTTTGTATTGTTTAAAATAGACGATTCCTTAAAAAAGTAGACAAATTGTCGGGAAAAATCATTTAATAACTGTTTTTTTATTTCCACTGAGGAATACTTTAGGCCTTACTAGCTTATTCAAAAATTACAACGATATAAAAATCTTTTATTTTCCACAATTGTAAAGTTTTTTCAGTGTATAACTGGTGAGAGTAAATTTCAATTTCGTTTTTCGCTGCTACACACACAACCATATTGTGTGATAGTGTGTGTGTTGGCCACCACCGGTTTAAAGCTAAATCTAAAACATTCGTCCCAATTCTTATCAACTATAGCATAGAGCGATGAAATTTTTACTCCTTAAACGAAAGCATTGCGTATATGGCAACTCCGCTATACCCAATTTACCATTTTCTCTTTCGTTGATTTTTTATGTCAAAACATTTAATTTTTGGAGCAATTTTGCGTAATTTGTTAATCATATGTTAAAATAAGCTGATTGAAGAACAGGTGTTTTAAGTAAGCGAAAAATTTGTGTTGATCTCCTTAGCTATTCTTAAATCCTGTGAAGGTTAACCGAAATGTACGTATTATTTAAGTATTTTATTACATTTTCTTTGTAAATAACTAACATATTTTAAACGCAAAGCTTTTACTTGGCCGCTGTAAATCATCAAAGCATATGTGCAAATTCATGCGTTTGCGCTAATGAGAACTTATAATGCAAATATATTTGTATATTGCATATATGCAATTCCATGCATTTAATGTTAATTTTATTTATTTTTAAGGACCCTTACTGATAGCAAAATTGCCAAAATAATTGAAGGTTGGGGTGAAAGTGAAGATGAATTGTTTGTTGATAACGATGAATGTTCAATAATCATCAATATAAGTCAACTGGAGTATGTGGAGGACGAAGCAAATCCAGGAGAACTATCTAGTGTTGGAAAGGAGGCAAATGCTAATAAGAGAAACAATACCGGTGACTTGCGATCTCTGAAACAAAAATATGCAAGAACTTTTTGGAAATAAAAAGAATTCGCAATGAATTTAAACACTGATTTTAAGGCCAGCGCAAAGCTTCCAGAACTATTTTTAAATTTAAGTCGACCTTGCAGGTACATCACATATTTTTTTCGGAAGAACTTATGAATTCTATTGTCTTCCAATCGAATCATTTTCGTTGTTTGACTGTTGAAGTGTGAGGTTGTGTTTTTCTAAAGCGTGTCCGTCTGCCCGTAATAAAAATTTTTTTAATCGCGGTTCGTGGTGTGATTGTGGTTTTTGATTCGATAAATTGATACCGTCGTATCGGTTGCGGTTAGGGCCGTTAGCTTTTTAGTGCATTTGGCGATTCTTTGGGTCGGTAAACAGTTTGTCGGGGTACTGTTCGGTACGGGTAACTGTTATCGGTCGGTACACAGTTCGATTTTTTGCTTACGTATTTGGCAGTACGTACTGCCCGGGTCGGTCTTTACTGCTTTCGGTCGGTTTTAAGCAGTCGGTCGGTACTTGGTTAGGGGTGGGGTAAGATGGTTAAGCCCAAAAGGGGCGCGGGTCCAAGGTGTGCTAGGTTGAAACCAGCTGACGGCACAGGGGACGAACGCGGGACGTATACTGATGTTAGTGGGCCGGACAAGGTCGATTTGACGGAGGAGGTGCCACCCACCGGTGGTAGTAGACTTCGCCATTCCGACTTGGACATGGACAACGGAGAGTCCATGGAGGGTGATGGCAATGCCATGGAATCCCTCCTGAGTGCCGGAGGCTGTTACGTTAAGTGGTTTAGGTTCCGCGTGAGACGCCATTAGCTAATCCCTAGCTGCTACCGTTGTCTTGGGTTTGACCATATGGTTAAGGCTTGTCGTAGCAAAGGTGAAGTCTGTCGTCGGTGCGGACAGACCAGTCATGTCGTACATCGTTGCGAAAATCTGCCGCACTGTAGGAACAATTATTCAATATAATTGCCAGGGCTCTTATGCCAGTATGTGTGAATTGGGCGAAAGAATGGTTGCCATGAAGAGCGGGTTTGCCCTGGTTCAGGAACCTTACTCAACCGATGGTTGTGTAAGGGGTCTACCCTCATTTATGAGGTACGGGTATTTCCTTGTTCTAGGGTCAAGGCCGCTGTAATTGTCAACGATCCCGACGCAGAGTGTATTGTGTTATCTGCTGACGAACTGGGGGTATGTGTCTTGGTCGAAGGGAGATTCGGAAAAATCTTCCTGGCAAGCAAATACTGTCAGTTCAGCAGCCCATTAGAGCCGTATATCTCGTATATGGAAACGGTGCTACTACTAGCGAGTAGCAACCTGATTATCCTAGGTATGGACATGAACGCATCCTCTCCCATGTGGTTCAGTAAGTTATCCCGGCATTCGTCTGGATATCAGAACCACCATCGGAGTGAGATGTTAAGTGACTGGATGGTTAATCGGGGTGTTAGAGCGTTAAATCAGCCCTCTGATTTATATACGTTTTCCGGTCCTAATGGTGTGACTGATATTGACGTAACAGCCGTAAATGACATCGTGCTGCGGCGTTTTCGCTGCGACTGGGACGTTAAGGACGATTGGGGGGTGAGTGATCATAATCCAATACGGATTGTGCTCCATTACTCACCCGCCCCTGTAGAGGTCTCGGATGTGATGCGGTGGCGTAGACTCCCAATTAGTTGGGATTTCTACGGCTCGTGCATTAGGGAGGTGGCCTCTGAGGTCTCCATTGGGGATTTCAGGGGTCTGACTATAGATGGACAAATAGGTAAGCTGAACGATTGGACGATAAACACCAATGACGCCCTTCTTGGGAGATGTTCTAAGACAATCCCCGGAAGGGTTAAATGGTGGACGCGGGAGTTAACAGAAATGCGGAGGACCGTCCGGAAGCTCAGTAAGCGATTCCAGAGCCAGGCGGACCAATGCAGATGATGTGCTACTGCGTGCGACGAACTACGCAACACAACTACGTGCCTATAAGGACCGTATCGTGAAAGTGAAGGAGGATGACTGGAGAGCATACGTACGGGACAACCGGGACGACCCATGGAGCAGAGTCTATAAGCTCTGTAGAGGTAGGGGCCAGCGGACCGATGAGTCTGGCCTACGTGTTGGAAATGAAATATTGCCATCATGGGGGCATGCATACGCGTTCTGCTGGGCGAGTTCCTTCCAAGGGTGGAGGGTCCTATCCTTTTTCCTTTTCAGGGGATGGATCCCCCTCCTCCGTTGGACAGAACTGAGTTAGAGTTAAGCATTTGTCAGGCGCGTAGTAGAAAGTCTCCAGGTATGGATGGAATGACCGGAGAGATGTGTAAAAGCATCTGGAAGGCCACTCCTGAGTACTTGTTGGCAATCTATGAAAAGTGTGTATCAGAGGGGTATTTTCCACATCCGTGGAAGATAGCCCATGTCGTTGTTTTGCTTAAGTCACCCGATAGGATCAGGAGCAATCCTCGCTCCTATAGGGGCATCAGTCTGCTTCCGGTGCTTGGAAAATTATTGGAAAGGATTATGGTGAAAAGGCTTCAGGAGAGGATCGACCAGGGCACATGCGAGTGGGAATTTGGCTTTAAAAGTGGTAGGAGTGTAGATGATGCCTGGCATCACGTTAAAACGTATGTCGGTAGTATAGAGGCAGGATATGTCCTTGGAATCTTTATTGATTTCAAGGGTGCGTTCGACTTCCTGTTATGGGAAGGCGTTCTAGCGAGGCTACGCGAGGTCGGCTGCCAAGAGTTGGTGTTATGAAAAAGCTACTTCTCTGGCAGGCGGGCTTGCGTCGCTGGTGTGAACGAGCCCGTGTGCATTGAGGTGGTCAGAGGTTGTCCGCAGGGATCCACCTGCGGTCCATTTATTTGGAATCTAATGATGGATCCTCTTTTGCGGAGGCTGATGTTTGCATACAATGTGTGCGCATATGCGGATGACTTGGTTGTCCTTATCGAAGGCCAGTCTCGTGCTGAGCTGGAGAGAAGGGGGAGGAAGCCATGCAGATCGTCTGCGATTGGAGTAGACAAGGAGGAGTAGATGCAGCAATGGACAAAACTGCGATGATGTTGCTCAAGGGCAGGTTATCGCTAAATCGACCTCCAACTGTTAGGGCCAATGGCATTAGCCTTAAGTATGCGACTGAGGTCAAGTACTTGGGGATAACAATGCGTGAGCGTATGAACTTCTTGGTTCATCTCGAGCGTGTCAAGACGAAATTGACTGGTGTGGTGGGATGTTTCCGGCGCTTTCTTAGGAATGACTGGGGCCTCAGCAGGCGATCTATGCGGACCATTTACGTGGACTGTTTGTTGCCTGCGCAACATATGGCTCCTCGGTGTGGTCCAGCGTTGTCACGACTGCCAGAGGAAAGCTGAAAATCATGTCGTGTCAACGGGTAGTCTTGCTCGCTTGTGTGCCATGTTGTCGTACGGTCTCCACGGAGGCCTTACAGGTGTTGGTAGGTGTAGCCCCTCTTGACTTGGAGGTGATACGTAAAGGTATTGCCTACAGGATAAAGAAAGGTCAGCCATTGTTGCAGGACGATTTAGTGCCTAACGATGACGTTAGTGGTAGGAGCTGGTCGGAGTGCAAGGCACTCTTAAATGAGAATGTTGTCTCCAGATGGCAAGATGGATGGGACAGAAGTGACAATGGACGGGTTACATACTCCTTCATTCGCGATGTGACGTTCGTTGCGAAACGTCCAGACTTTGGCTTTAGCCTGAGTGTGGGCTTTTTGCTTACGGGCCATGGGTCGTTTAATGCATTTTTGTATAAAAGAGCTTTGGCTAATACGCTTGAGTGTGACTGTGGACCTTTTACCGAGGACTGGTTTCATATTTTGTGCATATGCACGTTCTACTCGGACATACGGGACCTAGATTCTCTAAGTGTCGTATTGACGGACGATGGTTGTGATGTCAGTAGTGTGCTTGTGAATGATGAGAGAGTGCGTTGTATGAATGAGTTTGCGTGTGAAGTCTTCAAAAGAAGACGTTTAAGAAGGGTTTGATCGCACACGTGTGTTTACATCCACGGGATGTACGCATGCGTGTGTACCCAAGTCCTTCTAGAAGGCCTTAGTTGTGTACCTATACACTCACCCACAGGGTGGGTGTATGGGTGTGGGACTAAGGCCTTCGAATAGCCAGCAGTCCATAACTGTTTGGAGCCATACTGGTAGTAGCTTTGGTACGAAGTCTGATGGGTTCTATATATTTACATATATATATCTGGTACCACGGAAGTCAGAGCCCCTGGAATCTTTGATTCCAGCTGACTTGCGGGTACGGCCCCTTGGGGAGTATCGTGGTGGCTGTGGTTTATACCCAAATCGCGGGAAGAGCATAGCTCGATGTGGAGTTGCAGTAAACCAGGTGCTGTGACCCTAGAACAGCAGAGGTGTGTAACGTAGGCCTCGACTCCCCACCAAGGAGTGGGATTTGTTGCCAAAATGCACAAATCTTGAATTGGTACGGGTACTCACGTTAAACACAAGAGACTACCAGTCGAATTTATAAACTTTCCAGAAAAAACCAGATTCTTGAGATCATATTGATCAATTGGACTTACGAAAATTTTTGGGTATATGCATTATGATGACTGTGGTTCGGAATCCAAATAATCGTCGATATTGGGCACCGATTGTTGTTGAAAATACATTTATACAGGTAACTATGTCTATAAATCGATTTGAAAAAATTGAGTCCATTTTACATTTCAATAACAATGATGAAATAAGACCGAAAGATGATTCAAATCATGACCGTCTTTATAAAAAACGTCCTGGTGTAGGTCGAAAACTTTATGTCGGTGCCGTTTGAATGCTGCCTTTCTGCTGACGAGCAACTATGCTATACAAAATGTAAGTCATATATGAAGCAGAATCTTCCAATAAAACCAAACAAGTGGGCACTTAAACTGTATGTGCTTGCAGGAAGATCGGGTTATAACTATAGCTCTGAAATATTTACGGGTAGAGGGAACAACTTAAGTACAAACAACTTTGTTGTTTTGTTGGTTTTTTAAAACTAATTTTGATTTTACTTAAAAATAACTTAAAGCTATGAATTGCAGCTATTCTGCAAATCAGCATAATCTTATCATCTACATACATGAGCAGCATACACAGTCGTGATATTGTAGTGGATTGCCACAATAACAAAACTATCGAGTTGCTGTGGCATACAAACAAATGATAAAGTATATGATTGTGTATACAAGCATATAATCTGTATGTTTGGTTGTAAGTAACTCCTCCAACCTTAGTTAAAAGAATTCTCCTGAATTCGAATACATGTTAGATAAATAATTGTATGTTATTATTAATTTTCTTCATATTTCTATATAACCTCCCTTATTTGAGGAGGGGCTTCATTAATTTTAATTTTAATTTGATTTTTTGTTATTAAAAATAAAATTAATAACAATATTATTACAACTAGAATTATTATAGATATATTGATGCCATAGGAAATATTTTTGTTAATTTTTAATTCTTTTATTTCGTTAATGTTATGTATCATGTTTTGTATGTATTAAATAAACTTATCTAATAAAATATCATTTTTGTTTATGAAGACATTATAATCCATTTTAATTTTACAATCATAGAAAGACAGTATATAATTAGCAATTAAAAATATATTTATTTTCATCACAATTTTGTATATGTTTATTTTTTGAATTTTTTACAACAACTGTTTCTTCATCAATCGTTATTATGTTAAATCATTATATTTTAGTTTACAGTTTGAATGCAAAGTACAGCTTGACCTTCTTTTTAGATATTTTAATGATTCATTTTCTTCGTATTTATACAGAATATTATTTACATTGGTAGCATTAGTCTTAAATCAGTCGTAAAAAAATTCAATGGCATTTTAATCGGAATAACGAACAAATTATTTTTGTGGTATAATACGTCCAATTTTGTTAACCGAAGTTTATGGAAATCAGTGTCGTAATCAATACTTTCGTCCGATGTCAATATACTAGGGTGTAGTATGTGATTTTTGCGGAGGCAATGCTGTCCTGAATTTAATTTATTCTGTATTCGATAAACCTCAATTTAAACAATATGTCGGAATAAAATAATTGTCTAGCAATTTTTCCGTTTTGTGACTTCAGCTCATTGAAAGCTGTTCTAGTCATATTCTCTCAGATAGAATAATAGACTTCAGCAAATTATTGCTGTTTTGAAAATGCTCGTTTATTACAATTTGCTTGCTTAAGCCTTCAATGGTATTGTGACTGTTTGCTGTTGTGACTTCTAGACGATTGGGCATGTCCATTCTGTCTTCCTCGTCCTTTGTTCCGAACAGCCATTTTTGCGTAGAGCCCACAATATTTAATAAACCTCTTCTTTCCTCAAATATTTATTAGAGGGACTTATTGATCTAATTTTTGTTTTTAGTATCTGGATTTGTCTTTCGATTAAACCGTTTGGTGGAATTTGCATGGCAGTCATATTGGACTCTCTGTCTGCTTCAATATTCTTGAAATCATTAGGGCCAATCATATGAAGTACAGTTATAGTTTGGTTCACAATTTCTACGGCTCCTATCTTCATATCAATAAAACTCGTTTCACAAGTTGTTGGGTTAGATAATAGCAGGTTCTGGGTTGGGACTATATGTGACATGATCATTATTATTGTTATCAGGATCTGTAAATTTAAAAGGACGTTAAATGTTATTAATGTGCTCATTGTTCAGGTTTCTTTTTATAAATTTTGGTTGTTCCTTATGTCGAACGCTTTTATAATTTTTAATGTATCCCTCGTGTTTATGTTCTATATAATTTTCGCGGTTTTCGTTTCGTTTGCTTAAAATCTTATATTTCATAGTTTTGATACGTTCCTTTATCGTACTGTGATCAAGATAATATTGTTCAACCTCAGAAGGAGTACATTTAATTGTTGAGTAAAAACTATTGTTGTAAAACATTATAGTCCTAGCCATTTGGTTTATTACTAGCATCTTTTCCTCAAGGTTCAAGGCTATGATTTTTTCAGAACTTGTATATCTTTCGATATCCGCATTGCCGTATGACTATTGGGTTTTGTAGCATGCTATTCTATGTTCTCCTCATTTAAAAATCGTTGAACTTTTACGGTATTGAACTGATTATCAAAGACAAACTTAGTTACTCTTCCTTTTATCGCTAAAAACTCCCTCAACTTCTGAATAATAGTTTGGTTGTTTCTATCTGGAAGATGAAAATTTATAACATGCTTGGAGAACTAATCTACAAAAACTATGAAAGCTTGTCGACTATTAACGTACGTATCAACATAAATTATTTCATTTGTGGTAGATGGAGTCGCAGTGTAATGGAACTTAGGTTTTATTGGATTTCTGTCATATTTTGCAGGTGAATATTATAAATGTATGAACTGTCCTTTTCAACTCATGGTTGTAAATTTTATGGTTGATTCCCTCATAGGTTGGAATAATTCCAGAGTGACCTATTGCGTTCTTGAGATACAAAGCTATTTGTCTCTTCAATTCCTACTGATTCACTATATCCCTCGCAAAATGAGAACACCTCTGAAACTAAGTTCAGTCCTGTTCCGAATAATCGGAAGCATCTACTACAGTGTAAATTGCTACTCGACCTTTTATGGAATGATTACTAAGTATATTGTCGATGTTCTGAGAGTCCAATCTGCTCTATCTATATATATTCTGTTCTTACCGGGTAATTGTACTGCTTTCTCATTCTTATTATACGTAATTATTATCTGCGTTTTGAACCTATTAACAACTGTGTCCAAAATATAGAAGTCGTCATTTAAGTCCTCCTCTTGAGAGTGGACTGTTTCCACCACTAACGAGGACGAATCGCCTTCATTTGACAAATCCTCCTCTGCATTGCTACTTTCGGCATCACTCAATTTGGCCTCAGTTGCATCAACATCGATGCGACTGAAGAAATCAGTAATGTGATTTTCTTTGCCTTTAATATATTAAATTTTAGCATCATAATCCATTAAATGGAAAATGGACTAGCCAACGTTGTAGCCTTAGGCAAATGTCCTTCCCATTACTCTCAGCTTGTAACCACTTTAGTAGCTGATGATTTGTATTCAGATCAAATTCGACACCATAAAGGTAAGGTCTAAAATATTTTACCACCCAGACAATAGCTAATAGCTCCTTTTCTATGGCAGAATAGTTTCTCTCATGAACATTGAGTGTTCTCGAGCCGTTACATATTGGATGCCCATCCTGCGTTAAAACGACACTAAGTGCAAAGTTACTAGCATCTGCTATCAGTTTAAAGCTCTTATTTAAATTTGGGAATCTCATGATTTATTAAAGTGTCTTTCAACTTCTCAAAAGCCGCTATAAAATTTGGGTCATTCGTGTTTACCTTTTTATTTTTCTTTAAATATTTTGTAATCTGGTTAGCAATCTTTGCATAGTCCTTAATGAATTTCCTATAAAAACCAGTCATTCCTATAAACGACTTGATTTTTCTATATGTATCGGGAAGTTTGAGATTCTGATTAATCTCAAATTTTTTTGGATTGAGTCTGACACCCTCGGGTGTACGAATGTGATCCAAAAAATCTATCTGCCTCTGTAAAAAGTCGTTTCCAGATTTTTCTCAAACTTAGCAAGTGCTCATCTAATGATGTGCTAAAAATATGAATTTCGTCCAAGTAAACAATACAAATTTTACTTATGTACTCTCTAAGTACTGAATTCATAAGTCTTTGGAAGGTATATGGAACATTTTTTTAAGCCAAAGGGCATTCGAAATGGCCAAATGGAGTTGAAAATGCCGTTTTCTCCCTCTCCTCTTCTTTTACCAAAACTTGGTGAAATCCTTTTGCTAGGTCAAGGGTTGAAAATATTTCGCTTTGCCCAGTTTATCTAAAATTCCCTCCATATTAGGAATCGGAAATTTACGGGTTCTAGTAAATTCATTAAGCTTTCTATAATCCACAAATAACATCTACTTCTTAATACCAGAGTTTCACCTTTTCTTAGGTACAATCCAAAGGGGAATGTTGTATGGGGAGTTGCTCTCCTGAATTATATTCTGCTCGAGCATTTCGTCTATCTGTGTTTGTATATCTTTTTCGTGAACCTCTGGATATTTTTGATATTTTTGAGTATATCGGTTTATCGACAGATGTTTGAATTTCATGCTGCTCTACCTGTGTGGATGTAAGTACATCACTGTCTTTATAAAACAAATCCTGAAATTCATTCAGCATTTTTCTTAGTCTAAAATCATCGCGTGACTTAAATCGAAGTATTCGACTGCATTGAATTCAGCATCCTGAATAGTTCGAATTGTATTAATAAAATAATGGGATTCCTCTTCGAATATAATTTTCCTTCCGAATATATCCATAAATCTATTTCCCAGATCTATGTTTGCCCTAAGCGGAACCAAAAAGTTCTGCACAATAATGGCATCGTAGCTACGTCCCATGATATCAATTACCTTCCAGGAAAATGTTCCTAATATGTTAAATATGTTAGGAATTGGTGTAATTAGGCCAGTTTTTGTTATATTTATGCCATTCAAAGAACGGAACTTAAAGGACTTACTTAATACTGTCTCAGAAAATTCTCCCTCAAAAAGACTAGACCTCATTATACTACTTTCCGCCCCGGTATCAATGAGGCATTTTACCATTCTACTTCCTATAGTAACTGCTATAAGGGGTAATCCTGATATATAAGAACCCTGAGAAAATTTACTTCCGCATGCTCTGATTCATTCTCTAAATTTCCTATATCCACAGGAGTAGTTGTGTTCCTAAACGAATGGGACGGGGTGTCGGAAAAAGTCTGGTTTGTGCACTATTTGTAGACATTTTGTTTGTTTGGTTTTTTGGCGAAATTATTTACATTTTGTCTATTAGTAAAATTATGTTGGCATTCAACACTCTCGTTTCGTTTCCCGTTAAAACTTCTATTGGTTTGTATTTTAGTTTTTTTCTGTATTTAAAATCTATAGCTCTTTTGTCGTCTAATATCTTCAATTGTGAACATCTTTTATACAAAGATTCAATATTGGGGTTTTGTTCGGTTATACAAGCTCTAAATTGTCCGCCGATTTATGTAATAAGTATTTCAGTAAGGTCTCTATCGACATTGTATGGTGAGTATAATTCGGGTTTTTGTTCATCATGAAAGTTAACACATGGTTCCCACAACATTGAAATGATATGCGAATACAATTAATTTGTTACATGCAGTCAAAACTCTTAATAACTGCACCTGTGTCAACATATTTCGATTTTATTGGAATATTTTTCTTCCCATCATTTGTGATAATTCGATAAATACCAACATTTCTCAACAAGCGAATGTGCAACAGAAGCAGCGACAGCAACCATCAGTAAAATTCTCACCATTTACTGCAATTCGACAAAATAACAAAACTAACACCCGTCAACCAGCGCATGTGAAACTGATTAACAACAACAGCAGCAAGCATCAGCAATTTCTGCCCTGTTAGGTATATCATTTATATTTTATATTTATATATATTATATATTTATATATACTGATTAACTACAACAGCAGCAAGCAACAGTAATTTCTACCCTGTTAAGTACATCATTTATATAGGGTAAAATAAGAAATAATTTGGTTAGTTCTATTTTGAATTTAAAATAATAAAGAGTACATCGCGCTTATAAAATATTTATTTTGTTTTCATTCAAAAAGGCACATAGTGCCCAAGAAACAATAATGGGCGGCCAACTTGCGAGACTGCTAAAAAAAAGGGTTTGTCCTTTTAAAAATAAAAAATAATAATAATATATTTTTTTATTTGTTAACTGAACTCTGAACTTCTATAAAAAAATATTATGAAAAATTAAATTCTTACATAAAAAAAATATTTTGTGAAGAATAATAATAAATTTGTGAACTGAGCTGTGAACTTCTATAAAAATATTACGGAAAAGTTAATTTTTACAAGTAAATTAAAGCAATTTAAGAATAAAAAAACAATAAATAAAATAGAAAAAAAAACAATTTTGTATGAGCCAAAATCATTTTTTGAAAAAAGACGGATCGGATACCAACTATCAACCATTAGCACAAGTCAACACTAGAGAAGAATGATCCTGCAGTAAGGTAATTTATTTTATGTTGTTATTTAAGTATTTTATTTTATGACTTAATTATTTTTTGATTTAATTTAACATTTTTGTGATTCGATTGTGGTCGGTGGTAAAATATTTTTGTGAGTTTAATTAAAAAAAAATTTGTAAAACATGAATGAAGAGCAATTAAGAATTATAGTGATTGCCGCTGTCTCTTCTGCGATGGAAAGAACAAAATTATCTTTTGACAGAACTATAAGGGAATTGACGGACAGACTTAGTGCATTAGAAACTCTAGCTCCTGTAGAGGAGTATAGACCAGTAACGATTGTTCCGGGTGGGAATTGTCTTGAGTCTCCCGACTTGATTAAGTCATTACCGGAATTTTGTGGTGAGCAAGTTCGCTATGTCTCATGGCGGCAGGCCGCATTCGCCGCATACAAACTCTTTGAGCGACATGAAAGTTCAAAACACTACCAAGCGGTAGAAGTTTTAAGAAATAGGATTGTCGGCTCAGCCGATCAAATTTTGTCTTCATTTAATGCGGTCTTGAATTTTAAGGCCATAATTGCACATATAGACTTAATAGAACAGGTAGGTAGTAAATAAATTAACACTTATCATAAATAAGACAATTACGTTACACGAGGGAAATGCAGATTTGATAAACTCGTTGAGTAAAAAGTACCGACAGGATTCTTTAAGGGTATTTGTATCGGGATTGCGCAGAACAATGTGCCATAATCTGTTTTCGTCACAACCTGCTGACATGCCTAGTGCCTTAGCATTGGCCCAGGAATTAGAGGCAAACCAAGATCGATATTCATTTGCAAACTCATTTAATAGCACGGTTGAAGGACGATGATCCCTTACGCTACATCATTCGCCCCACTATATGTAAGTAAAAAGACAGACTTACAACTCAAAGACTACAGTGGAATCCGCAGGACTCTTTCAGGACTCAAAAAACTGCGCAAAATTTTAGTAGAAATAATCACCAATTTCCATCGTGAAAAGACAGCACGAAAGCGATAGACATCATTTACCAAAAATGCAAAGGATAAATCATTTGAAACAAGAGGAGGGCGAAGAAAGCTTTGTTGAGGAAAGTTTCCTTGAGGAAATTAATTTTTTAGGGGATAGTCGCTCCTGCCATATGTAAGTAAATATATGAAATATGATAAAAATTTAAAAGGAATAAAAAAAATTAAAAAACAATTAGGGTTGAATCCATTCATGATACAGCCGAAATAAACGAAAAGTGTTTGATATATATTTTCGGAAGAAACTCACCTCTCTTTCTTCTTTCTAAGTTAAAGACTTTTGGTGGTATAATAGGATTTAATCTTTTAAGACAAATTGATGCGAATTTGGACTTGAGAACCGGAATTTTGTATTATAAGGGCGGTAAAGAGAAATAAGATTAGATATCAATGGCCCGAACGAAAATAACATTATGAAAGAAACGTTCTAAGATGTTTGAAATTCCAGAAAATACAAATGTAATTGCTAGAGTATGAATTATGAATAATGATCCAGTTTATTCGAAGGCATTCCTTATCCAATTGCTGCTTCAGATTTCGTGAATAAGGAGATTTCTGACTTATTGCGGGATGGTATCATCCGCAAGTCTCGGTCTCCATACAGCAATCCAATATGGGTTGTCGATAAAAACGGTTTTGATGAAAATGGGCAACAGAAAATGCGCTTAGTGATTGACTTTAGGAAACTCAATGAGAAAAGAATTCCTGATACTTCGGTCATTTTGACTAATATGGGAAATCATTATTTTTAACAACTCTTGCTTTAAAATCTGGTTTTCATCAGATCAAACAGAGAGGGATAGGGATAGGGACAAGACGGCGTTCTCAGTTAATAACGGGTTTAAAATATGCTGCTGGAATCTTTCAGAGAGCAGTTGATGATGTTCTGAGAAACGAAATAGGAAAATGTTACTATGTTTACATCGATGATGTTATCATATTCTCTAGTAGAATCTTTGTGGGGTTTGTAGACCACGATTCTAGTATATATGTGGACATAAATTTTTCTAAGGTGGAAACACTGTTTTTTTGGGCTGGCAGCAGAATTTTTTTTTTTTTTTAATCTCGCACCCATATTCACCTTGCGTGGAGTTGAAAACCTAATGTTTAGCAAACCTCACACCCATATTCACCTTACTTATAGTTAGCAATACTATTAATTAAATATTCCTTTAAATATTCCAGTGCATCTTTTAGGATGACAGCACCAAATTTTTCGGCTGGCAGCATTATTTTTTAAGCAGATTAGCAGTCCATTTCAGTAAGATTTTTTCTTTGGATTTAAATACATTTTATGTATTCTATTGAGGTTTTTAAGAGCTGATAGTATTTTTTTCATTCAGAAAACCCATTTTTATATTTCTTTTTATTGAATTATTCCAATATATTTTAGTTTTATTAAGTAAAAATATATCCGTTAACTTTGAATTTAAGTACATTTTATATATATTTAATAGGTCCCGAGAAATCACTGAAGAAGTAAAAAAAAATTGAAAGATATATGTTTCTGTATTGTTCTTGTTGTTATTCTAAATGTTGTATTGTTTTCATAGCTGGACTTGTTGTTTTCATGGTCGTTATGGTAATGGTAGACAAATTTTAAAGTTTCCATTGATTTGGCATCACTAAAAAAATTTGTTGGATATTTTTCGTAATCATCACGAGCCTGTCTGCAAAGTTTCAGATCGACTGGGTCACGGGAAAGGGGTCAAAAATCGATCCAAAATTTTGTCGACAAGCAGACACTACGATTAAATATAAAGGGTTAATAAAATAAATAATAAAAGTTGTTAATAAAAAAAAAAACAATGTAAATTTACAAAAAAAAAATTCACGTATTAATTTATTTAAAGAAAAACAGCAATAACTTTTGATGTTGTATTTTTTGTGTGCAATATCTACATATACATACATACATATATTAAATAATAAAATAATAAACATATATTTTATATATGTACATGTATTCATATATTCTATATATGTGTATTCATAATAACCGCATGTTAGAAATAAATTTTTATACTATTTTGTTTATATAAAATTCTCCAATATGTATTTTATTTTAGGCAAAATACATTTCTTTTGTATTAACAAACAGAGTGTCACTTCATTTTGATCAGTGTTGCTATGCCACAGTAGATAGCACCACAATTTTTGATCTTTGCAATTTCTATTTCTATTTTAACATGAATGTCAACATTTTCAATTAGACATCAAACACAACAATGTTAAGAGTATACACAGGGCTGGTCTTTTATGTCATACCTTTTTCTGATTCTTTTACAAATATGGCATAAGTTTGTCATATTAACTTTTTTTTTGTTTACAAAATAAAGTTACCGAATTCATCAATAAGTTTTTGCTTTCTAAACAGTTCTACATAGTTATATAAAATTATTATTATTCAGCTTAACCTAAAAAATATCTGATTGCAGTTAAATATAATTTTTATAAATTGTTTATAATTACTAAAGTATTACTATTGACATAAATACAAAATTGCACCTCTTAAATTTTCCATTCAAATTTAAGAAAATAATAATTCTAAAAATTGGAATTCAGATTTCCAATTATAAATTAGAAAATATCAATTGAATTTCAGAAAATCATATTAAAATTAAAAAAAATTTTTTTTTAACAAATAATCATTAAAAAACATCTTTTCATAAACAAGTACATTTTCTTAAAAAATTTACCATTTATTAAAAAGAACATTTTCTTAAAAAGTATTTATTTTAAGTACTCTTTTTTAAAAAAAGTACCTTTTTAAAATGATAATTTCTTCTTAAAGTAAATTTTCTTAGAAAGTTACCTTTTGTCAAACAAGGATCTTTTATATAAAATAACTTTTTGTAAATAAATTTAAAAAAAAAAAAGTAAATTCTTTAAAGTACTATTTAAAAAAAACACACTTTTCTGGTATATGGCAAACCAAAAATTGCCAAGATTTTTAGAAACTTTTATTTTGAAATACCGCATAATTTTTAGATCTCAAAACATTGAAAAGTATTATTCCTTATTGTGACTATTGGTATTCTGTTCTAAGGCATTGAACAATGCATTGCGACCCCATAAAGTATGTGCATTTTTAATCCCTATAACAACTCGAGTCCACATAATGTCCATGCACGCGTCGTTCTATCTGTCTTTTGAAATTACGGTCATTCAACAAAATAAACCATTTACCTGGGTAAAGTAAACTAATATTGTTTGTCGTTACTACGAGCAGGTTGGTATTTGAAATAGATTAAATCGGGCATCACTGTGTCAAGATTTGATCTAAAATATGGAGATATCTCCAAAAATGCTAAAAAAAAATTAGTGTATTTGCTGAAATAATTTGGTAGTAAGTTTATAAAATTGTGGAGGGTATCAAAGATTCGGCACAGCCGAATTTAACACTTGCTTGTTTTAGATTTGTTTGAGAAAATATTCGTTTATTCAAGTCTATATGTTTCTTTCTGTTGGATTATTCCAATATATTTTTTTTTTTGCTTCTTATTGAGTTTATTTATAACCAATTATAATACCACTTTTCAGATTTTAATATTTATTTACTAAATTTGTTATTTCATCAAACTAAATATTTATTTTTTTTTTTTTTTCAAATATCAAGGATCAAATCTTTAATTTTTTTTTAAATATTATCGATTTTCAAACAATTTTTTTATATTTGCTTTTTAATTTTTTTAATTTAGGTTTTCAGATTTCAGGTTTTCAATTTTTTAGTTTTCAATGTTAGTTTTTAAATTTTTAGTTTTTAATTTTTAATTAAATTTATTATAGATAGCGTCTTTCAGTTAGTTCCTGTAGTTGTTTTTCATTAATATTTTAGATATTTCATTCTTTTTATTAACTCTGAATAATCACAGAAATTTTTAAGCTATTTTTTTGAGCTATATTTTATTTTCAACTGTCTTTCAGTTAGTTACTATAGTTCTTTTTCATTTCCAATATATTTTAGCTTTATTGAGTAAAAATATATCCGTTAACTTTGAATTTAAATACATTTTATATATTCTATTGAGGTTAGCAAAGTTCACAGTGGAATTATCATTATAAATGACAACTTAGCAGAGATTCAGGAAGCAAACGACTCGCTCGTCACAATAAATGGCACATTACGAAAAGGGAATATCAACACTCCAGCCTGGGAATCCTTCAACGCAATTTGTCAAAATTACCGAACACCTAGAGGTTTTAACCTTACCATATTTGCATGATGTTAAGATTAAAGAATCTTCGACACATTGAGAGATTACACGATGCCGTTCAGACTCGCTCTACCTTAGAGAGTCTGGCTTTTCTGTCCATAACAAGTACTATTGGCATTATCGTACTATGTGCGAAACTACGGAAAATCAAACGTAAAAGTGATGCAGCCTCCAGAAAAGAAATGATAGCTGAAATAATTAACAGCCGTGGACGGCTTGGAATTACAGGGGGCACTTAACACATGGTTCCTACCACATTGAAATGATATGCGATCAAACCACAGTTCAGCCATGAGAACACAATTATTTTGTCACATGCAGTCAATATTCTTAGTAACTGCACCTGTGTCAACATATTTCGATTTTCTGGGAATATTCTTCTTCCCGTCATATGTTATAATTCGACAAATACCAACATTTGTCAACCAGCGCATGTGCAACTGAAGCAGCGACAGCAACCATCAGTAAAATTCTCTCCATTTACTGCAATTCGACAAAATAATAATACCAACACCTGTCAACTAGCGCGTTTGAAACTGATTGACAACAACAGCAGCAAGCTTCAGTAAATTTTCATCATTTATTGTCATTCAACAAATTCACAATACTAACACCTGTCAATCAGCGCGTGTGAAACTGATTGACAACAACAGCAGCAAGCATTAGCAATTTGTGCCCTGTCAGGAATATCACTTATATAACGTAGAATAAGAAATAATTAGGTTAGTTCTATTTTGAATTTAAAATAATAAAGAGCGCATAGCGCTTATAAAATATTTATTTTGTTTTCATTAAAAAAGGCACATAGTACCCAAGAAACAATAATTTGTATAAATATTTCATTAATTTCAAATTTAGATTCCATGAATACATTAAAAAGTTCTCTAAGACTACTTATTTTAACATTTCTGCAATAGTTACATAGAGATTGATTTTGCTGCATTGTCGAGTAACTTATCATTATACCCTCCACCCCGTTTGTAATAATTAAAAAAAAAAAATTTTACCCCATAGAATATATATATTTGTTATTCTTATAACAAGCGGAGTTGATATAGCGATGTCCGTCTGTCCGTCTGTGGAAATCACGATGACGGCTTCAATCCGGTAGCTAAGGTGCTGGTTGACAAAAAATGATGCATTAACATCATGAGAAGTTTGCTGTTGAAAATCGTCCAAATCGGTTGATAAAGTCCCGAGACTTGAATGAAGAAGTAAAAAAAGTCTTGAAAAAATATGATTTGTCTATGTTGTTCTTGTCACGATCACGCCCTCAATAGGATAACCGGGGCGCTCGTTTTTAGTGAGAATGATTAACTAACATCATGAGAAGTTTCTGTTTGAAAAATCATGAAAATCTCTTTAATAGGTCCCGAGAAATCACTGAAGAAGTAAAAAAAAGTTTAAAAATTTATGTTTCTGTATTGTTCTTGCTGTTATACTAAATTTTGTATTGTTGTCATAGCTGGAGTTGTTGTTTCTGTGGTCGCTGTGGTAATAATATAATAAAAACTAACCCTTTGTACATATTTGATCAACTCTGGTAGAAAAATTTTAAAGTTTTTTGGCAGCACTAAAAAAATTTGTTAGATCATTTTTGCAATCGCCACGAGCCTGCCTGCAAAGTTTCATATCGATTGGGTCACGGGAAAGGGGCTAAAAATCAATCCAAAATTTTGTCGACAAGCAGACAAGCAGACACTACGAGTTAATATAAAGGGAGTAAAAATTCACCATCTGAAGCAAATAATGCTAAACTACCTAGTCGTTAATAAAAAAAACATGTAAATTTAGCAAAAAAAAAAAAATTATGTATTAATTTATTTAAAGAAAACACCAATAACTTTTGATGTTTTATGTGTTATATTTACATATACATACATACATACATATATTAAATGATAAAGTAATACACATATATTTTATATAAATATGTATATTTATAGTAACCGCATGTTAGAAATAAATCGGTATAATATTTCATTTATATAAAATTCTCCAATATGTATTTTGTTTTAGAGATAATACATTTCTCTAATGGGTATTTTTATTCGACCTTATGTTTTAATTTTAATTAAATAATTTCTTCCAGCTCGAGGTCTGTTTTTATTAATTTTATTTTTATTAATTTATTTTTCAATATTTCGCCAACCTCCGGTTGGCATCTTCAGGATCTTAAATTATAAGAATAATAAAACATAATTACACCACTGTTCAACAGAGACAATAACAAACATAAAAATATATATAAAATATAAAAATTAAACTCGCAAAAAAGGCGCGTAACAATAATTAAACATACATGACGTGTCAACGAGTTAACATCTAATATTGCACTAATTGATCTTATTTTATTTTTCTAATTATATGTCTATAGCTATGTGCACAATTTTCTGTGTCCGTTTTATAATTTATTCTCTTTTCCTTTGGTATGTTAATTATGTGTAGCATTTCCAATGTAAAGCGTCTCTTATAATTCTCTTCAGTATGTAAAATCTCCACATTTTCAAAGTCTGGTGTATGTCCTCTCTCCGCACAGTGGGCCGCAAGTGCTGTTTTTTGTGTCGTAAAATTTTTCCTATTTCTCAGGTCTGATTTATGTCCTGCTAATCTAGTTTTTAATTTATTCTTAGTTGTTCCAACATATACCTGATTGCATATGTTGCTTTTGTCACCTTCGCATTTTATTTTATAAATTAGATTTGATTTATCAAGTTTGTTTATTTTGCTCTTCGTGTTGGAGAAAAGTTGTCTTAATGTGTTACCAGCTTTTGTTGCTATTTTGTATTTCTCTTTGTTGTATATGTCTGATTTCTCAATACGCTCCGAGATTCTGGGTACGTAGGTTACCGATTTGTATGATTTTGTAGGTTTCTCTTTAATGATGTTGTTAGTATTATTTCTATTTATTTTAACAAGTTTTTTAATTATATTGTCCGGGAATGAGTTCTTTTTTAATATGTCTTGTATCCTCTTCACGTTATCGTTATGAAACTGTTTGTCACTGATCGTTAGTACCCTTTTAATAAAATTGTTTGCTGTATTCATGATAATATTTCTTGGCTGGCATGAGTGATAATTGATTATTCTCCCTGACGATGTTGGTTTTTGGTACCAATCTATCTTAATTTGGTTTCCTTTCCTTATAACTAATGTATCTAGATAAGGCAATCTTCCGCCTTCTTCCTCCTCGATGGTAAATTTGATATTGTAGTGGAAATTGTTTAGCTGCCTGAGTATATTATCAATCTCACTTGTATTTATGATGCAAAATAAATCGTCCACGTATTTCGTAAGAAGTCTAGGTTTCTTGTCAAGGTTATTCATTGTTTTTCGCAATAGTTCCTCCATCACAATATCCGCTACTATTGGCGACGCTGGTGATCCCATAGGTAATCCACTACATTGGTTATATATTCTTTCTCCATATTTAAAATAACGATTATCTTTTATGCAGAATTTTAATATTTTCATAAATAAGTCTTTCGGCATTGTCGTATGTTTTTGTATCTCATCCCACTTATCTTTGATGACGTCTAGGGTACTATTGCATAATATTTTCATAAATATTTTCATAAATAAGTCTTTCGGCATTGTCGTATGTTTTTGTATCTCATCCCACTTATCTTTGATGACGTCTAGGGTACTATTGCATAATATTTTCATAAATATTTTCATAAATAAGTCTTTCGGCATTGTCGTATGTTTTTGGATCTCATCCCACTTATCTTTGATGACGTCTAGGATACTATTGCATAACCGTCATCAAAGATAAGTGGGATGAGATACAAAAACATACGACAATGCCGAAAGACTTATTTATGAAAATATTAAAATTCTGCATAAAAGATAATCGTTATTTTAAATATGGAGAAAGAATATATAACCAATGTAGTGGATTACCTATGGGATCACCAGCGTCGCCAATAGTAGCGGATATTGTGATGGAGGAACTATTGCGAAAAACAATGAATAACCTTGACAAGAAACCTAGACTTCTTACGAAATACGTGGACGATTTATTTTGCATCATAAATACAAGTGAGATTGATAATATACTCAGGCAGCTAAACAATTTCCACTACAATATCAAATTTACCATCGAGGAGGAAGAAGGCGGAAGATTGCCTTATCTAGATACATTAGTTATAAGGAAAGGAAACCAAATTAAGATAGATTGGTACCAAAAACCAACATCGTCAGGGAGAATAATCAATTATCACTCATGCCAGCCAAGAAATATTATCATGAATACAGCAAACAATTTTATTAAAAGGGTACTAACGATCAGTGACAAACAGTTTCATAACGATAACGTGAAGAGGATACAAGACATATTAAAAAAGAACTCATTCCCGGACAATATAATTAAAAAACTTGTTAAAATAAATAGAAATAATACTAACAACATCATTAAAGAGAAACCTACAAAATCATACAAATCGGTAACCTACGTACCCAGAATCTCGGAGCGTATTGAGAAATCAGACATATACAACAAAGAGAAATACAAAATAGCAACAAAAGCTGGTAACACATTAAGACAACTTTTCTCCAACACGAAGAGCAAAATAAACAAACTTGATAAATCAAATCTAATTTATAAAATAAAATGCGAAGGTGACAAAAGCAACATATGTAATCAGGTATATGTTGGAACAACTAAGAATAAATTAAAAACTAGATTAGCAGGACATAAATCAGACCTGAGAAATAGGAAAAATTTTACGACACAAAAAACAGCACTTGCGGCCCACTGTGCGGAGAGAGGACATACACCAGACTTTGAAAATGTGGAGATTTTACATACTGAAGAGAATTATAAGAGACGCTTTACATTGGAAATGCTACACATAATTAACATACCAAAGGTAAAGAGAATAAATTATAAAACGGACACAGAAAATTGTGCACATAGCTATAGACATATAATTAGAAAAATAAAATAAGATCAATTAGTGCAATATTAGATGTTAACTCGTTGACACGTCATGTATGTTTAATTATTGTTACGCGCCTTTTTTGTGAGTTTAATTTTTATATTTTATATAAATTTTTATGTTTGTTATTGTCTCTGTTGAACAGTGGTGTAATTATGTTTTATTATTCTTATAATTTAAGAGCCTGAAGATGCCAACCGGAGGTTGGCGAAATATTGAAAAATAAATTAATAAAAATAAAATTAATAAAAACAGACCTCGAGCTGGAAGAAATTATTTAATAAAAAAAAAAAAAAGATAATACATTTCTTTTATATTAACAGAGTGTCACTTCATTCTGCTCAGTGTTGCTATGCCACATTAGATGTTGCCACAAGTTTTGTTTTAATTAGCTTTGCAATAGTTATTTCTACTTTAACATGAATACGAACATTTTCAATTAGATATCAAACACAATAATGTTTAGAGTATACACAGCGTTGGTCTTTTATTTCATATGTTTTTCCATTATTCTTTTACAAATAAGCCGATAGCCTAAGTTGCTAGTGCTTTAGACTTAAGATTCATTGTAATTTTAGTTATAATAAATATCTAAATAATAATAATTATATTTTACATATATGACCATAAGTTTGGCATATTTACTTTTTGTTGTGTTTACAAAATAGAGTTACCGAGTTCATCAATGAGTTTTTTGCTTTCAAAACAGTTCTACATGGTTATATGAAATTATTATTCTGCTTAACCTACAAAATATCTGATTGCGATTACATATAATTTTTAAAAATTGGTTATAATTACTAAAGCATTACTGTTGACATAAATACAAAATTGCACCTTTTAAATTTTCCATTCAAATTTAAAAACATATCAATTCTAAAAATTGGAATTCAGGTTTCCAATTATAAATTAGAGAAAATCAATTGAATATTAGAAAATCATACTAAAACGTCGGAAATAATAACTCGAAATTTAGAAGACATCAATTGAATTTTTAATATATAAATTTTATTCTTTAAGGCATGTCCTAGCTTCCAATCCCACAAAAATAACGTTTTTTAAAAGTGCAGTGGCTCAGTCGTTTTTCAATTTATCAACTTAGGGTTTTTTTTACGTAAAAATAGACGTAATTTTCTAACTTTCTCCGTATTTGCTTATGTTTCTACTTTTTTATCCTCCTCTCCCAGAGCGATGAAAAGCGATACGTATAAATGAGAAGGCAAATGAGGTGTCATTTTTCTTAAGAACCAGATGTCATGTCGAAATTCGGCGGATGGCATTTTCTTGGCAATTACGTCTGGCAGGTCCTGAACTAGGATATTTCCGAAATACCGAAAATTGACAAAATTGCGCGATTAAAAAAAAAAAATAAAATAAAAAATTAGCTGTTTATGGGCGGTTCTTGCACCACCCCTCCTCCGGTAGTAAAGTTAGCCCAATTATCCTAGTTCAGGACCTGCCTGACATGATTATCTACAAAACGCCGTCCGCCGAATTTCGAAACGACATCCTATTCTCAAGAAAAACTACACCCCAATTAGAAAAAAGGGATTTCGAGAAAAACGCATTTAAATTTTTATTACAATTATTTTGAAGGACTTTGGAAGACATTTGAAAAAAAATCTAAAAATTAATTTTTTAAAGAGAGGTGTTTACATTTAAAAAATCAACTGAAACTAAAAAAAATATTGTGATTCAGGAGACATTAATGGCATATCAGGATAAGAAAACATTAATTTAAATTCAATGAAGTTTAGAAAACCTCAAATGATATTTAAGAATTGCGAACATAAAATTTTTTAAATAAATAATATATATTATTTTTCACAATTTTTTGGATGAAAATTTGATTTTTTTCAGAAAATAAGGATAACAAATTATTTTATTTAAAATTTTTGAGACATTTGGTTTTTGCGTTTGGCATCCCTAATTTGAACCAGTGTTCATGATGACTTAAAAATTTGACTTCGTGGTATGCAAGGTAAAACCCAAACAATTTAAGTTCGATAATAATCACATGTAGTAGTATTTGGGGCCAATAAATGAAAATATGTTTTATTAATATGATTTTATTCAAAATCAAAAGTTGGCATCACTAGGTTAGATATTGTATTGTATTGTGTTATTTTGTGTTACCACAAAATCTGATAGTGAAAATTTCCTTAATATGTAAAAAAAAATGTAATGTATGTTTTACAAATATGGCAATATTTTATCAAAAAAATTGAGAGAGCTTTAGAGACCAACTCTTGAAATAAACAAATTCATCTGTTAAGCGGATCAACCCAAAGACAATTAAAAAAATTTCAAAAAATATCGAAGCAAAAGAACGCAATTTAAGCAGATCTTAAATGTACATCGTTGGCATATATATATGTATATATGACATAGTTTATCTGAATCATTAAATTGGAAGAAAACTTAATTTTTCAGAAAAAAATACACAAAAGATGTCGTCAAAGAGAATATACCGATTGACTTAAGAAGAAACTAACACGCTAAGGTTTTGAAACTGGATAAGAATATCAAACAAAAGAAAACTAAAGGCAAACACGTTTATAAATTTAATATTGAAGTTAGAAACAAAATCAACCACTGTCATTACAAATGAAGACATCTCCGTAAATGAGAATAATATCAACTTATTGAAGACGTCCCAAGAAAAACGTAAAATTCAATTATATTTTTTTTTTAATTAAATCAAAAATTTTCAATATAAATCGATTTTAAACCCTCAAAGTGTATATATGTAGAGGGTATATGTCAGTTTGTCATTCCGTTTATAACGCATCGAAATACATTCCTGAGCCCGTAAACCATAAATTTTTTTGATCCTTATAACAAGAGAAGTTGTTTTTAAGAAAAATTTTGTTTTGAAGTACCATTCTTAAAAAGTATCATTCTTAAAGTATCCTTTTTTAAAATATCTTTTTAAAAAAGTACCTGGTTTTTTCTGTACCTTTCCTTAAAATTTATAATATTTAAAAAAAAAAAAATACCTCCTTTTAAAAAGCACCTATTCTCTAAAAAAAAATTTTTTCTTAAAAAAAAACCATTATAAAAACATCTCTTCTTAAAGATGTATATTTTCTTAAAAATCTACCCTTTTTTAAAAAGAACATTTTCTTAAAAAGTATTTTTAAAAAAAAGTATTTTTTTAAAAGGATACCTTTCTTTTTAACGGAAATTTTCTTAAAAAGTTAACTTTCCTCAAACAAGGTCTTTTATATAAAATAACTGTTTTAAAAAAAAAATACATTGTCAAGATTTTTAGAAACTTTTATTTTGATATACCGCATAATTTTTATCTCTCAAAACAGTGAAAAGTATTATTTCTTATTGCGACTATTGATATTCTGTTGTAACGCATTGAACTATGAATTGCGACCCCATAAAGTATATGTATTCTTACTCCCTATAACAACTTGAGTCCATATAATGTCCGTACATGCGTCGGTCTCTGTCCTTTGAAATTACGGTCATTCAACAAACACCTGGGTAAAGGTAAAATAATATTGTTTGTCGTTACTACGAGCAGGTTGGTATTTGAAATGGGTTAAATCGGGCATCACTGTGTCAAGATATGGTCTAAAATATGGAGACACCTCCAAAAATGCTAAAAAAAAAAAACAGTGTATTTGCTGAAATAATTTGGTAGTTACTTAAACAAATTGTTTACTTTTTCAAATATTTTGTTTATATTTATTATTAAACCGATGTGGAGGGTACCAAAGATCCGGCACAGCCGAACTTAACACGCTTGTTTTTAACTATCATTGTGCCATATTTTATTAGATATTGATTTTGGCCGCAGAGGCTTAAGGCACTTTCTACTGATTTGAGAAAAGAGGAGAGACGAATACCCTTTCCTTGCTGAGCCAGTTGATGCAGATGATTTTGTTGTGAAATAGCTTCTGTTTGCTGTTGATTGCATTTGCATAATCTGATTTTCGTATTCACCTTTTTGTTGTTGCACTAGCTGCATATGTCCAGCCATTTCATTTTGTAATTGTAACTGGTGTTGTTGTTGGTCTTTGATCATCGCTTCCTGTTTGAGTACGAGACATTCAAGCTGCTCAATCTTCTGTTGAACTGGTTCAGCATTCATAGTAAGTTTTTTATTTGTTGGTATATCTTTGGATATATCGTATTTATATATATATATATGGATGTATTGTATTTATTTTTTATATTTTATTAACCGATATATCTTTTGATATATTGGGCACCGACTGCGCACTAAAGTACAAACAACTTAAAAATAAGTTTTTTTAAAACTTATTTTTATTTTACTTGAAAAATAACTTAAAGCTATGAATTGCAGCTATTCTGCAATTCAGTATAATCTTATCGTGTACATACATGAGCAGCATACTCACAGTCGTGATATTGTAGTGGATTGCCACAATAACAAAACTATCGAGTTGCTGTGACATACAAACAAATGACAAAGTATATGATTGTTTAGACAAGCATATACATAATCTGTATGTTAAAAAAAGTCTTTTCCGTAAAGTACTAGAAGAAGTTTAGTCAGAATATTTAAAAAAGTATAAAATCAATAACAAGAATCAGTTTGGATTTCAAAAGGGATATATATAAATTATATAAAGCAAATTATATAAGCAAATGCGTTAGTCAACGAATGCACTGTTCAGTTACGTTCTTGATTTTAGCAAGCCTTTGATACATTACACATAGCGAGATTATTGAAATTCTGAAAAGAACAATCTTCAGTGGAGGCAATATCGAATAAATATCCACCACAATCTCCGTGATACATACCATCGGAATCAAAAAATTAAAACACGGACCAATATATATATATAAAAATGGTTAAAAAATGTATAGTAATTCATAAAATGAGAACGGCTTGGCCGATTTCTGTAGAATTTTTTGTCAGTTGTTCGTATTTTCGAGGAGAAGGTTTTTACGGAAGAAAATTTTTTTTCCCTCCGGAAAAGTCGGAAAATTGGAAAAATCGAAAATCGAGTTTTTGTTTGAAATTTTGTGTGAAATTATTCCTTAATGGCTTTCCAAATCAAAAAATAGAAAGTTCTTAGTCTAAATCATGGAAAATTCCGGAAAATGCGAAATGTGGAAAATTGGAAAATCTCTCCGCAAAAGTCGGAAAATTGGAAAAATCGAAAATTGATTTTTTTTATACGAAATTTTGTGTGCCTTTCCAAATGAAAAAATAGAAAGTTCTCAGCCAAAATCCGATAGATGGCGTTATACGTTGACTTAGACTTTGCGCAATCTGACAGGTGCCATTTTGGCATTGTAATTTTCTACAGTAAATGTGCTGTTTTTCTTGCTGTTTTTTTGTGTATTATTAAACTGATTCCGGATTGTCGTAAATCACGCATTTTACCCATATACGGTAAAAGCATTAGAATCAATTGAAATTCAGTGCAATATTTATCAAGACATTCATTCTTAAAGAAAATAAGTTTGTGTGAAACAAGTGGATTGCGAGCATTCATACAGAAACATTCTATATGTGGCATGTTTCCGTGTCGGAAAGCCACCAAATTTATTCATTTACTGCGAGAATAATTAAATTAAAAATATTGTTCACTCTTTAGCATTACTATAAAAGAAATATATTGGTCATTCTTATATGTTACAATAAATATTTATTTTCATTTTCATAAATCAAACATGGTTTCTCTTTAACAGTTTTCAATTAATATTAACAAATGCACAAGCTTTTTTTTTTGTATTGGTATATACAGATTCCAGCTAGTTCTTTATATTATTTAGGCGAATGATATGATCAATTATAATTGCTGCCGAAAAAAAATTACATAATGCAACAGACACAATGCAAAATCAACCAACACAACACCGCAACGTTAGCAAGCAATCGTTTACATCTATTATCATCACAACAACAACATCCTCAACAACATCGGTCGCACCAACAACAAAGCTATTGAATAACATCGCCAAGAATTTATACATACTTAATATGAGAAATATATACTACACAACATTATGTGTTAATTTTACAACGGCGCAATATTACTTCAACCAATAGATCATGTGCACAACACAGACGCCATAGGGAAGGAAGACTTAAAATAGAGTGCTGCCACAACGAATGTGTAAAGAGAACTCTAGTTGTAACATTACCAATATTTTTTAATTAGTTTACCAATCAGTAACACAAGAAATAAACATAAAAGAAATAAACTGATCTAAAATCATTTACTTAGTTTGCAATGGACCAATCAGTTAATTTATACATTATTGTAATTTCCTGCAGACAAGCCGAATAATAACAAATTAAAAAAAATGCCCTTATACCGTTATCTACCAACAAAGAGTTCTTCACACCATTGTCTTCATTTAAAAAATTAATTTAAAACTACGGAACTTACTTTCGCAGGTTTGTTATTTCTGTAGTAGGCAGATTGAAAGTATTACAGATCGCAGCTTGGAGAAACATGTCTATATTTCTTGTACAAGTGTTTTGCAAAGTTTTCTTAAACTTTTACATTTTTTTCCTACATTGCGATTATGTCTCGTTTTGGTTGATCCATTACTATTATTATGTGAAAACTTTTTTTAAAATATATCACGCCGATTAGAAGAGTGATACAAATTACAATATTACAGATTCTCTTCAAATGAAACGATGGTCTGGTCATCGTGTCAGAACAGTAATTTGCAATGTGCCAGCTTATTCGCAGATATCGGTTAACAACAGCGGCACAAACTTTACGTTGAAGATGAATATTTTTAATTTCTTCATCTGCGATATGCTAAGTACGTCAGACTTTGTGACACTTAAGGAATTTAATGCATACCTTACTTTTACGTGCACTAATATTGGCAAAGATCCACCGTTATTGCTAATATTGCCACCAGGGTAGTTGAACGCTTTTAGTTTACAATATCGATACCAATTTCTACTTTTCAATATCATTTAGGTACCTCCTGCTTGGTTTTTCATTACACAGGTCAGAAGTAAATACGAGGCACAGGATACAAGCTTGCCTGGCGCCAGTAGCAGTTGGGAAAATTTGGCTTTCTTTTCCATTAAAACGGACATTGCACTGGGCAGCTTTCTGCAGTTTGCGTATTAGGGTGACGATTTTCTCCGAATTCCGTTGACAATTAGTGCAGACCACATAAATTTTCGGAATATTGTATCGAAAGCTCGCTCGATATCTACGAAAATCAGGTACAAATATGTGTTGCATGTGTCGATTGTTCAATTATTTTGCGCAGAATATTGATATAAGGAACACCAGTGTGTTCATTACGCAAAATTTGTTATACCACTGGCGAGATACGTTGCAGTATTAAAGTTATCGTCTTTTAACCTATAAAATTAAGCACGGTAATATAACGCCAACTTTTACAATACGTAAGATTACCCTTTTTGGCGATCGGGACCACTACACCTTCTTTCCAATGAGCAGAAATTTTGTTGTGAACCCACGCATTTCTTATCACTGGTTTGAGAAACACTGCTAACATATCAGCATCATACTTTAATAGCACTACAGGGTCTAGATTATTGTTATTTCTTTATTTTATCTAAGACCGACCCAGCTTCAGTACTCGAAGGTGTAATGGTCGCTTGGATGTCTATCCCATGCCATTCAAAAATATTTCAAATAAAGTGTGAGGTATTGCTACCAGCATGGTGATATTGAAAAGTTTGTAGTTTCGTTAAATTCGATCAAGTTTCGTTAACATCTGTATAACAACGCTTGTAGCTTCTATAAATTCTCGCCATATTCCTTTTCTTGCCTAAACTTTGCAACGAACAGATGTCTGCTACGGAGGAAACAATAACCAGGTATGTAAAATTGTTAAGTGCAATATCTAATGTGAGCATCATCCTTCGGCATCGTTATTTTCTTCCCCATACCAAGTGCACCCCACCCCACTAACTAACAATAAAATTTAACCATTAAATCCTCGTCGTCGAATTTGGCCCACGATGCAGCAAGCACATCAAGAGCCATAAATGCAAGCGCCCAGTCGTAAAGAAGAATTTCATATTAATCGATTGGTAACTACGGGTGCATTTCGTGTTGCTTTTAAAGTCATCGATAAGAATTCGATAACAGAGCCGCAACAACATCGACCAAAAAACCAATGATTATAGACAATCTTTCGACTCCTACTGATCATGCTTTGAAAGTCCTAAAGAAATCTACAATTATTTCGCAAACTAGTCCACAACTTAATTAGCAGCAAGCCTGCGAAAATCAAGTAAAAACAACCGAAAACGAAGTGATTAAGTATAAATCATTTAAATCTGAATAAGAAAATAATGCTCCTATTTAGCATCTTAATAATCACTGATTCTGCCTTATTGAACCCGAACTTAACCCATCAGGCAGAAAAATATATTTTAAGCCAAAATTGTATCGATTGACTCACCTTTAGTTTATTCACCTTTATATCATTCTTCTTTATTGCATTCATATTTACATAACACACCTCAACATCTATATTCACATTTTTACATAAACTCATACAGCATCCCCAGCGTGATAAAGGCCTTCATAATCTTCCGGTTTGTTGGTAATTGTCATATTTATATATACTAGCAGATTCCAGCCCTCGAAATTCGAGCGCAAATTCTAGGAAATTTTATTTTTTCATTAAATAAAGACCCTAAAAGTATGCTAACCAATTATAGCCATTTAACAAATCAACACAAAAAAAACTCATTTTTATTACAAACACATTAACAAATTTAATAAACACACACATAGCATTGTATAATTTTATCTATGTTAATGCAATGTTAAATGCAATTTACTCAAAATAAAGAAAATAATTTTAAAATCTCTAAATCTGCAAATCGGCCTTTCTAATAATATACGTTTGGTCAAAATCGGGATAAAACGGTAGAACAAAACATCGTTCACAAGAAATCGCCTAGCCTGTTAATATTATAGATTCAATCATCCCACATTCAACCCTTCACTAGTCCTGTTAGAAAATACTTTAAACAGATATTACAAAAACAGAATAAATATATTACAAATAAAATTGTCTACCTATGTAAACTAAATTTATTTATAATAAATCTATTAATGATATTTTATAAAAAGCTCTCAAAAGTCCAAGTATTACCATTTTCAATTATTATTTAATGAATTAAACATATTAAAAAAGAAAACACAATGTTTAACCATACTTGTGTTAAGTTGTATTCGCGTTTTTAAATAGCTTGTTTTATATTTCTTTTGTATTGTGCTAAAAATAATTACTAAAAGCTTAAAGTAATATTGGCCAAGATTATCGTTTTTGATATCCCCTAACAATTACCAATTATAAAAACAAACAAACTACATAGTTAAAATATCAATTACGAAAATAATTTTTTAATTTTTTTTTCGGGCATAGAACTTTTGCATTATGCAAGAAACACATAGACGACTGTGGCTACACGACAACACGACTGCAAATGCTGCTGGCTGCAGTTGTAGTCGTGTAGTCAGCTACTTATTTTTTTGAAAACGACAGCAACATTAACAACAATATAAACAGCTGCTTTTTATATAAATGCATTTTTATTTCAGTAGTGCCAATAATATTTTTTTTTTTACTTTATTAAAATAGAAAAGCTTTCATGACTCTATACAAACTTGACTTAAATATACAATTACCTACTTATAATGCATTATTATAACGTAAAAATAAATAAATATTATTATTTTATTTATTTTGATTATTAATGGAATTATAGCATTTTATTTTGCGATTTTTCTTTTTTTAACTAAATAAAATATTTCATAGCACTAATTTCCTTTATATATTTTGTTATATATTGTCAACTTATTTTTGTTTTTTAGCCAACAAGAATTAAAATTATCCTAAGTTGACTACAGCGATAAAAGTTGTCGTGTAGCCGTGTAGCTATGTTGGTGTCAAAATAATCGTTTTCATATAAACGTGAGTATTTTATTTTTGACAGGCTGTAGTCGTGTAGCCGCTGTCGTATATGTGTTTAATGCATTAAAATTTAATATATTTAAATAATGCCTAGCTACCCGTAAAGGAAGAACCGTTAACTGGAAAATAATTTCAACATTCATAATATTGAACTTACCCTTAATAACCAGGCGTCAACATAAAGACTTTATATTATTATAATTAGTTATCATACTGTAATTATAATAAAATGTATAGATATATACTGATATAAAATCCAATTTGAGATAAATCAATATAAATAATCATGGATTTGTAAACCAAAATGTGTGGTTTTCTTATTAATGCAATGATGGAGTAAACTTACGTAACTTTTTTTTAATTTATGGATTTTAGCAGTAACACAAATTAAACACCGCTAAAACACACACGGTCAATTAATACCTGCTTGGTTTAGAATTATTTGTTTTTCTCAAATATGGCTAGATTTTGGCGTTTTCATTTTTTTAATGCTAGTCATAAAGGTCCCCTTTAAACACACTTGTTTTGATTTGATATAAATTCATTAAAAAGGGAGTCTACAATATAATGTATTGTAATGATGAACATAAGAATATAGGACAGCCACCCGGCTGCTTGCTAGCAATACTAAGGCTCCCGCAGTCCTACCCTGAACTATATTCGCGAAGACCTCCAAGCAATACTTTGTTGTTGTTTGGACTTCGATCTGTCATCAAGTATACCAACCCACACAGGGTAAATTAAAGTAAATAGCGCCCAACGTGGGGCAGAAAAGTTCTATCCATATACATTACAAAGGCGATCTGCATCGCTGCTGGTAGTGCGTCGATTTGAGAATATCATAATTTCAGCCTGGTTGGCTAATCTGTTGTTAAATCTGGGCCATCATTTGATTTTAAAGTAGCGGTACCCTGATTTTATTTCCCGTAATTTCTTTAAATGCCGAGTAAACACCGCGTATGTTGCCTGCGCTTTCGGCTTTTTCAGCCTGCTTCAAATTAATGAAATATTTCTCACAGCCGATTACTAAGTTTAATTTATACGCCGATTGACAATATTTCTATTTCGGCTCAGGCTTCGGAGCTGATCAAAGCCATAATTTTGCTATTTCCATTTGTGCATCTGATCACGTATGTTTTTCGTTGTGGGAAAAGTTTGATGTAAGTGTTTCATCAATACTGTTGAAATTATTTGATCTTGGAATATATATTGTATATATTTTGGAGGATATATTTTAATTTTCGACTTTCCTTCTCGACCCGTTTACTGCTGCAGATCGAAGGCTGAATACGCCTGGAAGTATTGAGTGATCACTAGAATTAAAAGCACCGTGTGTAGCTTTTACGTATAAAAGGGAACCCAAAAAATATATTTTGTTAAATTTTTGACCGTTTGGAAATGCAAGTATATTTCTTAATGCCTTTATGAGGTATTTAGTATTGCCGATGCATAGACGATTGCGAGCGAAGAAATTCACAAACTTTTCGCCTCTGTTGTTTTCCATCACCTACATTGCCATTGAAATTGCTCAGATATTTTGTTATCACCGACGGGTATGAACTAGTGACAGCTACTCAAATTGACTATAATACTCTTTTTTAACGTTATCGTGATCAAAAGACGCGAAATATTTTACGATAGTTATATTGCGAAATTTACAATTGAATCTCGCGGTTATTATCCGTTCGAAAACTGTCTTATTTTTTATTAGTGTACCCCTAAACTTTGGTGTCATTAGCAGGCCAACGCCGTTTGTCCGGAATAAATAAATAAATAAAACGGTGGTATTGAAGGAGCCGATTTGATTACGAAATTGCTCGAGCCTCAATGCTTCAGAGAGTTCTCACGATACGGGTACCAATCATAAGCCCTTGTTTGAAGCCAAAAGTTATCATCGAGATTGGTTCATTATTTGAATTTGTTAAAGTTTCTGTAATCTATTGTGTTTATTATTGGGGCTGCCAGAATAACTATTAGACAGATGAGCGCTAACTGGCTGAAAGAGTTGGGTTCAGTGACTATTTGGTCATAATTGTCACCCAATTTACTGCTACGCAACATATATAGCTTGTCGTTCAATATATTCACCCCTTGCCTTCACAATTTAGCTACCAACAAGGTTTTGTTTGTACGACATTACCAGCAAATACTTGGCTTAAGACCGAAAGTTGTTAGCAGCTACGAAAATTCAACTGTGGAATCGCTTCTTGCTGTTCCTTAATCAATAGCAAACAAACCTCTAGTATGGCGTAAACGTAATATCAAGAAGTTTCTTTTTATGACAATGGGTTTAAATTAACATATTTATCTTGCTGAATATTGGATAATTTTTTACCTTATTTTGATTCCCTTCACTTGGTTTTTACGTTTACATAAACATGTGGACTCATTTATAACAATTGTAAATTAATTGCTAAAAAAAAGTAATCAATTTGATAGACTTAATACAAAATTATTACAACAAACACACTGAATGTTTAACATTTTTTAGAGATCTCTTCATTTTTCTGGACCTATCTGGGCACAATGATACCCGATTTACCCATTTTCTACACCAATCTGCTCGATATAATGAGAAACAATATTATCATAACTTTATGTAGGTTAATGGTATATTCTGTGAGTGAGCGTAATTCCAGCAGACAGACGGGCAGACGAACATCGCTATATCGACTCGAGTTGTTATAAGGATCAAGAATATATATACTTCAGGGGGTCGCAAGTGCATTTTTCGATACGTTGCAAGCAGAATGACAAACTGAAATATATTCTCTGCATAGTGGTTTAGAAGGTTTAATAATAAAATTTTCAGTATTGTGTTGAATTTGAAATATTTTGTAATTTTTTTCTGACTTACCTATCCCAAAATTTTTCCTTTGAATCCTCAACTAGAAATGGTTTTAATGGATAACTTATTTCATTTCCCATATATGAATATGATAAATATAAGCACGTGAGAACAGCTGCTTGCAATTCAGATTCTTTTGTTTCCTCTCCATTAACCAATTCACGTACAAGCATATAAACAAATACAACATTAGCAGGGTTTATAAAAGCAACGTCCTATAAGTATAAGTATAATTTATTATATATGTATTCATTATGCTGTTTGCTTCACTAGAGAGACCGAGTAAAGTGAAACAAATTTTTCTAAGTACGGAAAAAGTAGAGCGATATTATATAGGAAAACTAACTGTTTGTACCCGGCATTGATTGGCTTTTCGAAAAGTTACAAATTGGAGTCATTTTGTGATTTTTAAATTAGCAAGAAAACGTTTTACTTGAGAGAGATAAACAAATAATTAATGATAGTATCTGGTCTTGTAAAGTGTGAATCGCTGAATCTTAAAACAAAATTCGATGGTATATGTGCTAACAATACTCTATCGAATAACCAGGTTCCGTTGGACATAATTTGGTTCATATACAGACATATTTTCCACTTCAGATTTTTGTTTGTTTTTCATGTTTTTATTTACTGGATCTTCACTTTTTTTACTATGTGAACTAACAATAATTTTACAGATATTCAAATTAATACTTAATATCATATCCAGCCGGTGTCAGACACTACATAAATTGCTCAATGATATGTATATTAAATATAAAAAATAATGTTTTAAAAAATCATACATTTACTCGTCTCAGTGTATCTGGTCGGTTGTGTCTAAGCGTCTAATACTATGTTCACACGGACAGCAATATTCGCGATTCGCTCTCTCATTCACGGTTCGCCCCCCCCAATCAAGATTGAATCTACATGATTCCCCATACAAAATTTTGTGACCGAACCTACTTGGTTCATTTTGAACTTAGTTGGGAACGCCGAAAAATTGTCATCTACAATTTTGATAAAAATTATCACTAGTTTATCTGAACTAGCCGTCAAAAATATATAAACAAAGAAAAACAAAAAATTAATGTGTGCAATAAAATAAATAGAAACATTTAACAAATAAAAAGAATATATCTACATATATAAGTTAAGACACTCAAATAATTTCCAACATCGACCACAACAATCAAACCATCAAACAAATTCAGTAGATAAGATATAGGATAACCAGGAATTTTTCATTTTCGCACCCGTAAGATGGCGCTGTTTGGTTGAGGTTTACACTAAATAACTTGAAAAATTTGTTAGTAGATAAGATATAGGAGAACCAGGAATTTTTCATTTTCGCCCCCGCAAGATGGCGCTGTTTGGTTGAGGTCTATAGGAGAACCAGGTTTATAGGAGAACCAGGAATTTTTCATTTTTGTCCCCGTTAGATGGCGCAAAGTTGACTAGCTTTTAACTATAACATTGAATAACTTTTTACTATGTTATGTGTAGTAAAGACAGATTAAATTATTTCTAGTCAACTGAAAAATACTTTCTAAAATCTCCGCCTGTTACATAAAATGCATACATATTAAAATTTACCACACAATTACCAAAACACTTGAATCAAAACTAAACATGATTGAAACAAATCGACAGTTTGTAAACAATAAAACAAATAGAAACATAAATGTGGTCACTTATCAGTACACATGTTTGAAAATTTTTATATAACAAAAATCTAGATAAACATTAGTGTTTTAACATGATCATAACATCCTTATAAAAAGGCATAGTTGTGGAAAATGATAAGCCTGGTTAATAAATCATAAACAGATTTGATTAAAATTAAAATAAATAACAACACTTTTTAAAAATATTGGAAATTGGGTACCTTTTTCCTATGTTATGTGTAGTGAAGACAGATTAAATTATTGTTTATCGTAACTACGGGTAGATTAACCAAAATAATATTAGGGAAAAACAGTTTCATTTCGTTCAGTAGTCAACTACACAGGAAACTATTAAATACAAATTTTGATCGAAATAAAAAAATAAAAAAAAAAAAATTAAAAATAAGAAACATGGATTTTTTAAGTGCTCGCTCTGCACTATTTTGTATGAGGATGAATCAGAATTGCTCAAACACATGGAAGATAGTTTGGAATGTAAGGAAAACACTCCCAGCGTAGAATGAGTTTACTGCAGTAAATACATACCGGGTGTAACCAACTACTTAATACACACAACAAACTGTCTTATTGAAAATGAGATAGAGCGAATCTCTACTCCTGATGTCTGTTCATATGAAAATTCATATGATATGCTGTTCCTTAGCGGAGAATTGATTGATGAAATACCCAACAACCAAATGGGTTTGTGGAATACAGAGGATTGGATTCCTGAGACACCTGAAACACTACCAACACCTCAAATCACATATAATTTATGGAACTCACAAGATGACGTATTATTAGTACAAGCCTACCGCCAAAATGAAAGTTTGATAAACAATATATAGAAACTCTATATAAAAATATTTATAAATTTTAATTTTTTTTTTTTTGTAAATATAAGGTTATAATTTAGATATATATATCCATCTCTTTTTAATAAATATGTATATAAAAAAATATTTTGTTGTTGTTGAATTTATTAAATTTTGGAGTATAAATTACAAAACTTCTTACGATTGATTTACTAGAATCATTAGTAAGTTTGATTAAAGCAGTTCAACACCTAAAAATAAATCGATTTTTTGAACGCATTAAACAACTCGAGAAACAATTCTGGAGAAGGCTACACAAGAGTGGCTAATATAAAAATCGGATATCCATATACAATAACTGGATGCAAATTAAAAGATACGCAAATTGGTTCTAAAATGACTTTAAATTTGGTAGATGAAGTTGGTAATTTCTTATGAATATTTTTACCTAAACGCCTCAGCGAGCTGTTTCCTATGAAGAACCCATTCAAAAAACTGACTGACAATAAAATTGAACAAATAATATATCGTGGTAGAGATGAATCCAAATATAATAGAGCTAATCTCGAGTTTGTGAGCCAAAAAGAAAATAAAAATAACAAATAAAAGTCAAAATTTAATTTCCATTTTGTTTTATCTAATATGTAAATATATCAATAACTTATCCTTTACAGCGAGAAATATTTTTTACATTGTTGAACTACTTTTTTATCATTAAAATTATAATCAGTTTTTCTAAATCGACTTAAATAGTTTCAAACTTTTTTGCTGCGATTTATATAAACTATAAAGTAAACAATAGTGACCACAAGTCTTTGAAACATATCCCTGTAGTTGCTGTTTATTGATTTTAAAGTTGTTGCTGTTATTTTCTAAAAATGTTAGAAATTCCAAATTTTAGGACTGTTGTCCATAAGAATCAAAAAACTCAGCATTATTATAAACGTCAAAATAAAATACAATCCAATGCTGGCCTGTTTTGTATGATGGATCTGTATTGGCAATAAAGATAGCTGGACGCTTAGGTATACGTTTTGGAAGTTTATCTGAAGGAAAAACACCTTGGAAATACTTTCGGGTAGCATTGTTTTTTAAAAGCGCTTTTTCAATCTGTATGGTATTCATTTTTATAAAGTTATTTTAACGTTTCTATTTTTATCAATTTCAATCATAGAATCATATTCACAATAAACAAGACATGTCATTGGTTTCAACAAAGCTCGTGTGAATTTTCCTTCAATGCGTACATTTCCTTGCTTTAAAATCTCTGCACATAAATCGTTATTAGAATGATCAGGTGAAAGATCAAACCCCAAAATGAATGAACCATTATCAAATGATTGTTTATTTATATGAATTCCTCTATCGGAATTCTTAATTCCAATAGCATTAAATAACATATTGTATGCTCTCGTACTTCTATGGGTTACACCGGAATAATCAAATTCTAATGCTTGTGATGGAATTTGAATACCATTTACTAACAAATTTAGTGTTTGTAAATAAAAATGTTTAAACTCAAATGGATCCATTTTTATATTCCCTGAGGATGCAACATTTCCAACCATACAAAATGCCAAAAATGTAGGTAATTTACCAATTACTACATTATCAATAGATAAGCTGTGATTTCCAGGATACATGATAAACGATTTAATTTCAGTTCTATTTAATGGATATATGGCTGGTTTTTCCTGCAACATTTTATGGAGCTAGTAATATCCCCGTATTAACAGTAATGTGATTCATATATAATTGAGCCTCCAAAATTTTCAATTCAGCACCAATTGATTCGAGAGCCATCATATAAAATGATGATTTCTCCAAATTAAATACAATACGTAAATCTACATTATTTAAAAGTAATTTAGGTTGACTAAAGATATCACCATGAACTCTCCCAATTAACTCAACTTTATTACTTCGTGCAAATACCTTGTTAATTTGTTTTTGTCCCTTTCGAAGTTCGTCATCGATATAATAGTCAGGATACCATCTAGATGAGGTTAGATGAGTTCGACTAGCATCGCTTCCATAATTAAGTAATGTTTTTATATAAGTCTTATAGTGATAGTTATTATCGCTATGGGATACGGGAACATTATTCAGATAGACAGAAATATTTCGAAACAGAGAATGTAGAATATTATTTACAACTCCAATTGAATCGTGCGTAATATCTGAGTTATCCTTTGCTTTGAGTTGAATTACTAATCTTAGGTATACGCTAGACAAATCATGATATGTATCTCCATTACCGAGACATACAAATTCTATAGAGCTGGTGTTGTCTAAAGTTGCGATAGGATTGTAGGATATTAAAATACTAGTTTGTTTAAAATACTAGTTTGAATGGGATGTGGTTCAAATAAATCAAATTCACTTTTCATGCATTCTATATGTTTTGACATGTTCATTTTGAAAATATGCCTTTAATATTTATATTGGGGTTTTTCTTCTTTTTCTTCCTTATGCGTTTCACTTTAGAGTGTTTGAGAGACTGACGATTTCTTTTTTTATTTCGACGTTTTATACGTCTCTTGCATGAACCTCGTTGGAACTTGGAAGATATTTTTTTGATTGCTTTCTCCGATAAGTTATTAACGCAATTTTTCCTTGTTCATCCAAAATATTTCGTAAATGCTTGCGACCGAAACCATTTAATATAGCTTTACTGGTATCAATTGCTTGTTTTTTAATTGTATTTACTCCAGAAAAAACTAAAGGTTTTAATGTTCTAAATAGTGTTGAAAAAAATGAACCGATTCCGCGACCATGCTGCAAAACTCGTGGAGTCACATATTATGTTCCAATATGACTTATTCCACCGCCCTGCTGCCTTGAGTAGTATGCATTATATACTTGATCCATCACGATGATTTATCAATCTGACAACATTTTACAAAACTCTTTACATTTATAGTGTTTTAATTTTTTTAAAGCGTAATGTTATAAAATTCGGTGTTGCTGAGGATTCAAAATTGTATTGAGTTCCATCTAAATTAGTTATGAGTATTGAAATATCGTTAATTATTGACATTTCTAAAGGATAGTATTCCACATTATGAAAATCATAGCAAATGCTATGTCCCTTATATGGTAATACTCGAAGACATCTTATATTTTTGTTTCCAATACATCTCGGTTTTATAATATCACTATAGATAAATAAAATTGTTGGTTCCTCGGCGGATCCATCATTTAAATATAATTCAGTTACTCCAACATCCAAATCCTCTTTTGAAGTTATTGTAGGTAAATTAACCAAATTCGTAAATGCGGAAAGAACATTATCTTCATAAACCATTAAAAAGTTATTACTTAATAATGTTACATAAAAATTATTTGGTATGTTCATGGTTAAAAGAATCTAATATGAATAAAACACATTTTTTATTTGTTTAATCTTTTATTAAAATTTTCTTAGTAAATTGATTTCCATTTTATCCAACTTTTCCCCTTTTGAACAGATGTGGTATCATAGGATGTTTTATGTTTGGTTTCCCCTTTGATTTAGGCCTTGTATCTTTATATGGAGTTTCTGTTGTCGTTTCATCAAATAACAATTTCTTTTTAGATTTAACACTTGTATTTTTTTCTTCTGATGTTTCTGTTTTTTTCTTTTTTAAGTACGGAAAATCTTCATCTTCTAATATACGTTTGGAAATATTTAGGTATTTTTCATCTAATCGTTATCTTTAAAAAATTTTAATTCTTTTTGCTTTATTTTTAATTTAGGTGTAGAGTTAAAAAATTTTTCAGGGGTTTCAAAATTATCATAGTTTTCAGTTACTTCAAAATTATTTTCCAAATTTTTATTCATCATTGGATCAGTATTATTAAAAACAAGATTTTCGTTTTCTTTCACAACCGATTTATGATTATCCGTTAATGGTTTGATGGGATTAATTTTCCTTTTTATAAACATATTTAATTTTTGTTTGATTTTAATCCATTTGTTGAAGTCTGATATCATTTAGGTATGGTATTAGTTTTCTGGTAATAAAATCAGAAGATAATTGATCTTCTAACATTACATAATAAGTATTTATATTTAGTAATATAACTTTATTGAATTTTCCTTAATTAGACATTTTCTATTAATTTTCCAATAAAGCCTCCCAACAGTGACGATTACAATACAGGCAAAAATCCTCCTTTTTGAATAAGTACCTTCCTTTTTGAATTTACAGATCCATTTGATTCTGAAATGAATCGAAGTTCTTTTTTATATCTATTTAAAATTGTATGATCTTTAGGTTTAAGTTTAGTATTTCCATTAAGGGTATTGAATATTATTTCAATTATAGTTTTTATAAAATCATCATCAATATTTTCAAGTATTGATTTCCGTAGTTTTCCGTTATTCGTCTGGAGAACATACAACATATGCTTGTTTTCCTTCAATCGTTTTAAGTTCTTTTTTAATATCATTTTCAGTTGTATCACAATAGCAGAGACAAAAATTTGGATTGAAGATATTTGTTCTGTATCTTAATAGATCGTTTATACTTTGAGTAAGGTCAATCAATAAGTAACCATGAGGTTTGTTAGTAACTTCTTTATATATTCTCATTAATTGTACTGAATTTCGGTTCAATTTGTCTTGCTAAATGCTGAAACTGTAATGTATCCCTTGGATTTTTAAATACAACAATATATTTTGAGTTCAACGAAATGTCTCTTGTATGAGACGATTTATGAAAAATATTTTGAGTTACACAGAGAAATTTCTGTGATAAGACCCTTTTGTGAAAAGCTCACACACATTCTTATTAAATACGCCCATCATTAAATCATCTAAAATAAGTAAAACTGGTTCATGTAAATCATTGTCCAAATCATTTGGTATCCCATTATAATATTCTATATTATTAAAATTTGGTTTGGCATTTTCTTCTCCGTAGCACCAAATAATTCTGGTAATTGGTGAACTTATTAAAAATTGCTTGCAACTTATAAGATTTTTTAAAAAGGTGGGTTTTCCAGATCCTGAAGGTCCACTAATCAGCATTGTGAATGGATGCGTGAACTGATAAAACATCTTGTAGTATTAAATGTTGAATACGAAATGAAAAACATATTTATAGTTTTAAACTTTTATTTGGTCTTGTATACATTTATCTAAATTAAAATGTCGTATATATATTTTTCTATTAGATTGATTACAGAATGCTTTTTAAAGCTATATTCAATACATTTGCAAGTATCAGGTCCTTCCAAACAAGTATCTTCAGATCAAGGACAATCATTAAAATGCTCTCCGTGCACAGATTCCAATAGTACTTTATTTTCCAAGATATCAAGAAGATTTATAAAATTGAGTATAAAGTTCATATCATCTAAACATATGATTCTATTAAAATCACGTAAAAAGTTTTCAATTTTTGCTCTCAGTGCCATGTTATTTCTTCTCTTTACTACCTTATACTAAAAACATCATTTATATATATATATACTATATATGTTGAGGGTTCTATCGTAGACTATTCAAATATGAACATAGTTCATATAATTTAGCCTGCGTTTCACATACACACACACACAGTGATACTTCTAAGAATATTTGTTATTATGTATTTTTAATTATAAGAAATCCCTAATTGATTGGAATTACATACATATGTATTATCTTAAGATGTTTTGGGGGGAATTCATAATATCACTAAAAGGAGTTGCTTGTATGTAGACGCTGGTTATTAGTTCTAGATAAGGTTTAAGATTTTTATATTTAGTTCTTAAGGTTTTATTTTCAATACAGAAATTAATATTGTACATTCACTCAATCATTCGAATTGTTTCTCCATAGATACAAACATTTAGTACCGTCAACATCAAGCTTCCTGGTTCTCCTATATTCACCCAAAAAATAAAAAATAAAAATTAAAAATGGAAAATTTCATTAAAATCGAGTGCTCCGATTACGGAATTGTTGTTGAAGGAGTAGCAAATTTGGTGATACACCTTCTACAACAATGCGTCAGTAAAACTAAAAGTCGTGGTATTTTTAACAACAATCCAGTGTCAAAAAAAGTAAAAGTTAGTATACCAGAAATATTTTGTCAAGTATGCAAAAATAATATCCTTGAAAATAAGTATAAAATGCATTTGAGGACAAATGTGCATAAGGATAATTCCGAAAGCTCTTTGAAGGAAAACATTTTCGAAATGTATGTTAATTTTTTTTTTTTTTTATAGTTGGCCTTTTTATATGTAATCCAAAAAGAAATTAATATTAAAGCTCGAGGTCCAATTTTTGTTTTTAAAATTCTTTATTGCCGATATTTCGCTACTCTTTGAGTAGCATCAGCAGGGCTAGTCTAAGTAAAAAGTAAACAAAACAATATAATATACATATAATATATAAAATAAGTACATCAAACAAGAAAAAGTAGACACAAAACAAAAAAGTGATAATATAAAAGACAACAGTAATAACAACTACAACTTACAAGCTATATTTTAACAAAAATGTTTTTCTTCTAAGGTATTTCGAGTTTGTCGTCTATTATTGCACTAATATTGAAATGTTATATTGCACTGCTTTTCCCTTATTAATTAAATGCCGAAAGATCTGCGCGCAACTCTCTGTATCAGCTTTGAAGTTTATTCTCTTCGTTGTTGGTAAATTTATTATGTGGAGCATCTCCAACATAAAACGACGTTTATAATTATCTTCGCTTTGTAATATTTGTACATTGTCGAAGTTAGGACAGTGATTGTTATTCGCACAATGGGCTGCTAGTGCTGTTTTTTGTGTTGAATTTCTGTCTCTTCATCGTTGGTCTGATTTATGTGCTGCAATTCTAGTTTTTAATCTGTTTTTTGTTGTACCTACATAAACCTTCTTACATTCTTCATTTTCCTTTCCATTGCAGGGTATTTTGTAAATCACATTTGACTTTTCAAACTTGTCTATTTTATCTTTAGTATTAGTATATAGTATTCTTAAGTTATTGTCTGTTTTGTGCGCCATTCTATATTTTCCAGTGTCATATAATTTTGATTTTTCAACTCTTTCTGATATTCCAGGGACATACGTCAGAGATTTGTATATTGCAGGGGTCTCCTGGTTAATTCTTATTGTGTGATTTAGTTTTCCATAGTCACGTAATAAATTGTTTGTCAGTTTTGTTGTAAAGTTGTTCATGCACATAATAGTTTTAATCATTTCTATATTTTTACCATGAAATTCGACGTCACTTATATTTAAAACTCGTCTTATAAGATTGTTGGCGGTGTTAATTATTGTCCTCTTTGGATGTTTCGAATAAAAATTAATTATCCTTCCGGAAGCCGTTGGTTTTTGGTACCAATCTATTTTGATATCATTATTTACACTGATCACCATAGTATCCAGATATGGAAGCCTGGAATGCAGTTCTTTTTCCATGGTGAACTTGAACGAAATTATTTTAAAAAATCCGATGGTTGTAAAACAATATCGGATTTATAGTAATTTGCAGAATGAAATTGAAATTAAAAAATTTTTACTTGATACAAAAATATTCGTAAAAGAGCTAATAATTGAAAGATTAATGAATAAAATATAAAAGAGGCATTCTAGTGAAAACCATGAAAAAGAATCGTATATTACTAACTGGCGCCCAAACGTGGTAAATAATAAAAATCCTTATGAAAGAACAAATAAAAAATCAAATTAAATCCTTATAAAAAGGATAAATAGAAATTAAAATAACTAACTTTAAAAAAAAATTTTCATAAAAGAATAATTTAAAACTGTTTTACTGTGAAAAGAAAACTTGTTCTAAAGAACAAAGCGACCAAAGGTACAACAATCATCCGTCAGCTATACCTGTAATTGTCAACTGTATCAACGATCAACAGCCAACTATACCTGTAATTGTCAACTGTATCAACGATCAAGAGCCAACTATACCTGTAATTGCCAACCGTATCAATAATCATATACCAACTATACCTGTAATTGTCAACTGTATCAACGATCAACAACCAACTATATCCGTAATAAACTACAACAGCCATCAACTTTTGAAAATTAGTTACTGAATTATGGAAAAACTGTAAGTACCTTTTTTGATTTTTTTTTTTTTTTTTTAAGTGTGGAATAAAGTTAAAATCTAAAAAAATTAAATGTCGAGTAAAACGGGTTGTTAAATCTTTGGTAATTTATTTTATTTTTGTGCGTGACTTATCGAACCGTGATAAGATAAAATTAAAATTAAAATTAAATTTTTTTTTAATTGTCGAGTAAACTTTTGTGCGTGACTTATCAAACCGCGATAGATACCTTTTCTTGATCATTTTGTTTGAAATTATTAGCGTCCCATTAACTAACCATAATGAGTGACAGCTACACTACCGACTTCGAGACTGACGGATCCAGCACAGAGGAATTGGCTTGGATGACTTCATCGGGTGACTCAGGAATAGAATACGATGGACACAGGACCATAGTGAGAAGAACACTACGACTGACAAGGGAACGCAGACATTTCCTGTATGACCTACGTCGCAGAAGATTGAAAATTGGGTTGTAAAATTGAAAATATTCTAAAACGAAAATATTCAATTCTACATAGTAGAAAAACATTAATTATGTTTACAAGAAAATTAACTTGTAAAATTTTGAAACAAAAAATCTTTTGTAAAAATCTTTTGTAAATCAATTAATGAAACCATTCGACATAGTAGAGGAACATTGATTGTGAAACAATTCTACATAGTAGAAAGGCACTTGTTATAAAAACAATTCCTAAAAACATTTTTATAAAAGAAAAACATTTTATTATAAAAATAATCTGTAAAACGTTTTAAGGTCATAACATTGTTAAAGAAAAGAAAAAACTCTAGAATATTTTATTAAAAGAATATTCTAAAACATTTTTATGGTAAAAAATTTTTTGAAGAAGAAAACATTCTAAAATTCTAGAAACATTTCTAAGAACATTTAGTATAAGAAATCCTAAAAACATTTCATTTTACAAAACATTTTAAGATCATAACATTGTTAAAGAAAGAACAAAATTCTAGAACATTTTATTATAAGAATATTCTAAAACATTTTTTACTCTATGATTTTGGCAAAATTAAATATTGTAAACCCGGTTATTCTTGACTCGGAAGAAATCTCGAAAATATTAATCAAATATTTATTCTAAGATAAAAATTTTACAAAATAAAGATTTGATTTACTTTATAATTAAGTTTCCTAAAATACAAAAATTATGCCAGTTGGTTAGGGTATTTTTTATTTATTTATTATGTCAATTGAATAGATCCTTACAGACCTGTATAAATGATATAATTACATACGTACATATATTGTAACAATTAAATGGATTTACAAATAAAGACAAATAGTTAGGAATTTAAGAAAATTAATGACCTAACCGACAGAATAAATATAATACAGAACCACAGAGCCAGTAACGCCATTGGACAGGATGAGCTTATACTTTTTGAACTCATTGCGTCAAGAAACGGTGAAATCATTTCATCTCTCAACGGTCTTGCCTTGTCGATAATTCTGGCTAAAGAAAACATAGTTAACCCGGTTATTTTTGATAATACTGAATTGGAACACACACTCAAATCAAAAGAGGTACCCATTTGCATAAGTAATGTTCTGAGATCTAGTAACATAAATGTATTACAAAATGAAAGCACTATCTATTACATTGTTAAATTTCCAGTATTGAATAACTTTTGTAAACTTTTAAAAATATACCCAATCATTCATAATAATTCCGCAATAAAATTAGAATTGAATCAGGCCGCAGAATGCCATGATCACACTACCCCCATAACTGATTGCACAAACATTGGATCAGCAAAAAATTTCTCGTGAAACTAAGCAACCATGCCTTTCTCAACTGCTGAATAACAACTCAGCGTCCTACCAAACACAGTCAGCAGACCATATCCCACCAGTTCAAATGGTGTCAGAAGGATCGGTGATCCTCAATAACGTTCACAACACCGATGTGATCGAAGGAGAAACCATCAGGGTGAACGGCAGCCTACTAATTACATTTACTGGAAATATTACGGTAAATGGAACCGTTTATTACAACGACAATGAACAACGCAAAGTTGTAGAGTCTCACCCACCGAAGATGATAAATGTCATAAAGACTGATCATGAAGTGAAACTGACATTACCATACCTACATAGAATAAATCTCCAAACTTACGAATTAGTCTCTGGCATTCAAACGCATTTAATGGCACACAAGGCAATCATAGTATTGTTGATAATAGCCATTGCATTCATGGTATGGCTGATCTACCGTTCACGCGTAAATAAAAAGTCTAATCTCGCTGACATGGAACAGATCATCCAGCAGATAAGGTAGAGACAGGGATGTCCCGACATTTAAAGGGGGAGGAGTTAACGTGTGCACGATAACGAGAATACTCCTAATATTTTAATGGAACTTATCGTACATTGTAGAACTCCCTTAATGTTTATTTTTTTCTCACCTTGCATTTTTTAACTTTGTTTTGTGATTGGCCAATTTACCATAAATTTGAAATTATAAATATTGCAATATCAACACATTGTTATTTGTATTTTATATTAAGCTAAATACCTAATATCATATTTCATTTTTACTTTCATTTTCATTTTCATTTTTTATTTTTTAATAAAGTGCACTGTTAGCACTATTAGTTTAATAAAAACTTTGAATAAAATAAAAAAGAGGCATTCTAGTGAAAACCATGAAAAAGAATCGTATATTTCTAACTTATACTCTTTTTCAGGAAAAACATGTGTACGAGAATTTTTGGATCATCTTTACAATAGAATGAATGCAGTGTATGACAAGTATTGGAAAAGAGGCGCACCACATATAGATGTTCCATTAACACCAGAAGTAGAATTAAATTGTTGTGCATGCAGTAATAAAATAAGCGGTGAGAAAGATAAGTTTTGTAATTACTTTAGTGGGATTCTTATGGGATATATACATAGTTATTGTAAAAATAAGTTCAAGTTTATCGTACCTTTTATACCAATTTTCTTTCATAATTTAAGTAGGTATGATATCAGTCTTTTGATGTGTAAACATCTATACGCGCAGGGGGGTAAATTTCTATTTCACAATACAATCACAAAAACAGAGCTGAAACATAACGCTGTGTACTTATGATTGTATTGGTGAAAAAATTATGATATAACATTGTTGTCCAAACTACATATGTTTGAACACTACAAATGAAGTTAATTTTTATCTCGTGTATTTACCTACATAATTGTGTTACTAAAATAATTCAATGTAATTTACTTAAGCCACTAAATGGCATGTTGGAAACCCTTTAATGAACTCTCTATAAACTTTCCAATAAATTTTCTATTGCTTCGGATTTTAACCGAAGTAGTTAGCACCATAAGCAGCTAACATTTAACGTTTAAAAAACACTTGTATTCTGATAACCAGAGCGATCACTTGATCTGATGCAAGTGCACTTGTATTTTTTTTTTAAATTGGTTTTAAATTTAATTATTTTACCCTTAAACTTATATCTAAATATAAATCAATTGTATTGTTGTATTGTATTGTATAAAGAGGTGTTCGAAGTACTGCGACCGAAGTGATCTATTGTACTGCCCTCTGCTAATTGGTTGTCCCTATAAACTCTTATCCAACCCTGAAGCCCTCAGGAATCCGAGGATGTTTGTTGGTTCTAGTAATCTTATGTCGCTACCTAGTATCTGGAAGGAACCCAGATGCTGTTTCCTTTTGTGCATTAGCGCTCCACAGTTCCCAAGTATGTGCTCTGGTGATTCGGCTTCCTCATCACAGAATCTGCACATAGGGTTTGCTACAATTCCCAACCTGCTCATATGTTCCCTGAGCCTGCAGTGACCAGTTAAAATCCCGGTTAGTATTCTCAGACCGTTCTTTGACAATCCAATGCACGACCCAAATCTCTTCTTGTTGTAGCCACCCAACAAAATTTTGGATTGCCTTAAGGCCAAGTGGCTTGAGGAAAATTCCCTTCTAACACAATTTTCATGTTCCCTGAGTACTCCTTCCCATACTCCTTTTCCTATTCCACAAAATGGTTCCGGCCCTATCAATTTTGTGGAAGCTCCCCTTCTGGCAAGTTCATCAGCTTGCTCATTGCCCTGAATCCCAACGTGTCCCGGGACCCAACAAAGGCTAACATTGTTGTGTTTACCTAGCTCATTTAGCTTCTGCAGACAGTCCCATACTAGTTTAGAGTCTACTTCATAGGAGCCTAGTGCTCGAATAGCAGCTTGACTGTCTGATAGTATGGTTATGTTCCTTCTTTTGTACTTCCTGTTCAAGTTGATTTGTGCACATCTATCGATGGCGTAAATCTCTGCTTGGAAAATGCTCGTATGTATTCCCATTGGCTCGAAGTATTTGGTTCTAGGCCCGAAGACTCCCGCCCCTGTTCCACTTTCGGTTTTTGACCCATCTGTGTACCATTTGATTGTATCTTTTCCTAGAGAATATGCTGTACTTAAACCGCTCCATTCTCTCTTATTGCTAAGTTCCGTAGTAAAGTATTTCCTGAAATCATACTTCTTCTCAGCCCTGTCCATGGGGCAATCTAGGAGGGAGTAATCATTAACTTGGCTTATCCGTTTCCATTGCCCTTCATAAAGCCTGGTTATAGGTTTCTCTCCCTTTATTCTGATTGCCGTTGCCAAAGCTTTCTTCTGCACCACTATATGTAGTGGGCTTAGTTCCAATAGTGCTTCAAGTGATGCCGTTGGGCACGTCCTCATTGCACCTGTTATCCCAATGCACGCTAATCTTTGAATCTTACCTAGCTGCATTTGAGTCGACTTCAGATCCGTTCTTTTGGCCCACGCTATAGCTCCATAAGTTACTATTGGGCGGACCATCATCGAGTACATCCAGTGTAAAATGCTGGGTTTACATCCCCAGTTTTTACCCGCTACCCTTCTGCAAATCATTGTAGCTCGCTTGGCTTTTTCAGTGATTTGGTCGACATGTGCCTTCCATGTTAACTTGTTGTCTAGTACTATCCCCAGATACTTCACTTCTGCTTTTGGTTCAATGACTTCTCCCAAAATTTGAATTGCCCTCCATCTCGGAAGTTTCCTTTTCCTGGTAAATGGTACAATAGTGGTCTTCGTTGGATTGATGTTCAATCCTGTTGCCCTGCACCATTGACATATAATCCTCAACCCTCTTTGTACAATGTCACATAGGGTTTCCTCGAACTTACCTTTTGCTATTAAGACTATGTCGTCCGCGTAGCCCTGGCATTCTATTCCTGCTTCCGACAGTTTCATTAGTAATTCGTCAACAACCAGACTCCACATCAAGGGCGACAGAACTCCTCCCTGTGGACATCCTCTAGTTGTGTTGACGGATATGGTCTCCCCCTCTACTGTTGTTTCTACTGATCTCGTGTAGAGCACTTCTACCATCCATTTTGATGTCACTGGGTCTACCCCTCTTTGGTTTAATGCCCTTTCTATTACTAGGTGTGAAGTGTTATCAAAGGCTCCTTCTATATCTAGGAAGGCACAAACGGCTATTTCCTTTTCATCTATTGATTTCTGAATAGTTCTTACCAGGCTAGTGAGAGCGGTCTCTGTTGATCTGCCCGCTCTATACGCATGTTGGTTTGGATGCAAAGGCATCTGCTGTAATATCCCACATCTTAGATAGTTGTCTACAGCTTTTTCAAGTGTTTTCAGCATAAAAGACGTTAGGCTTATCGGTCTGAAGGATTTTGGATGAGCGGTGTCCTTTTTCCCCACTTTGGGTATGAACACCACTCTTGCCTTCCTCCATGCCCTTGGTATGTACCCCAAGGCAAAGCTGCTACGCCCGATATTTAACATGAATGGTAATAGTTCCTTCAAGCCCTTTTGTAAGAGGGCCGGAAAAATACCATCCGTTCCAGGTGATTTAAAGGGTTGAAAGTTACGTAAGGCCCATTCTAGTCTTTCCCTAGAGCAAATTTCTGCTGCTATTTGCCTGCTTGTCCGACTAGGGTTTCTTGGTCCGTTACTGGACCGCTCGTTGTCATCATATAAATCTAAAAATAAACTTTGAATTAAAATTATAACGTTTATGAAAATCCTCCCTCTTTTCATTTGTGTCGCAAATTAAGAAAGCAAGGATATCTCTACATCCTGTTGATCACAACAGAGCCTAATTTCACAGCAAATTAGTTCATGGTCCTTCGACAAAAAAGAATCCAGGAAGATTGTCACAGTACAAAATACAATATTATAAAAAGCCTAATAAAATACAACATAAATAAATACTCATCAAAATATGGTAAAACCAAAACTCCACAAACAGTAAGTACAAGCTAAAATAGAAAGTTAAAAGTTTAAAAATTACATACATCAAGAGACAACTACATACACCAAAAAAGCTTTTCTTTAAAACAAAGAAAAAAAAAAAGCTGTGGTTTCAAAAAACAAAAAAGTGATTTCAAATTTCATTTCAACTTTCATTTAAATTAAATTTAAATCTAACGGTTTAGAAAAAATATCAACACACATATGTGAAGATATATAAATTAACCAGTATGTATTTTAGGCCATTGCGCTCTGGTTTTCTCGTTTATGTATAAAAATCACCCTTTGCCCCTGAAAAACAGAGAACAATATAACCTATAAAATAAAGTGAGACAAACGGTATGTAAAGCTCATCATCTCGGCAGTTTTACTGTAGATCGCATGTCATCTCTTTCTTACTTGTCGTAAGTATATGGCTGAATACATTTCTTAGTGTTACTCAAGCAGTGTTGGAGAAAAATGACTACAAGTAATACTAGGTTTCTAGAAAAATAAAAAAAAACGCTCTCTTGATTTATTAGTGAAAAGTCGGTAGAATACTTTAAAAGTGTTTGTTGGTTCCTATAAGTATATAATTTTATATTGAAGGAAATTGGTTTGCATATACAAAAAAAAAAAATTTCATAAAATTAAAAAGAAAAAATAGTGCATTTGCAATAATTGCAGTAGTTGAAACTGTATTAAAGTAACATAAGTTCAAAGAAGAACAAAAAATAGTTTCGGTTCAATTTCAATGCTATATGTCGCAATTATTTTCCACATATATGTACAAACATAAAATGAAAATAAGGAAAAACACAAAGAGTTTAAAGATATCTAAAAAAGGAAAAAAAAACTTAAATGAAAGCATTAAGGAAGCAAAAGTGACAACATCAAAGTTATTAAAATAATTTACAATAACTTCGAAATAAGTGGCCATTTTGATTAAATTATACATATTGCGGAACAAAATAATAAAAGTAGAAAAGCAGATCGGATCATTGTGCCATATATGTACATAAATACAAGAGACGATCAGAAAGAAGTACAAGGAAAGTAAAGTCCTCAACATGCGAAAAAAGAAATCAAGGTAAAAATTATTAATAACCAATTAATTATAAAAAAAAAATGTATATCTGAAACACCGCAAAGAAATGCAAATTTATACACATATGTACTTCTATATACATATATAAGCAAAAGAAACTGAGAAACATAGAAAGAAAGGGAGGAAAACAAGAGAAGAAAAATTAACATCAAAAATATAAGGAAATAAACAATCGAAAAATCATAGATATACATTTTACAAAAAGTAAAGTTTACTTATTTTATGTGCGGACGTGTTTTTATTTTGCTCCGACATTTAATCGTTTAAAATAAAGTTACACTAACAAAAATCCGAAATATTATTTCAAATAAACAGCGAAAAGACGCTCAATGGCAACAATTCAAATTTATTGTTATTTCTAATGAAATCTAAAAAGAAATACATAAAAACTGAAAACAAAAATTTATATATAAATATAACATAAAAAAGTGAAAAAAGAGCACATTACAAAAAAAATACAAAAAAAAAAAAAAAAAACAAAATTAAAATAAAAAAATGCCAGTTGGGCGCTCTCCCCCAACTAATACTTTCGTGAGCAATGTAACACAAAATAACCAAATCTCTCCCGCTCAAATTGCGTCCCCATCAAATTATAATTCCAATGATCCCTTTGTATCTAATTCTCTCACCGCGCATGCGCAAAAAACAACTTCATCATGGAGTTCTCAGTGTGCAACTCCAACTATTCCTTCTCAAACAACAAATAATAATAATAATAATTTTCTCAGCCTACCCACACATTCAACTTCTATTAATTTAACCAACGTAGTTAACTCTGCAGCTATTACAACACAATCATCTGTAACTACTACTACCACCACATCATCAATATTCTCTTTTACTCCGATCATGTCAACTGGTAATTCACTCTTTGTTCAAACTCCCTTAAAACAAATCCAATCTAGTACTATTAAAGAGACAAGCAGTTCTCTTTCGCAGATCGTATGTGTAAACAGCAAAAATGCACAAACACACACACTACCCCTTAATAATATCCAAATGGTACAACAGCCGGCAATAGTGACTTCAAAAGGCGCTATACCTAAAACGACAAATCTGCAAAAAGTTAATACCGTATCAAATGAACTAAAAATCTAAACAGGTATTGATAGATATTTTCAAAGATCCAAACGCAAATTAAGTCCTAAATCATCAAAAATACAACCCACTCCAAAACAAACAAGAAACTTAGATCCTGAACAAACGGTAAGTCAAAACCGATTCTCTTTACTAGCTACAAACGAAGTCGATGATGAAGCCACGGAACCTATAAAGGAATATAAACCGCCCCCAATATATTTACGGGAACAAAATTCCAATACCCTAGTAAACCCCCTATCCCAAACTGTTGGGAAAAATAATTTTTTTGTGGAATCTCTGCGTAGAGGCAGTGTTTATGAAACAAAAATTCAAACCTATTCTGAATCTAATTATCGCAAAGTAACGGCTTATTTAGACACAGAAAACAAAAATTATTATACTCACCAATTAAAAAGCGCAAAAGGCCTCACAGTTGTCATCAAAGGGATTGAAAGCACTGCACCTACAAACGATATTAAAAATGCTATCGAAAGTGAAGGATTTGAAGTAAAATCTGTCCAAAATATAATTAATAAGGATAAAATTCCACAACCTCTTTTTAGAGTTCAAATTTCCTTTGACTCCAAAAAATTAAAAAAAAATGAACCCCATCCTATATATAACTTGCGATACCTTCTCCACCGAAAAATATCAATCGAAGAACCAATGAAAAGAAAAAACCCACCCCAATGCTTAAACTGCCAGGAATTTGGTCACACTAAAGGATATTGTAAACTCCCATCCGTGTGTGTTCGATGCGGTGACGTTCATAAATCCTCCGAATGTACAAATTCGAAAAACGACCCGAATATTACTAAATGTAGTAATTGCGGCGGTAATTATACTGCAAACTACAGGGACTGCCCTGTGTTTATTAGGATTAAGAAAAATTCACAAAAAAAAAACTATCCATCAACAGTTTCGACCCAATAACTCCCCACCTCTTTCCAACAACCTAAATGTATCTATATCAAACCCCGAGCCCATTCCATATAATAACGGCTCTTCAAACTTACCTTTGAGATCGCAAAACCTCTCGTATGCTCAATACAGTTCCCCAACTCGCCCAAAATCCACCAATAATATCCACAATAGTAATACTCACCACATGCCTAATTCACACACTTCATATGCTGAAGCTATAAGAGAACCCCATACCCTCATGCAAAAAAACTCACTAGAAACAGCGATGGAGACTCTAATCCAAACTATCAATAGTTTTATTCATAATATGCAAGGTATAATGCAAGAACTCCTGAGAAATCAGGGCATGCTGCTACAAGCACTCGTTGGTAATAAATGAACCAGATAAAAATATGCTACTGGAACGCAAACGTCCTAAGCCAACACAAAAGAGAAGTAGAAAATTTCCTTAATTCTCAAAGTATTGATATACTGCTAGTCTCGGAAACTCACTTCACAGATAGAAATTGCTTTAGAATCAAAGGCTACTCTATCTACGACACCAAACACCCTACAGGTAGAGCGTTTGGTGGATCAGCAATAATTGTCCACGACAAACTAATTCACTTCCCCTTAGAAGAATACAGAACTGAGCACATTCAAGCTTCTTCAATATACCTGGTAGGAGCCAAAATGACTGTGTCCGCCATTTATTGTCCACCCAAGCACAAAATATCGGAACTCGATTTCATAAAATTTTACAAAACCCTGGGTAACAAATTTTTAGCAGCAGGAGACTACAATGCCAAGCACACTCACTGGGGAGCGAGACTCATTTCTCCCAAAGAAAGACAGCTGCTAAAAGCTATAACTTCCAGCCAGCTCGACGTATTGTCTGGTGGTCAGCCAACTTATTGGCCTTCAGACCTTAATAAGATTCCCGATCTCATTGACTTTGCAGTAATAAAAAATATTAAACGTGAACAAATTTCGATAGCATCGTCGCTTGAATTATCATCTGACCACTCCCCAACGATTCTGACATTGTCTCATAAGGAACCAATTTCACTCCATAACCATCTCCAAAACAAAAACACCAATTGGTTAAAATACAAAAAATACGTTAGTTCACACTTATCTCAAAACATCTCACTAAAAACTGGGGCAGAAATTCAGTCAGCAATATTGCTCTTCTCAGAAACAATAACTGCTGCAGTGAAAGTATCTACTCCAGCCCCAAAGCCCACTAAAATTAAAGGATACATATGCCCATCAAATATACAAAATCTAGTGCAAGAAAAACGACATCTTAGAAGACAATGGCAACTTCACCGCTCTCCAACCCTGAAAAGCCAGCTTAAAATCTGCCAAAAAGCCCTACATAAATCACTCGAAGAAAATAAAATCGCATCTCTGAATCTTTATTTACAGGGCCTAGATCCAACAGACAAAACGGATTACAGTCTTTGGAAAGCAACAAAACAACTGAAAAGTCCCATACCCTACGAAACTCCTCTACGCCTAAGTGACGGTAATTGGGCGAGAAGTCACTGCGATAAAGCCAACGCTTTTGCCGATCATTTAGAAGAGGTATTTACACCCAACATCACTATGTCGGACATACAAATTCCTCAAATAAATGAGATAGTAGTTTCTCCCATGAAACTTAGATTCTCTAACATAACAACAATTGTAAAAAATCTCAACACTAAAAAATCTCCTGGTATAGACTCAATAACATCTAAAATGATCTGTGAATTGCCATACAGTGCGCTAAGACTTATACTGTTCATCTTTAATGGTATCCTACGCATAGGTTTTTTTCCTCCGTCCTGGAAATCGTCAGAAATTATAATGATTCCCAAACCGGGAAAGGAACCTAGTATGGTCACCTCATATAGACCAATCAGCTTACTTTCCATCCTATCAAAGTTGTTTGAAAAAGTATTCCTGCAGGCACTGACACCATACCTTAATGACCAACAATTAATTCCCGCACATCAGTTCGGATTTCTTAAGGACCATAACACCATTGAACAAGTACATCGTATCGTGACTCAAATTAGAAAGGCATTTGAAGAAAAACTTTACTGCTCTTCATTATTTATTGACATCTCACAGGCCTTTGATAAAGTCTGGCACAGAGGGCTTATATATAAAATAGTTCAATCCTTACCGTAAAATACCCACAGATTACTCCAAAGTTACCTGACAGACAGATCATTTGTAGTCAAAAATAAAAGCTACACTTCAAGCTCTCGAAACATCTCAGCTGGGGTTCCTCAAGGCAGTGTACTTGGTCCCATGATGTATATTCTTTATACAGCAGATATGCCAACAAATTTTCAAATTCATACCTCAACTTTTGCAGACGATACTGCATTTATGAGCACTCACAAAGATCCCAAAATTGCCTCATCCAACCTACAGTCTCATATACATGAGCTGGAATCATGGCTTAACAAATGGAAGATAAAAGTTAATCCAGCTAAGTGTGCACATGTGACTTTTCCACTGCGAAGAGAAAACTGCCCTACAGTTACAATAAATAACACCAGAATACCTGAAAAACTCCACATTAAATACCTAGGAATTCACCTTGATCGCCGTCTCACATGGTCCAAACATATTGACTCGAAAACTACGCAACTAAAACTCAAAACTGCCCAACTTGGATGGCTTCTAAACTCCTCATATTCGCTTAGTTTAGAATGCAAAGCTTTACTCTACAAAACCATTCTCAAGCCAATATGGACCTATGGAATCCAGCTATGGGGAACAGCATCCACTTCCAATATTGCAAAGTTACAAAGAAGACAGTCAAAAATATTAAGATACATAACAGGCGACCCCTGGTTCATTCGTAACGACAATATACATAAAGAACTCAATATTCCGTCAGTTCGCGATGAAATAGAAAAATATTGTTCTAAATATATATCCAAACTAGCATCTTACCCTAATCCCCTAGCACAGAACCTACTCTCGTTTAGAGGCCACTCACGGCTAAAGAGGGTAGACACCTTGGCCATAGCACAAAGCTAAAATATGTTTAATGTTCTCAATATGGCCTTCTATTGCACTGGCAATAGAATCATAAATCAAAAATAGTTTTTAAGATTTTATTACTTATTGTTATTTTCTACTAAGAAAGATCCAATAAACTAATTAAAAGTTGAAAAAAAAAAAACAAAAAGAAAAAAGAAAACAACGTAAAAAAGTTCAGCTTAAAATAACTATAATTTATAAATATTAAATAAAAGAAAAAACCAAGAAAAACAAAATTGTAAAAACACAAAACGAAAATATAAAATTCAGTGTTGGTAAACGTTTATATTTCAACATATCTTCATACAATAAACATTGACGTTTTCGTCGAAATTAAAGATTAAAATAAATAATGATGCAAAATCAGTAGTGACAGTCAGATGACGGGTCAAATGATGGTCAATGTTCTTGTAAGGTTCTCTAGTGACGCTAGCTTGGTTTAATTCACTAATCTCCTATTATTTCTAAATGAAAATTTGTTGGGTGTAGTATTCATTTAATATAATGAATGAATCGGATGCCAATCATTTAAAATAAAACTTTGTTACTCAGCAACGATAATTTTTTTAAATAAACGTGCTCATTTAATTTCAATCAATTTCCACTGCTTTTTACCATAAAGTGGTCACTAATATATGCATTTAAATAAAAGGAAAACTAACAACAAAATAAACTATCACGTGCCTAACCCAACCAACATTACAGTGAATTATTATTGTTACAAAAAATATTCGAATATTTTCAAATTACGATTTGTTTGGTATATGTACATCACATAACTTGTAACCACCAGAAGTTACATACCGTTTTGTTAATTATTAACCAAAATTAATGAAAATTCTTGCAGATATTTAACATACACACAACACGATAACACTCACACATAAAATGTATGTTTATAAAATATTTTAAAGAGAACAAAACCAACGTTATATATACTGAAGTTATATCTATTTAATCTGATCAAAAACAAAAAAAAAAATTTATTAAACAGATAAACAACTTAATCTTTAAATCAGATCAGTGAGGAACACTTTATATTCGTTAATGCCCCTTCGCTAAGTCAATTATATATTGATACACATGAAACCCTATATCTTCAGATAATATTAAGCAAATTATATAATATATTAAGATTAAATAATAAACTGAAATTGAATTATATTGAACTTAAATAATGTATTAGAAATTTATCCCCCTGCGAATTATTAGTACAAAATTTGCACTTTTATATAATAATAATCCATTATTGAACAACTTTCGTTAAATCACCCCCATTAAGTTTAAAATAAAATACATTAAGCTAAACCTAAGAGACTATCTCACATCTCTTAATTCGCTAATTTATTTTTCGGCATTCGATATTCAAATCAAATAATTCCCCAAAACATCTGGCCCTAAATACAGAAAAATAAAATATTTATTTCAAACCCGTATTTCGCATTCATAAATTAGAGGAAAAATAGTACACTATACTCAGATAGCACCAAAATTTAAAAATATTACGCTATACTCAGATAGCACCAAAATTTAAAAATATTACGCTATACTCAGATAGCACCAAAATTTGAAAATATTACGCTATACTCAGATAGCACTAAAATTTTAAAATATTACGCTATACTCAGGTAGCCCCAAAATTTCAAATTATTACGCTATATTCAGATAGCCCCAAATTTAAAAAGTCTCAAACCCAGTTAAACTAGATAACAAAATCTAGTGCTATATAGTATAGCCCCTTATATTTTAAAAAATAATAGAATATATCCAACTCGCTGTCCAATATGCCTTCTACAACCGAAGCATCTGGAACAGCCTTTACCACCCTTCATAAGGAACAATTTCTGTTTGATTGTGGCCTCGTACAAGAGCTCTGTGACACATTCATTAACAACATTTTGTAAGAGCAAAATGAATCACTTCTTGAGGTTAAATTAGGAGAACTAAGCTCAGAATGGGTTAACCTGAAAGACTCATATCGTAAGGTAATGGTGGCACAAGATGGATCAATTGATAGTGAATTCAGGAGAAAAGCCAAAGATGACTACAATGCCTGCTCAGAAGCATATTACCACTGTCATTCTCAGATGAATGATATGCTAAAGGTTACCCGAATGGAAACATCTCAGATTCCAGTAGTCCAATCAACTCTTCGCTATCCTAACCCAAATCCAAACCTTGCCCATGACAACACTAGTAGCTGCATAAAGCTCCAACCATGCGATACAGAGAATTTTACAGGCAGTTATGAACAATGGCCATCCTTTCGTGACATGTTCACAGCCGTGTACATAAACCACCCAAAGCTCACACCAGTCACTAAACTCTATCACCTCAGAAATAAAACAATAGATGAAGCTGGTGCAATAGTCAAAAGATATCCCCTCTCAAATGAAAATTTCAATCTAGCGTGGAATGCTCTGAAAACCCGCTATGAAAACAAAAGAGTACTAGTTGACAATCAAATAAAAATTTTATTTGATATACCCTCGGCAAAAACTGAAAATAGCGAATCAATCAAGAGAATTCAATCTTCCGTAAATGATTCCCTGGCAACTCTCAGCACACTTGGCGTCGACGTGGAGAGCTGGGACCCTATCCTGATTCGGCTTATTTCAATGAAACTACCAGAAGTTACTCTTTCACTATGGGAACAATCGCTCACTTCTCCACGTGAGCTTCCAAAGTGGTCCCAAATGTCCCAATTTCTCGTGGACAGATATGAAGCAGTGGAACGTCTCAACAGCATAAAAACCACAAAAGATTGCTTCACGCTGTCGAAAAAACCCAACCGTGACGTACAGACATGCATTGCTCAGGAAAACTTAGATTTTTCTTGTAAACTATGCAATGCAACAACTCACTCTTTAAAGATGTGTCCTAAATTCAGAGAATTCACTGTGCAACAAAGAGTAGATTATGTGTTTAAAAATAAAATTCTGCAACAATTGTCTGGCAGCCTCACATTTAAAAGCCAACTGCACAAGTAAGCATACTTGCCTTTACTGCAAAAAAACACACCACACTATGTTGCACATGAAACCCAAACTACAATACTCGATCCAAAAAACTGAACCCAAACCGAATAATGAAGCTGTTTCTAATGGAAACCACTCACTTAGTATCCCCTTGAATAATTCCCGATTTTCACACAAAGGCTCACGAATAACTTCAAGCGATGATGTACCCTCCACATCAAAACAATTTCACGCAAATTGTTCTAGCAGAAATGAAAGCATTTTATTGCGTACTGCTTTAATGCAAATAGAATATGTGTGTGAATTGTACACTATTAGAGCATTAATAGACCCTGGTTCCCAAAGAACATTTTTATCTGAGAAAATTAGAAATAGGCTTCAACTCCCATATCAAAAATCTCAATTTGAAATTTATCGGTATTGGGGGACAAACACAATCAGCAAATAAAGAGTGTAAGTTTGTGCTGTACGCTAAAAGACACAACTTAAGATTCCCTATTAAAGCCATTGTGTTACCAAAAGTCACCAAACGTTTCCCAACTTTAACATTCCAATATCATGCTTCCACTGAATTAGAAAATTTGGACCTTGCAGATCCTAATTTCAATAAATCCGCTCAAATAGACCTAATTCTATGTTACGACTATGAAAATTTCATAAATATTGATGGCATTAAAAAAAATGTATGCGGGGACGCCTCAGCCTACAACACAGTTTTCGGATGGGTTCTCAGCGGCCCAATGAAATGTCAAGCCGTTAACACTTTTACCACTTCAATTGTAAGGTCGGACAAATCTGAGCTCAATGTCCTGCTTAGAAAATTTTGGGAACAAGAAGAGTTCCCCTCATTTACCACCCGCTCAGCTGAAGATGAGTATTGCGAAGAGTTTTATAGGAGAACTACCAAACGTCACGATAATGGAAGGTATATCGTAAAATTACCATTCAAAAAAGAGTTCCCTGAAAAACTTTCCCTTGGTTCATCTCGATTTTTGGCTTTAGGACAATTTACTCAAATGGAGAAGACGCTAGCAAAGGACCCCTACCTACAAAGCCAGTACAAATCAGTTCTTAATGAATATATAGAGCTCGACCATATGGAAGAAACTTCATCCCGTGAAGTTATTTCTCAAGACAAATTTTATTCGTTTTATTTACCACATCATGCGGTAGTTCGCCCTGAACATAAGACCACTAAGGTCAGAGTCGTATTTAATGCCTCAAGGAAAACAAAGTCACAATATTCTCTCAATGACATCCTTTATACAGGACCCACTTTACAGTGCGATTTAATCTCGATAATACTCAATTGGAGAAAATACCAATATGTCTTCAGTGGTGACATTCAGAAAATGTATCGCCAAATTCTGATACACCCTTCAGATAGACCATTCCATAGAATATTTCAAGACAAACCAGACGGGCCTATTAAAGATTATGAACTCAAAACTGTAACCTTTGGTCTAAATTGCGCTCCATTTCTGGCAATTCGTACTCTTCACCAGCTTGCAGAGGACTCTGAATCTTTTAACCCAAAAGCAGCCTCAATTTTAAGAACTGAAACCTATGTCGATGACATTCTCTCAGGTGGATATTCTATCGAAGACACTCTTTCAGCTCAAAAAGAAATCATCAGCACCCTAAAGTCAGCAGACTCCCAGCTACTATCTCATCTTCCGCAAGAAGATTTACATGAATCAAGTTCCACTAAAACTCTTGGCATTAAATGGAACGCTCTCACTGACTCATTCTGCTATTCGTTTGCTCCTGTAGCTCAAACCACAACAACAACTAAACGACAAATTCTGTCTTCAGTTGCAAGGCTGTTCGATCCAGCAGGATGGCTAACTCCCGTTGTTATTCGAGGCAAAATGCTTATGCAACAATTGTGGTTAGAAGGTTTACAATGGGATAAACAAGTAAGCCCAAAATCCCTACAAATATGGAATGATTTACTATCCGATCTCACTCAACTTCAAAATATAAATATACCCCGATGGTTACAATACACACCATCAGGTCTCATCCAGATACATGGATTTTCTGACGCATCAAAATTCGCATATTGTGCAGCAGTCTATATTCTTTGTCAAACATCGACTTCCAATGTGTTCTCAAACCTCTTAGTTGCCAAAAGTAAGGTAGCTCCAATACAAACCATTTGTTTGCCTCGATTGGAACTAAATGGCGCTGTTTTGCTCGCAAATTTAGTTAACTACGTTATCTCATCTCTCAAATTCAATACGCAAGATGTATATTTATGGACTGATTCATCCATAGTATTAGGCTGGATTTCAAAACCACCCACGACATGGGAAACCTTTGTTGCTAACCGTGTATCTCATATTCAACGGTTATTACCGAAAACAACATGGTTCCACGTTCCTACCCGTGATAATCCGGACGATCTTGGTACTCGTGGTTGTAAACCACAAGAGCTTGTTAATAATACTCTTTGGTGGCAAGGACCCCCATGGATAACGAATCCTCCTTCAGAATGGCCAGTAAAAAACCTCTAAAGGCCACTAACAACTCAAGACGTTATACAAACACTGCATGTTACAACTCAGGAAACTGATATATTGGAAAGATTTTCCTCTTATCACAAGGCACTGCGAGTTTTGAGCTACGTGTTTCGATTTCGCAATAGAAGTCGTCAAAATATCCAACCGCATGCAGAGAAATATACATTAAATCTTACTCAAAAGGAAGTTAATAGTTCTTGCCCAAAAATCATTTTATTGCAACGAATATCAATTGCTTTTAGCTTCACAATCGATACCTGACAAAAGTTCCTTAAAATCATTAAATCCCATTATTGATACAAATGGAATTATGCGCGTTAATGGCCGCTTGTCAGAATCTTCATTACCCTATAATGAAAGATACCCAGTAATCTTACCTGGCAACTCCCGACTCTGCCAACTATATCTCTCTCATTTACACAATTTTTTATATCACGCAGAATGCAATCAAATGTGTAGAATGACGCAAACAGAATTCTATATATCTCGCTTAAAACCTCGCGTAAAGAAAATTATTCGACAATGCAAAAATTGTATAATATTCAAACACAAACAATGTTCACAAATCATGGCTCCATTACCTTCACAAAGATGTAATCTCTCGGTGCCATTTCACACGACCGGCATAGACTTTGCAGGCCCGTTTGACCTAAAAACATCCACAATAAGAAACGCTCCTTATGTAAAAGGCTACGTCAGCGTATTTGTTTGCTTCAGCACTAAGGCTATCCATCTTGAAGCTTGCTCCGACTTATCCACTGTAGCTTTCCGTGCTGCCTTCACCCGATTTATTGGGAGGCGGGGGCTCCCTCACAGGATAGTCTCTGACAACGGACGCAATTTTCTTGGTGCCAGCAGAGAACTAAGTCGTGAATTTGCTTGCTTCATAAAAACAGCTTCAAGTGATATTTCCCAAAAGTACTTCACACACGGATTTGAATGGAAACTCATTCCCCCACATGCACCTCACATGGGTGGCATATGGGAAGCTGCTGTGAAAAGCTTCAAATACCATCTAAAACGTATAGATGGAGCGCATAGGTTTAATTTCGAAGAATTCACAACTATTCTTGCGCAAATCGAGGGTGTGTTAAACTCCCGTCCAATCTCCTCACTCTCCGAAGACCCTTCAGACATAACTGCGCTAACACCAGGCCATTTTCTCAGAGGAGCGCCAATCATGGCTCTCCCTGAGCCGAGTAACGAAAAAATATCTCTCGTTAACCGATGGCAGAAACTAAAAGCGATTCACCATCAATTTTCCATAAGATGGAAGGAAGATTATCTCAAAGCGCTACATAAACGATACAAATGGAAAAATTCCATCCCAAACCTAAAATCAGGCGATCTAGTCGTAGTAATTGACGATCTATTACCTCCCTCAGAATGGCGCCTAGGTAGAATAGTAAAGGCATATTCAGGTACTGATGATAAGGTGAGAATCGCTGATATACGAATATCCTCTGGTATCATCACTCGACCTATCGTAAAGTTATGTTTTTTGCCACTTCTCAATGAGTATGACCAACATGAACATCACCATTCCTCTATTAATAATAAATCTTGAACCCATCAGCTTAATCCTTACTCTATTAACTAATACTAATGAAGCCTCTCTTCTTTTTTTTTGTTTGGTTTTTTTTTCTTCCAAATTTTGTTCTTTACTGTAGAAACTACAATCGTCGACCTTGCGATCCGGAAGTTCATCAGTGCATGGTTTGCAGAAAATTTCACGCTCTTAGGTTTTGTCAACAATCTTTAAGAATGAACTCTAAAGAGAGGAACCACATTGTCCACCGATATAGATACTGCGAAAACTGCTTAGCCCGAAGTCACGATCTGAGAGCTTGCCAATCAACGGGCTTATGCCGTGTATGCAACAGCTATCACCATACACTTCTGCATCCTAGCCGGGTAAGATCCGACTTAAGAAGGAAAATAAACCGCCAAGTCAACAGCCGCAGGCACAACAGCAACATCTTCATCAGGCGTACCAATAACAACAGCATCAGCGAAAGTAGCACCCAACCCAACAGGCACAATCAACACAACTTCAAACGCAAAGGCAATAGCAACATTCCACCAGCAACACCAGATAATAAAGTCCTTGTGGAAGCTATAAAATCATTAGCCAACGTATTGAGTGCCATCAACAACTAATTCTATTGGCTTATTTCGAGGCGGGAGCATGTCCAAACTACATATGTTTGAACACTACAAATGAAGTTAATTTTTATCTCGTGTATCTATCTACATAATTGTATTACTAAAATAATTCAATGTAATTTACTTAAGCCACTAAATGGCATGTTGGAAACCCTTTAATGAACTCTCTATAAACTTTCCAATAAATTTTCTATTGCTTCGGATTTTAACCGAAGTAGTTAGCACCATAAGCATCTAACATTTAACGTTTAAAAAAGACTTGTATTCTGATAACCAGAGCGATCACTTGATCTGACGCAAGTGCACTTGTATTTTTTTTTGAAATTGGTTTTAAATTTAATTATTTTACCCTTAAAATTATATCTAAATATAAATCTAAAAATAAACTTTGAATTAAAATTATAACGTTTATGAAAATCCTCCCTCTTTTCATTTGTGTCGCAAATTAAGAAAGCAAGGATATCTCTACATCCTGTTGATCACAACAGTAGCCTAATTTCGCAGCAAATTAGTTCATGCCATTAGTTTATGCCACTTTTTTAAAAGCGTCATCTATGTATCACTTATATACGTTTATATTGGGATATTTTTAATGTTTTACAGCAAAGGGTTGTTGAATAAGCTGAAACAGTTTTCTGTTTGATTTTAAAAAATCCCATAAAAAAATCTTTAATTACTAGATGTTTACACATCTTCCCTGTGATCGGACTCACAATATTTTTTTTTATTACTGAATTAGGTAGTAATCTTTCAGTTATACCATGCAATAAGGAGCTACATATTTCAATGACCAAAAAAATTTTTATACGGGAATAAAATAAAATACACATTAAATTTTGTAGATTCGAACAAGTTTTTAAATTCCAGTATAGAAAATTTGGCAAGCTACTTAAATAAAGGAGATTTGAAGATACTCAAAAAGAAATACCCTAAACAAGAACATTTCGAAGTTATGAATAGAAAAGGCGTTTTCCTTATGACTATGTTGATAGTTTTGAAAAACTGAATGAGCAGCCTTTACCCAACAGAGAGCATTTTTATAATCATTTAGATGACAAGGAGTGTTCTGAGGAAGACTATACTTTTGCTAAAAAGGTTTGGAATGTATTTCAATGTAGTACTCTTAAAGAATACATGTTGTTGTATCTTAAGAGCGATGTTTTTATTTTGTCGGATATTTTTGAGAATTTTAGATCAGTTTGTAAGAAAATTTACGGTTTAGATCCATGTAACTATGTTACCGCTCCTTCTTTGTCATGGGATGCTATGCTCAAATATACAAGTGTAAAAATTGAATTTATAAGTGATCCTTAAATACATTCATTCCTCAAAACTTCCAATCGAGGAGGAATTACACAGTGCACTTATAGACTTTCGAAGGCTAACAATAAGTACATGAATGAAGATGATTCTGCTAAAGACGAAAATTACTTAGCATATATTGATGCTAATAACTTGAATGGTTGGGCCATGTCACAAAAACTCCCCATTTCAGATTTTTCGTTTTTATCTCATGACGAAGTTGAATATTTCAAAGTAAGCGAATATAGTGATGAATCTACTTACGGATATATCCTAGAAGTTGATCTTGAATATCCCAACTTAATTCATAATTCTCATAACTATCTTCCATTTTGTTCGCAAAATAAAATACCACCTGGAGGAAAACTCCCCAAATTATTAGCTGACCTCACTGATAAAAAAGATTATAAAATTCATATAAAGAACCTACAATTGTGTTTAGAACAGGGATTAAAACTTGTAAAGATTAATAAAATTTCAAAATCCAAACAAAGTTTTTGGTTAGAACCCTATATAAGCTTAAACACAAATCACCGTAAAACATCAAAAAATGAATTTGAAAAGAATTTTTTTAAATTAATGAATAATGCTGTATACGGTAAAACGATGGAAAATGTAGAAAAGCGTCGTGATGTGAGATTAGTTACTAATTATGACAATCGCAGAAATTCCGAAGGGTGCAGAGCTCTTATAGCTAAACCCAACTTTTTTGGTATAGACGTATTTGATAATGGACTGTATGGTATAGAATTGAACAAATTAGAGGTACATCATGACAAGCCAATATACATAGGTGTAACAGTATTAGAACTCTCAAAATATTTAATGTATGATTTTTATTACAATTTTTTGGTTAAAGAAGATAAAAATCTTAAATGTATCTACATGGACACTGATTCATTCATTATATCCTCCGAAAAAACATTTACGAAATTATTAAAAACAATAGTGATAAATTTGACACTTCAGAAAATAAACCCGAAAATGTTTATGGGATTACGTCTTTGAACAAAAAAGTTCTGGGTTTAATGAAAGACGAAAATTCAGGTAAAATTATGAGAGAATTTGGAGGTCTGAAAGCAAAAGCATACGCTTACACGGTAGAAGATCATCAAAATTACACCAAAACTATAAAAAAAAAGTAAAAGGAGTAAAAAAATCAGTTGTTAAAAAATTATAACTCCGTAATTATCAAGAATCTATAATAGAGAGAAAAACATTTTATGGTGAACAAAGGGTTATTCGCAGTAGATCCCATAATTTATATACGGAAATTGTAGATAAAATAAGTTTAAACTATAAGGATGATAAGAGATATGTTTTACCTAATAATGTGGATACATTAGCTTGGGGACATCTAATATAAGTGATGTAGCTTTGTATGTTTAGTTTTATTTCCAACAAAATATTGTACTTTTTATTTAAATAAAAAGAAAAAACCTTGAAACAATTTGTTTCATTTCATATATAATTTATTTATTCTTTTTTGAACATTGCCATTTATTAACTTTATTGTCTTCTACTTTTTTCTTACATATATCTTCATTGTGATCGTTGCTACCACAGTAGTTACAATATTTTAGTTTTTCATACTTGACTTCAGAATTTTTAAAAATGCGATCCATTTAGCTTAATACAGTTGTATGGTACCTTCTTAAATGATTTTATTCAATTAAAATTAATTTAACAACATATTCTCCTTTTATACTTTTCAATACCATTTGTTATTTTAATAATTTATTTTTATTTATCTAAGAGTTACGAGATTCATCAAAACCTAACCATTTGACAAAGAGTTTCTTTCCCCTTCTTTTTAAAACTTTTTCAATCAGAAAATCATCTTTGTTTTTAACCTTTTGTAGTTCATATTCACAAAATGACCCTATGTAGTGTATTCATATTATAGGGCATTCACAGAGTGCATTAGTGCTGAGCATAGAGCATCTTCACTTTGGTAATAAGAACTATTCAATTTAGAACCACTTGACATACATATGTTAACCAAGAACAGCACAATTGATCGTGCACATGTTTTCACTGTAAGCAATACGATCAATGAATGTGTGTGGTATAAACAAACCCAAAATAACAATAAATAAAAGGGTTTCGGATTTCATTCTCAAGTGTGCCGGTAACACAAAGTAAATACGGATTTGTGTTTGATTTTGTGTTTGACCACCCATTAGTCGTTTAATGCAAGTGTTGCACATATGTTTGTCATGAAGTGAATTACCAGAGTCACTCACTATGCTGCTGTAGCACTATTAGTTTTTAAGAGAGAATTTAAGAGAAATATTTTGTAGAATTCTAGTTGGTAAATTTAGTATATAAGTAGCAGATAATTTAATTTAAGAGGTCAGTATAATTTTGGTCTTCGTCAGAACACAAATGAAACTATAAAAATAAAAATTACTAATACCAGAAAGAAGAAGTATATTTATTTATCCCGATAAATTATAATCAACCAGCCAAACTCTAAGCATTGCAAAAACATAGTTACCACATGGCGATCCTTAGGACAACCTGGACATCCTGTCAAAAATCCTGATCCTTCAGTCACCAACACTACATCATCTTCAATGACCAACACCATGTCCTGTCAACAATCCCATTTTTACTGTAAGGTAATATAAAGCAAAAAATAACGGTTTTTATTTAAGTGCTTTTGCGCAAATAAAAACTGCTGGGAAGAGTTATATTTTACATGGAGAGGAAAGAAAGACTTAAAGATATACCCAAAAAAGTTGAATTAGCTAGACGACAGTGGGAAACAGGGAGTCTAACAGAAAAACCTGAGATACTAACTGTAGGCCCCAAACCACTATATAGGAACAACATAATAAAAGAACCGATATACCCAATATTTCCGGTACAGCAGACTAAGGTAATAGTAAAAAATTACAAAGGAGAAAGGAGGTTAAAGCTGACAATATTAGAAGAAAGGATAAGAGCAATACAGAAAGAAATCGACAATAAGGTTTTACCTGATAGCGAGAGGGAATCCTTGGTTATAAAGAAAATCGAGTTAGTAAAAGAGTTTTCAACGATACTAGAAGAAATAAGAGTACATAACAAAGCTAGAAGAAAAGCAAGAAAAATAAACAAGACAAATGGGGAATACTCAAAATAAAGTTAAAGAGGTCATCACTGCGACAGCCAGCGCACCTCCTGCAATTAGCGTCAGCGTGGAAATATTAGTATTGGTATGCATTTTATTCCCGCTTAACGTGTTAATTAAGTACTTAAGAAATTACGTGAAAAAACAAATAAATAGACATGCTTTAAAGACAACATTGTATAAAAAAAAAAAAAAAAAATTTGTATGATAGTAATAGCAATGGTAGAGGTAAAAGTATTATTAAGAATTATGAAAAAATATAAAATGTAAATTTATACTTAAGATCAATTACAACATGTATTCAAAATAAAAATAAATTTTATAAGGTAATATATTTCATCGGTAAAACTCTTTTCATGGATAACATATATAGGCAAATAAAAGCACTAATAGCAAACGCAAAAAAAATCAGTAGGCAAGGTTTATGTGACAGATACTCTACTAGCAAAAAGACAAGAGGTCCAAAGATTAGAACAAGAGACAATAAAAATATTAGAAGATTCGAAAATAGAAGAATCAGATAAGAATACGGATATAGCAAAATTTGGTAGATTAAAGAAAGAGGCTCTAAAAATACTTGCACTACACGAAGACAGGGCACAACAGACGTCATCTCAACGGACAGTTGACGACATATCTGACGAGAGAGTGATCAGAATACGTGGCACAATGGCGGAAAATATTTTAAGTACATTGGAATTGGCGGCAATTTCGAAACTTATACCATTATTCAACGGTGTAAGGGAGGAGCTCGACATATTCATAGCGAACCTAGGTATAATTCAAGAAACAGTTGTACCAGAAAAGCATACAGCATTTTTTAAATTCGTGTATAAAACAAAATTATCGCCTAAAGTACAAAATAGAATACGGCAGACAACTGTGCCAACCGATATCAACGCATTGATAACTTCTTTGAAAGGGGCGTATGGGATAAGAAAATCCCCTAATATTATTTTAAATGAAATAACAACCATGGAACAGATGGACACCATAAGAAAGTTCGCGGAGAGATTAGAGAATCTAATAATGGAGCTGAACGAGGTTCAGGTACAAGCACTGGGCGAAGCGAGTAGGGAGACAATTAGTAACACCAACGCTATGATAGCATTTAATACATTCAAGAATGGACTAAAAAACAGAGAGATAGTACGAACAATAGAGGCAAGCAGAAGGAAAACCCTGCATGAAGCTATAGAGATAGCATTAGAAGCATCCTCGGACATAAGGCAAAGCCAAGTTATGTTCAATACTTCGAGGTCAAGAGACTCAAATAGGAATAATAATAATAACAACAATTATAATGGCAATCACTACAGCAATAATAGAAATAACAATTATAGCAACAATGGGCGTAGGAACAGCAATAACAATAATAGTGATAGAAATTATTATAATAATAACACTAATCGATACGGTGGTTATAATAACAACAACAACAGAAACCATTACAGGAATCAAAGTAATGTTAACCGCAATAATGGCAGTAACAACGGTGGTTTGAACAATAGAACCAACTACAATAATCAGAGTAACGGAAATAATAACAACTATAGGAATAATAATGGAAGGGGTAATAACAATTACGGCAACAGAAATAACAACCACAACAATAACAGACAATATAGAGTGAACCATGTTCAAGAACAGGGAAACTCCCAGGATCCGGAGATTTTGAAGTACCGAGAATCTTCGGAAGAAGACCAATCAGAACTATGTGAAATTCAATTTAAAAGGCGTAGATTGCCCATTGACATTTTTAATAGACACAGGAGCAGATGTCTCTTTGTGCAAAGAGGACTTATTATATAATCACATAGAAGATCCCGACGACTATTGTTTTCTAACAGGGATTTCAAAGGAGGAGACAAAATCGTTAGGTTCGACAAATATAGAGGTACAAATAGATGAAACAATAATTGAGCATAAGATACAGTTAGTGAAGCATGATTTCCCAATATACACTGACGGTATACTTGGAAGAGATTTTCTCTACAAACATTGACTATGACAGATTTATATTAACAATTAACATTGGGCATGAGACAATAATTTTACCGATACACAACAATACATTGAAACTGAATCACGTGGAAATTGCACCAAGAAGTGAGGAAATTTTACCATTCGATATAGATGTCACAGAAGATAGTGTAATATGTAGTAGAGAAATTGCGAATGGTATATTCTTAGCAAACACTATAATTCCGAAGAATGGAAATAAACATATAAAACTATTAAATGTCTTGGATAAAACAACAACAATAAAAAATTTGAAAATAGAAACAATACCATTGAGAAATTTTGATATATATAAAGCTACTGGCAAAAAGGCACAGTACGACAATGAACGTTTTAATAAGTTATTAAATGAGTTAAATATGGAGATTAATGATACTAGCGCGAAGAGCGGATTGGTAGAGATATTAAGGAAATATCAGTCTATTTTTCATATAGAAGGCGAAGATTTAATAACGAACAACTTCTATAGGCAAACAATACGTTTGAATGACGGTAACCCGGTCTACATAAAAAATTATCGTTTACCACAAACACACACAGAGGAGATAGATAATCAGGTAAAAGGTTTATTGGAACAGAATATCATAGAACCATCTATGAGTCCATATAACGCTCCACTTTTGCTAGTTCCGAAAAAGGGGCAAGACGATTTAAAAAAATGGAGACTAGTAGTGGATTTTAGGAAACTGAATGACAAGATTGTAAATGACAAGTTTCCACTAACACGGCTAGACGACATTTTGGATAAGTTAGGAAGAGCGAAATATTTTTCAACGCTGGATATGACGAGCTCATTCCATCAAATAGAACTTGGTGAGGATTCAAGACCTTTTACAGCATTTTCTACCCCAAATGGCCATTACCAATACACTAGGTTGCCATTCGGTCTGAAAATATCTTCCAACAGTTTTCAGAGAATGCTCACAATAGCATTATCTGGACTAGAGTCTGAAGCATTTTTATATGTGGATGACATAATAGTGTTTGGTTGCAGTTTGAAACACCACAATGAGAATTTGATAAACGTATTCGATAGACTGGCTAAATATAACCTGAAACTAAATGCGGGTAAATGTTGTTTTTTAAGACCAGAAGTTGTATACTTAGGGCATTTGATAACGTCAAATGGCATAAGACCAGACCCTAGCAAGTATGAGGCAATTTCTAAATACCCGATTCCGAAAAACTCAGACGAGGTGAGAAGATTTGTAGCTTTCTGCAACTACTATCGGAGATTCATAAAGAATTTCGCAGAAACTGCAAACTTATTGAAAAAAGACGCTAAGTTCGAGTGGACTACGGATTGTCAACTAGCGTTTGAAAGTCTGAAAAATAGTCTGATAAGCCCACCAGTATTGCAATATCCAGATTTCGATATAACATTTATATTGACTACGGATGCGTCGGATTTTGCACTGGGAGCAGTTTTATCTCAAGGCACGATAGGTGAAGATTTACCTATATCTTACGCAAGTAGATCCCTCAATAAACATGAGAGAAATAAACCTGTGATTGAAAAAGAACTACTAGGTATTTATTGGAGAATACAATTCTTTAGACCATATTTGTATGGTAGAAAGTTTACTGTCGTGACAGACCACAGACCGCTGATATCCTTATTTTCTCATAAGAATCCTAGTTCAAAACTAACGAGAATAAGATTGGAACTTTCGGACTACGATTTTGATATTGTATATAAGAAAGGATCAAATAACACTAATGCAGATGCATTATCACGAATACAAATGGACTCCACAATTTTGAAAAACATGATACCATTGGAAAACGATGAAAGTTTAAAGAAGACATTAGTAGTAACAAGAGGTATGAACAAGAAGTCGTCAATTAATAAAAATATCAATAGCGAATCTCATGGAGAGCCTGATCAACTCCGTATGTGGGATTGCACATCCATCAATGATATAAAGAAAGCATGTAAACTAAAGTTTATTTTAGAAAAAAGGCCGAATAAAGATACATATGTATACATTACAGAATATGATAAATATAATAATGAAATGCGCATTAGATGCAGCGATAATCCAAAGTGCTTAGGTACTCTATTGGAGAAGCTACCATCTTATTTGAAAACTAGTAAAAATGAAAAATTTGCAATCGCAAGAGATGATGCAATATTTGAAATAATTCCTGCAGATGAATTTAAGGCCAAATATAATGATTTAAAGAAATCAAGTACAGATGACATAAAGATATTATTATACGACAAACAAACAAACCAGACTGAAATATTCGTTACAGACAGATAGAGTCAGACAAGAAGACGAATAGTATAATGTTAAATGTAGGTGATTTAGTATTGGTTAGAGTAGAGAATAGAAAGAAAAACGAGGCGCCATATAGAGGTCCTTATAGCGTAGTAGAAATAGGTGATTTAAACATCTCGGTAGAAATAGGAAATAACATTAAGGTTTACCATAAGAATTTACTGAAGAAGTATAATTAATATAAACAAAACGTTACATTGTAGTTATATTGTAATTAATATTACAAGATAAGAAAATTTTTCAATAACAACTATGAATAAGTAGTGCCAATAAGTTAATGAAGTTAAAGTATAAGTTGTTGTAAAATTGTTGATGAACTCATTAATAAAATGTTTATAAATTACTATTTAATTGTTAATAACACTATCGTATAACAAAAAAAAAAAAAAGAAGAATAGCATAAAATTATAATATAATGAAAAGAAAAAGAAAACAAAAATGTATATGCATAATAATTAATATAAGAATTCATAATATCCAAGAAATACAAACTAAGCTAAGTAAACATGTATGAAACTACTACAAGAATTATTATTAAGTGCTAACAATAAATAAAACCAATTAGATGATAACAATATTACTCACTAGAACATAAAATTAGAAAATAAAGCTTAATAATAATGATAGTAAATAAACGAAGAAATTTTGTAAATGTTAAAACACATATATAACCAAGCATACAGTATGCACACACTTGATACTACAGTAATCCTACAATTTCTCATTTTTGTATAGAAATTGTATGATTCCTCTTGAGGGCGGTGGTGTAGTGTATGCATATTATAGGGCATTCACAGAGTGCATGAATGCTGAGCATAGAGCATCTTCACTTTGGTAATAAGAACTATTCAATTTAGAACCACTTGACATACATATCGCACCTTAAATACAAAACAGTCACAACTCAAAATTTTCAAATTTTCAGGAGAGGCAAAAAACTGATTATGTAAAAATGGTTGTATTATTTTAAAAAATGTAGTTTCATTATGAAAAATGTCCATTTTGAGGAAAGTTTTGCTATACTTTTTTTTAATATATATATTTTTATGTGGAAATAAAATATAATTTTGAGTTATGACTCTCTGACTGAAATTGTTTCATTTGACTAGTGATATTATCTCAAGTTGTGCCCCAGATATAACAGCATTTTTCCTGTTAAAGAAGACAGTTATGAGAAATAAATTTTTGCAGTAGATAGAAATGTGTACTGTGTATTAATTTATGGAAAAAAGAAAATTTTGGAAAATTTTGAGTTGTGACTCTTTTGTATTTAAGGTGCGATATGTTAACCAAGAACAGCACAATTGATCGTGCACATGTTTTCACTATAAGCAATACGATCAATGAATGTGTGTGGTATAAACAAACCCAAAATAACAATAAATAAAAGGGTTTCGGATTTCATTCTCAAGTGTGCCGGTAACACAAAGTAAATACGGAAACGTATATTTTGTGTATTTGAATTACCGTACTTGACATGATTTTGTGTTTGACCACCCATTAATCGTTTAATGCAAGTGTTGCACATATGTTTGTCATGAAGTGAATTACCAGAGTCACTCACTATGCTGCTGTAGCACTATTAGTTTTTAAGAGAGAATTTAAGAGAAATATTTTGTAGAATTCTAGTTGGTAAATTTAGTATATAAGTAGCAGATAATTTAATTTAAGAGGTCAGTATAATTTTGGTCTTCGTCAGAACACAAATGAAACTATAAAAATAAAAATTACTAATACCAGAAAAAAGAAGTTATTTTATTTATCCCGATAAATTATAATCAACCAGCCAAACTCTAAGTGTTGCAAAAACATAGTTACCACACCTAGTATTATGTCATTTCTATAATCTTTAATTAAATATGTCACAGGATTGGTAATATTTACTTTATCTATAGTAAAAACTTCTGTTGACCAATTTGGTTCATAGCCCTTAAAAAAAATCCCTTATATTTGCTGATTCTGACATGATCTCCTTTTTTAAACTTATGACGCGGGAATGATTTTGGAAAATTATAAACTGTTTGTAACAAATGAATTTGATTAGATATATTAACTTCAGATGGTTTCCTTTTAATTGTACGGTGATAGGTGTTATTGTATTGTGAAACTAAACTGTCAATATCATCAACCCACTTGTAGTTTCCTCTCATACTAAATATTTTCCACATTAATGTTTTTAAAGTTCTATTAAAACGTAAACATATTGATGCTTTTAAATGGGTATATGTATGATAATGGTTAATATGATTTGTTTTCATTATAATTTAAAATCCTTATTGAAAAATTCTTTCCCTTGATCAGATTGAATATATTTTGGTTTTGTTTTTAATCGTTTAAACATTTTAACCATGGCAGTAACAATTTCTAAAGATTTTTTTGATTTAACTGGATATACAAAAGCATATTTTGAAAAAGTATCTACCCAGTTAAAAGATACTTATACCCATTATTCATTTTAGCAAATGGAATCATCTCTACTAGATCTATTTGCCATGTATCATTATAGCCCTTTTGTATGAATTTACGTCTAACAAAATTTTTTCTTACTGACATGAATTTCATTAACAACTTGCTGTTTACTCATCTTTATTTATTACTTATTTTTAGTTCTTAATAATAACTTATATATTTTAATATCCGATTTTATTTTGTCAGGCATTTTTTTTTTACTAATTTCAAAACGTAGGCGCATCAAGTCCACTTGCACATCTTTATCGTATGATTGTTCAAGATCCGATAATTGAATACTGGTTTTATTGAGTTCTCCACATCTGGTTACGAAATAGGTGCGATACAAATGAGATATTTGTTTCTGTAATATTGTATTCCAACACAGAAATGACGTCATAAATTTCAACTCGAATAATATTTCTCCAAGATTCACCATCAATTTTGATCTTATGACCATTTTGTGATATAACTATTACACAATGTCCGCCTCTTTTGAATTTAAATTCACAACAAATTCTGCTTAATGTTGGATGATCCAATTCTTCATATAGATCGATAAATTCTTACTAATCAAGTCTCATCTGAATATATTCCTTATATGCCATCAGATAAATCCATTCATCTCTAGTAAAGCCAACAGCATTTGTTTTATTGCTATGAATCCAGAGGAGAGGTTGAAAATTATTTTTTGTAAAAAATCCACACCTTAATTTTAATTTTAAATTGAGTAAGTACTCCAGATGATAGATAAGTGTATAATCTTGTTTCCTTTTAGATAGTTTTGGTTTTTATATTTCACAATAATTATGATCCATTTCAACTGAGGAGATAAACTAAGCTAATATAAACTGGTATATAAGAATTAACAATTTTAACAAAATTAACAGATAAGGTGTAGCATTATTTGATTTTCAATATTGTTATGGAAATCAGGGTACTTTATTTACAAAAGAGCTTGCATTTATGGGCGGAGCTAAAAAATTCTGAATTAAAAGAGCATTTTTCAGAGCACAAGTTCCATGGTTGTGAAAACTGCAACGGATGCAATCTGGATATGCTCTTTCGAGACGCTTTAAATTGTGGCATTATATATTTTCAATATTGAATACATTTTTCTGCAACATCTCCTCAAGCCACTTTTTCTTTTCCAAACCCTTGACATAAACGTGAAAATTGATATTTGCGTTAATAAATTTACATACACTCTCAAGTGATACATTTCCGTATTCCCACTGTAGATGATGGTGATTTTTAGTCAACCATTTTGCTTGTTTCTGCTTTTCTGGTAATAAATATTTAAATTCAATGGGTGGCTTTATGATGAAATTATAATACCCTTTAGTATTGAAGACTATAGCGGTTTCCTTTGCTATGAAATTACTTGAATTTCCCCTAAATACTTGCAAATCAACAAAAACTATTGGAAAATTTTCCATTCTTCAAACCTTTTTTATGTATTTGAAATTTTTCTTTCATTTAGAACTTGCTGCTGATGGTACTAAATGTTTGTATCTATGGAGAAACAACTCGATTGGTTGAGTGAATGTACAATACTCTTGAAAATAAAACCTTAAATAAAACAAAATGGAAATTAAATTTTGACTTTTATTTGCTTTCTTTATTTCCTTTTTGGCTCACAAACTCAAGAATAGCTCTATTATATTTGGATTCATCTCTACCACGATACACCAATACCCCGGTTTGCGTTGTTTCGAAGTTGCGTCTTTTTAAGATTTCTGTGATTTCGAAGTTGCGTCGTTTTTGTTTCAGTTTGCGTCGCATGGCTTCAAAGTTGCATCGTTAGTTTCTTCGATTTGCGTCGTTAACATAAAAATGTTTGTACGAAGCCAAAACAGAAAAAGGGGAATCCCGTTTAAGTCTAATGCAAATACATACATATGTATGAGAAGGTTGTCTGCTGTTTGCAAGTTGAAGATCTTTTGCAGTTTCATTTGGTGAAGTGAAGTTTAATGTAAATATTTTGCAACAATGAGTCAAAAAAAAAACAAATAAGCTTAGAATTTTTTTATTATCATCTTAATATTTAATTGACCATAATTAGCCCGAAAAAAATAAAAAAAATCTCACAAATAATATTGGTCACAAAATAAATCTTAATTAAAAACTGGACATTTTGAAACGTTTTAAATCAGGGGAAAAGGCCGTTGATATTGGAAGAAACCTTGGACTTGCCCCTTCTACAATAAAATCCATTTGTTCCAGAGACGCTGATAAAATTAAAAAATTTGCTGAAACCGCAACATCGTTACAACATAAGCAGGTCAGAAAAATGAGAGGCCCTTTAAAATATGGAGTCACTTCTTAGCAATTGCATAGAAGACCAAAATCGGCGAAGAATGCCATTAAGTCAAATGGTAATTCAAAAGAAAGCTTTAATTTTATTTGAAGATTTGAAAGAATGTTATCCTTTAACAAGTGCCGAAAGTGCGGAAGAATTTGATGCAAGCAGAGGTTGGTTTGACCGTTTTAAAACGCATGGAAATTTGCACAGCATTGCATTAAAAGGAGAATCTGCTAGTGCAGATACTTCAGCTGCAGAAAAATTCAAACTTGAATTAAAAGCAATTATTGAAGAAGGCGGGTATTCTGCACAACAAGTTTTAAACGCTGATGAAACGGGACTTTTTTGGAAGCGTTTGCCAGGAAGAATGTACATTTCTAAGTCCGAAAAATCTTCGCCTGGTTATAAATCTAGTAAAGATAGCCTTACACTTCTATTGGGAGGAAATGCAGTGGGAGATTTTAAATTTAAGCCATTTTTAATTTACCACTCTGAAAACCCGAGAGCTTTTAAAAATGTTAAAAAGAGCGACCTCTCTGTTCTCTGGCGTGCAAATAAAAAAGCATGGATGACTGCATCCTTATTTAGAGATTGGAAAATTGTGCTGTTCCCGAGCTAAAAGCTTATTGTTTTTCAAAAAATATTGAGTTTAAAGTGCTATTGTTACTTGACAATGCACCAGGTCATCCTGTTTTTTCTGACGATTATTCGGAAAATATTAAAGTTATTTTTATGCCCCCCAAATACTACATCTGTGATACAACCAATGGATCAAGGTGTTATATCCAACTTCAAGTCATCTGCGACGAACTTTTAGTCAACTTCTAAAAGTAACTGACGGAGATAATTTGCCTTTCATGAAAGATTTTTGGAAGAATTACAATATCATGATGGCTATTGATAATATAAACCTATCCTGGAAAGAAGTAAAAGAATCGTGCATGAACGGAACTTGATAGATATAAGATGTAGATAGATATTAATGATGTTCCACACATATGTAAAGAACTTGCAGAGTCAGCTAGAAATGCAAATTTTTATGGAATGGAAGAACAAGATATTAATGAGCTCCTATTATACGACGAAGAGCTAAATAATGAAAGTTTGATTGCAATTCAGAGTAACAATGCGCTGATTGATGAAGCACTTCCGCTTGAGGTCGAAACAGAAGAAAAAAAACTTACTGCTGCTAAAATTTCTGAAGCGATGCAGTTGATATCGCAAGCAATGGACATTTTTGAAAACAATGACCCGGACGAAGATCGCAGTTTGAAAGTGTCTAGAAATGTGGCCGACGCTATTAATTGTTATAAGGAAATTTATTTGGAAAAAAAAGCAGTTACAATCCAACAAACTTTGGATAACTTCATACAAAAATCAGCAAGATTGATAAATCCAACTATAGAAATGGTAATCGATTTAGATGACACAAACTCAGAATAAAAAAATTAACACATCGATGTAGACTTTTGCTTTTTACTTTGAATTTCTTATTTTTAACAGGGCGTCTTGACGAACAAATTTTTTGTTACAACATTTGTCAAACTTCATTTATAAAAAACTCTGAAAATGTTAGTGCTACTTCTTCATATAAATTTTGACTTTTGTCAAGACAAATAATTTGCTCATCATACGAACTGTAATTTAAATTATAATATGTTTGTCGTGTTTTTTTTTACGTTTTTCTAATGAATTGTTATATTTTTATTTTAATAAAAACTGTTAAAAAATACAAAACAAATGGTATTTTTTATTAAAAAATATATTTTTGCAGCTAAAATTATGAATCTCGAAACCAATCAAATGAAAATCAATACAATGTATGGGTATGAAACATCGTGCTTCGGTTTGCGTCGTTTCGGTTTGCGTCGCGTTTCTCCGGTCCCAATTAGCGACGCAAACCGGGGTATTGGTGTATATTATTTGTTCAATTTTATTGTCAGTCAGTTTTTTGAATGGGTTCTTCATAGGAAACAGCTCGCTGAGGCGTTTAGGTAAAAATATCCATAGGAAATTACCATCTTCATCTACCAAATTTAAAGTGATTTTAGAACCAATTTGCGTATCCTTTAATTTCCATCCAGTTATTGTATATGGATATCCAATTTTTAAATTAGCCACTCTTGTGAAGCCTTCTCCGAATTGTTTCTCGAGTTGTTTAATGCGTTTAAAAAATCCATTTATTTTTTAAGGTGTTGAACTGCTTCAATCAAACTTACTAATGATTCTAGGAAATCAATCGTAAAAAGTTCTGTAATTTATACTCCAAAATTTAATAAGTTCAACAACAATAAAATATTTTTTTATATAAATAGTTATTAAAAAGAGATGGATATATATATCTAAAATTATAATCTTATATTTACAAAAAAAAAAAATTTAAATTTATAAATATTTTTATATAGAGTTTCTATATATATTGTTTATCAAACTTTAATTTTGACGGTAGGCTTGTACTAATAATAAGTCATCTTGTGAGTTCCATAAATTATATGTGATTTGAGGTGGTGGTGGTGTTTCAGGTGTCTTAGGAATCCAATCCTCTCTATTCCAGAAACCCATTTGGTTGTTGGGTATTTCATCAATCAATTCTCCGCTAAGGAACAGCATATCATATGAATTTTCATATCAAAAGACATCAGGAGTAGAGATTCGCTCTATCTCATTTTCAATAAGACAGTTTGTTGTGTGTATTAAGTAGTTGGTTACACCCGGTATGAATTTACAGCAGTAAACACATTCTACGCTGGGATTGTTTTCTTTACACTCCAAACTATTTTCCATGTGTTTGAGCAATTCTGATTCATCCTCATAGAAAATGGTGTACTTAAAAAATGTCCATGTTTTCCATTTTTTTTTTTTTTATTTCGATCAAAATTTGTATATAATAGTTTCCCGTGTAGTTGACTACTGAACGAAATGAAACTATTTTTCCCTAATATTATTTTGGGTAATCTATCCGTAGTTACAATAAACAATAATTTAATCTGTCTTCACTACACATAACATAGGAAAAAGGTACCCAATTTCCAATAAGTAACGTATTTTTAAAAAATGTTGATATTTATTTTTATTTTAATCAAATCTATTTATGATTTATTAACCAGGCTTATCATTTTCCAAAACTATATAAGGATTTTATGATCATGTTAAAACACTAATGTTTATCTAGATTTTTGTTATATAAAAATTTTCAAACATGTGTACTTATAAGTGACCACATTTATATTTCTATTTGTTTTATTGTTTACAAACTGTCGACTTGTTCAATCATGTTTAGTCTTGATTCAAGTGTTTTGGTAATTGGTCAATTTTTATATGTATGCATTTTATGTAACAGGCGCACGGAGATTTTAGAAAGTATTTTTCAGTTGATTAGAAATAATTTAATCTGTCTTCACTACAAATAACATAGTAAAAAGTTATTCAATGTTATAGTTAAAAGTTAGTCAACTTTGCGCCATCTAACGGGGGCAAAAATTAAAAATTCCTGGTTTTCCTATAAACCTGGTTCTCCTATAGACCTCAACCAAACAGCGCCATTAAACGGGGGCGAAAATTAAAAATTCCTGGTTCTCCTACTTATCTACTAAAAATTTTTCCGGGCAAGCCCCTAGCGGGTCGTGACCTCAAGTTAGTTAGTCTGGACCTTAACCATACAGTGCCATCTAACGGGGGCGAAAATGAAATATTCCTGGTTCTCCTATATCTTATATACTAAATTCCAATTGAAATGTAAGACGAAATGTAACCCCCGATTTTAGACATTAAATCCCCCTCGACCCAACCAGCAGACCTTCTACCACAACCATGCAAGCATGCATTAGACTCGGACGTTAGCATGAGGACAGTACAAACGAATAGTTTCCCACAACGATTTAAAAGAACTGCAGACTCAGGTAGATTTAATAGTAACAAATTTCAGAGAATCAATCACCTGAATGAGCCACCCATCGGTGACAGTATAAAATATCACGAGTAAGCGCATAGGGAAAGATCAGTCCTCTCCTATGTTGAATGAACAATAGGTGGACAGACCATCAAACTTTTGGTTGACACAGGTGCCACTAAAAGTTATATAAAAAAGGAGATAAGACAATTATATAAACCCTTCTTAGTTAAATCAATCCACGCAGCAACTGAAATTAGTGACGGAACTTTTGTAAATATTCTTAGCACTCCGGAAACTTTCTACTTACTCCATAACCTACGCCTTTTTGACGGTATAATAGGTTTCAGCTTAATAAAGAACATCAACAGTATAATAGACACAGGGAAGGACACTATTTTTTTGACGGTGAACAAATAAGGCTAAAATATTTAAATTTTAATTCGATGAATTCGCTAACGGAACAAAAAATTCCCATGAACATCGAACAACCTTTTTTTGAAATGATCCACAAAAACGACGGTGTTTTCGCGAACCATGATGAAGCCCTACCATTTAACACCAACATCTCGGCTACTATAAGAACAAAAGATCAAGAACCTGTCTACTCTAGGTATCAAGCTTATCCAATGTCCATGGTCGAATTTGTGAATAGCGAAGATCAGAAACTTTTTAAAGTTGGCATTATCAGACCTTCATGGTCACCGTATAACAGCCCTGTTTGGGTTGTTGACAAAAAGGGCATCGATGGGCATGGCAGACCTAATGATAAGAATTTTGTTTGGTTTGGTTTTCTACATCGGGTTATAAAAGAAGTTTATTTAACCTTCATTTTTAAGGTTTTAATTGTAAATTAAATTTATCAACATTTTTGTTTCTTTTTTTTTAAATACTAAATTTTAGTTTTTTCTAAATTTCATTTTTAGAAAAATTTTAATCATAGAGGAAAAATTTTTAAATTTCAGAAAATTTTAATTTTAGGAGAATTTTAAATTTACCTTAATTTTAATTTTAGCTTAAGTTTAGAATTAGGAAAATTTTAGTTTAAATGTTATAATTAGAAGACTTTTATGTAATTTTAGAAAAATTATAATTTTTAGAAAATTTTGTTTAATATAATTTTATAAAAAAAAAAATTAAGTTTGAATGCAATTTTCCATTCAATGTATTTTTATACCCTCCACTCCAGTGTGCAGAGGGTATATATAAGTTTGTCATTCCGTTTGTAACAATTAGAAAAAAAAATTGGACCCCATAAAATATATATATTTGTGATCCTTATAACAACCGGAGTTGATATAGCTATGTCCGTCTGTCCGTCTGTGGAAATCACGATGACGGCATCAATCGGGCAGCTAGGGTACTCGTTGACATAAAAAATGATTCACTAACATCCTGAGAAGTTTGCTATTTAAAATCGTCCAAATCGGTCGATTAGGGCCCGAGATTTGAGTGAAGAACTAAAAAAAGTCTTGAAAAAATATAATTTTCTATGTTGTTCTTGTCACGATCACGCCCTCAATAGGACAGCTAGGGTGATAATTTTTAGTGAGAATGATTCACCAAATTCATGGGAAGATTTCTACTTCAAAAATCATTAAAATCGGTGGAACAGGTCCAGGTAAATCTATGAAAAATTAAAAAAAAAAATGAAAAACATGATGTTTCCATATTGTTCCTGTTGTTATTCTAAATGTTGCATTGTTGTCATAGCTGGACTTGTTGTTTTTGTGGTCGTTGTGGTAATAATATAATAAAAACAAACCCTTTGTACATTTTTTTGTGAACTCTGGTAGGAAAATTTAAAAGTTTCCATTGTTTTGTCATCATTTAAAAAATTTGTTGTGTCATTTTTGCCGTCGCCACGAGCCCGCCTATAAAGGTTCAGATCGATTGACTCACGGGAAAGGGGCTAAAAATCGATCCAAAATTTTGTCGACAAGCAGACACTACCAGTTAATATAAAGGCAGTAAATAAAGGGAGTAAAAGTTCACCAATAATTTAAAAAACAAATTTTTATGTATTAATTTATTTAAAGAAAAAAATAATTAAATGAAATAGTAATAATAATAAAAAAAAATAATATACAATACAAAAAAAAAGAATATATAAATAAAATAAAATAAAGATAAATGCATTCATAGCATTATAATACATATAAAAGGTCAATGTTTTCTAACCGTAACCGTAACGAGTCAATTGTTTTTTTTTACATGAAAATCATTTAAAACAGTTACCGAACTTAACCGGAACGTCCCAATACTTTTCATGTGAAAAATAAGGCTGACACGTTACGTAACAGTTACATGTCGCTAACTTGTTCTTTACACAGGCTACTGCTTTTGCAGCCAACTTCAGGTCTATTTATATAGTTTCGTAAACATAACTGATAAAATTGTTTCTATTATTTTTTGCTGTAAGTAATAAATTATAAATATACTGAATTGCAAACTAAAATGGATACATATATTGGAGGTGCTTTAATACAAAAGAGTTAACGAAAAAAAAATCAAAAAAAAAAAAAAAACAACTCAAATAGAAAAAACTGCAAGTGTGTTTTGTTGGCTACAAAACAAAAATAGTGTTGACAATATAACAAAATATGTAAAAGAAATTAGTGCTATGAAATATTTTATTTTGTTAAAAAAAAAATTGCAAAATGAAAGGCTATAATTCCATTAATAATCAAAAGGGGTTAAATTAATTTATTTATTTATTTTTACGTTATACTAATGCATTTTAAATAAGTAAAAGTAATTGCATATTTAAATAATGCATTTGTATTATATGTTGCTGTCGTATTCAGAAAAATCAAGTAGCTGACTATACGACTACAAATGCTGCTGGCAGCAGTCGTCTACGTGTTTCATTCATGATGTTGCATTTTTTTTGCAAGCAATACTTACATATATTCTAAATAAAGAAATAATATTCTTTTCATACTGCGAAATCTATACAAATATATGTACAAAACATGATATTTCTATATTGTTCTTGTCGTTATTCTAAATGTTGCATTGTTGTCATAGCTGGACTTGTTGTTTTTGTGGTCGTTGTGGTAATAATATAATAAAAACAAACCTTTTGTACATTTTTTTTATCAACTCTGGTAGAAAAATTTAGAAGTTTCCATTATTTTGGCATCACTAAAAAAATTTGTTAGATCATTTCTGTCAGATCGATTGGGTCACCGGAAAGTGGTTAAAAGCGATCCAAAATTTTTTCGACAAGCAGGCACTACGAGTTAATATAAAGGGAGTAAAAATTCACCAACATCTAAAGCAAATAATGCTAAAATACCTAGCTGTTAATAAAAAAAAAAAAAACAATTGGGCAATTCACAATGGGTAATGTATCGTTGTATCTGTTGTATCGTGTATCACTTTACAATAGTGTAAAATTGTTGTTGGTAATTTTCACTGAAAAATCTGATACACGATCCAACTTCATTTGCTATGTTTAGTAAATGTTGTATATTGTATCATAACATATCTGTCCCAAGTGAATGCTAGTTTTTATGAAAAGAAAAACAAATACATAGAATTTTATCAGCATAAATAATTATAAAATAAAATATGGCAAATAATGCAAATAACGCAAATACATCGATAAGTTTATTTATATAAAATTTAATGTTTATATTTTTAGTATGTATTTTCTCTTTCAGTACCAACCAAAACATTTAACATTTTTTTTTTCATTATAAATTAAAAAGCAAGAGGTACGTAACTAAAATTCCAGGGTATATCTCACGACCAAAAAGCAAAAACTGACAAGTGTTTTCTCTTATACAAAATAGCAGAAGCGACGAAGCGATCTTTCCTCGTTGGATCGAAAATTACAAAAGAAAGCATTTTACAATATGAAAATACAACTGAGTGTTCACAACAAATGATTGTATTGTGTATTTCAATACAACATACAATATACAACACCTGTTGTGAATTGCCCAAATGTAAATTTAGCAAAAAACAAGTAAGAGTGTTAAATTCGGCTGTGCCGAATCTTTGATACCCTCCACCTCGGTTTGAGTCTTGATAATAAATGTAAATGAAAAAGTAAACAATTTGTTAAACTTAATACCAAATTATTTCAGCAAATTCTTTGGGTTGGTTTTCTTCTTTTCTATTATTTCGGATATATTTCGGTGTTTGCTTTTTGGTCATCGTGGTTGCTGATCGGCATGCATTTTGGTTATATACCTATATGCATGCGTTTCCGGTTATATGACATAACTTCTCGTTTAATTTAGTTTTTGCTAATTAAATAGCTCGCCCTAACCTCCATTGCAAAGGTAATGGTTGTGTAGAGTGGCTATATGCATTAAATCGTGCTAATTGGAGATGGCTGTATAGTTTCTTTTAACTGGCCAAATATTTCTTCATTGTGGCCATATAGGTCGGATGGAGTAACAAAATAATAACAAAAAAGAAAAAAAGCTCTCTCAACTTTTTTTAAAAATATTGCCATATTTTGAAAACATAGAGAATAAATTTATAATAATAAATAATCAAATTAGGGATGCCAAACGCAAAAACACCAAAAGTCCCAAACATTTTAAATAAAATAATTTAATGTTATCTTTATTATCTGAAAAACTTCAAATTTTCATCCAAAAAAAATTGTGAAAATTTATATATAAAAAATAACATTCTCATCAAATTACGTTTACTTATGTAACAATTTTTATGTTAGCAATCTTAAATATCTTTTGAGGTTTTCTTAAATTCATTGAATTTAAATTAATATCGACAAATCTGTTTTTCTATTTATTTAAATTGTCAAAATAAGCGAAAAACACAAAGAATAGAAAAAAACAAATTACTTCGTGTTTGACAGGATGATTTTATGTTTATGTTTAATATCTTTATTTTTTTTACTAATATTTCTGTTTATTTATTTGAAAATGAAATAATGAATTGAATATTTAATTTTTTTATTTATATAAAAAAGTTTTTTAATTAAAGCAAAATATTTTCACTATTTCATGATTTTTATTTATGTATGACGACATTTCAACCTAAAAATTTAAGTTTTTATCGATTGGATAAAACACACAAATATGGTTGTCGTTTAGATAACAACAACAGCTGACTTTAACAATAGCGAATATCGTTTCAAAATTTTACTGATAATTTTGCAATTTTCTTTTTTTTTACAATTCGACTATCGTTAAAAGAAGTTACTGAATCGCGGTACTGAAAAGTTATTAATATCTCCTGAATGGCAATATTTTTTTTAAATGTAAACATTTTTAAATGTAAAGATATTTCTAAATTTAAAATTATTATTTCCGACGTTTTGATATGATTTTCTGAAACTCAATTAATATTTTCTAATTTATAATTGGAAATTTTATTTTCAGTTTTTATTATAATTGATATTTTCTTAAATTTGAATGGAAAATTTAAAAAGTGAAATTTTGTATTTATGTGAATAATAATGCTTTATTAATTATAAACAATTTTTAAAAATTAGATGTAATCGCAATCAGATATTTTATAGGTAAAGCAGAATAATAATTCTATATAACTATGTAGAACTGTTTTGTAAGCAAAAAACTCATTGACGAACTCGGTAACTCTATTTTGTAAAGACAACAAAAAGTTAACCCCCCAATCTCGCATCACACTGAAATTCTAAAATCGTTGTGTACGTATTATCAACGAAAAATTGTTCGAATTAGTCGAATCCATCGCCATTAAATTTTATGCTCAAACATCTGACTGCAATCTCATTTTTAAAATGTTGTCGAAGCGTAAACTTGAAAAAATTTGTATACTTCTCTCTCTTATTTTATTTTAAGTAGAGTTACTAAGTTTATTATACAGGCACATGTTTGAGGGAAAATGTTTACATTTATTATTATTAGTATTATTTTAATAATAGTTAATAATATTTATGCTCTATAATTAACAAACGATTTTGTATGCGCATTTCAAAAAATAAATCATTATAATAGATTTAACAAGTTAAAACTTTAATTACAATTTTACAGGATCCAGTAAATTTGCATTAAATTTATAACAGGGTAACATTAATCATCGTTAGTGTCTGCCACTATTCGCACGAAAAATTTGGTGCCATTAGTGTGACCACTGCGGAAAATGTGTGTGTATTAGTAAAAAAAAATGTGAGTGTATTGAGTTTTTCGAACTTGCAGTGTGATGTGAGATTGGTGGGTAATATGCCAAACTTATGTTCATATTTGTAAAAGAATAATGAAAAAACGTATGAAATAAAAGACCAACCCGTGTATACTCTTAACATTGTTCTGTATGATATCTAGTTGAAAATATTAACATTCATGTTAAAATAGAAATAACTATTGCAAAGCTAATTAGAACAAACAAAAATTATGGCGGCATCTACTGTGGCATAGTCACGCTGAGCAAAATGAAGTGACACTCTGTTAATACAAAAGAAATGTATTTTCCCCACAACAAAATACTGCAGAATTTTATGTAAATAAAATAACCGATTTATTTCTAACATGCAGTTACTATCAATATACATACATACATATATATAATATATGTACATTATTTGTATTATTTAATATGTGTATGTATGTATATTTAAATATTACACACAAAAAATACAACATCAAACGTTATTTTTGTGTTTTTCTCTTTAAATAAATTAATACATAAATTTTTTTTGCTAAATTTACATTTGGGCAATTCACAACAGGTGTTGTATATTGTATGTTGTATTGAAATACACAATACAATCATTTGTTGTGAACACTCAGTTGTATTTTCATATTGTAAAACGCTTTCTTTAGTAATTTTCGATCCAACGAGGAAAGATCGCTTCGTCGCTTCTGCTATTTTGTATAAGAGAAAACACTTGTCAGTGTTTGCTTTTTGGTCGTGAGATACACCCTGGAGTTTTAGTTACGTACCTCTTGCATTTTAATTTATAATGAAAAAAAAAAAATATGTTAAATGTTTTGGTTGGTACTGAAAGAGAAAATACATACTAAAAATATAAACATTAATTTTTATATAAATAAACTTATCGATGTATTTGCGTTATTTGCATTATTTGCCATATTTTATTTTATAATTATTTATGCTGATAATATTCTATGTATTTGTTTTTTCTTTTTCATAAAAACTGGCATTCACTTGGAACTGATATGTTATGATACAATATACAACATTTACAAAACATAGCAAATGAAGTTGGATCGTGTATCAGATTTTTCAGTGAAAATTACCAACAACAATTTTACACTATTGTAAAGTGATACACGATACAAGAGATACAACGATACATTACCCATTGTGAATTGCCCAATTGTTTTTTTTATTAACAACTAGGTATTTTAGCATTATTTGCTTTAGATGTTGGTGAATTTTTACTCCCTTTGTATTAACTCGTAGTGTCTGCTTGTCGAAAAAATTTTGGATCGATTTTAACCACTTTCCCGTGACCCAATCGATCTGAAATTTTGCAGGCAGGCTTGTGGCAATGACAGAAATGATCTAACATATTTTTTTAGTGATGCCAAAACAATGGAAACTTTTAAATTTTTCTACCAGAGTTGATAAAAAAATGTACAAAGGGTTTGTTTTTGTTATATTATTACCATAACGACCACAAAAACAACAAGTCCAGCTATGAAAACAATGCAACATTTAGAATAACAACAAGAAAAATATAGAAATATCATGTTTTTCATTTTTTTTTACTTTTTCAGAGATTTCCCTGGACCTGTTCCACCGATTTTAATGATTTTTGAAGTAGAAATCTTTCCATGAATTTGGTGAATCATTCTCACTAAAAATCATCACTGTAGCTGCACTATTGAGGGCGTGATCGTGACAAGAACAACATAGAAAATTATTTTTTTTTTCAAGACTTTTTTAGTTCTTCATTCAAATCTCGGGCCCTAATCGACCGATTTGGACGATTTTAAATAGCAAACTTCTCATGATGTTAGTGAATCATTTTTATGTCAACGAGTACCCTAGCTGCCGGATTGATGCCGTCATCGTGATTTCCACAGACGGACAGACGGACATCGCTATATCAACTCCGGTTGTTATAAGGATCACAAATATATAAATTTTATGGGGTCCAAAATTTTTTTTCTAATTATTACAAACGGAATGACAAACTGGAGTGGAGGGTATAACAACTCTACAACAGCAACAATGACAGTCATATGTTTTTCAAATAGGAAAAAACTGTTTATGTGTTAGTTTCGGTCATTCCCCAGTATGCATTGAAATATTATTTCTCCAATGTTGGAGAAAAGTTAAGTTCTTAAATTGATGTCAAATGTAATTCTCAACTTGGGTTGAACAATTTTTCTCCTTGTTTGCTTTCAACTTGACATCAAGTTGAGACTTAACATTTTTTCCAATCTTTGAGAAACATTTTTACTCTCAATTGGATATCCAACACTTTTCTCCACTTGAGACCAAACATTTTTTCAACTTGAATACGATTTGTGTTAAGTCTGAGATATTATTTAAATATGTCATAAATAATAAATTAAATTAAAAAATGCCAAAAAAGTACAAATAAATCATTGATATATTTTTAATTATTTCTGCTTTTTGTCGAATTTTTCAAAAAATGTACCACTAATTAATTCATTTATTTTTAATTCTAGATTTTAAAAAATGTACATAATATGTACATTTAATGTTAAATATGTACATAGTAATGTTAAATATATAATGAAATTAAATTGAAACATTAAAAAAAGTACATTGTTTTCATTTCTAAAATTAGTATAATATTTTTTAATATGGCAATTCCGTACCTTCCATTTGATACCGATTGGAAATATTTCTTTGCTATCAAGTTGAGAATCACAAATTTCTCAATTTGATAACTATGAAAATCGCCATATAAAAATGTGCCTTTTAAGTTGAGAAGACTATATTCGAACTGTTGAGGGCATTTGAGAATTAACGCTGGAGATTTGAGAAATGTATTTGATCTCAAATGCACCTCAAGTTGATAGCAAACAAAAATGTTTATTGGGACATTTATTGTAGGGTCGTTTGCACACACACAAAAAATAGAAAATAAATTGTCAATAAGCAAAGCAAGTGGCTTCGAAATTCGATGATGCCAGTTAATCATTTTTTGTTCACGCGGAATTTATAATTGGAGGAATTTTTTTCTCGAGAAATGTATTTTCCGTGAGAAAGAAATTCCTTGAGAATATTCATAATTGGGATGAATAACTTTTAATTGGAACTTTTTAGTCAGAATAAATCATAATTCTAGTTAGATATTGGTTAATATTTAATTAGAAAAAATATTGTGGTGGCATCTACGCAATTATTGAGGCAGTCACGGAAAAATTAAATGCAAGTCTGTTTTTTTTAATATAACAAAAATGGATTTTCCCTTTAACAAAATATGGCAGTATAAAGAATTCTGCAAAATGGAAAATCAATTTTGTGCTAATTCTTAACAAAATTAATAATATATATATATATGTATTATTATATTTATTAATATTTGTAATTTTATTTGACATAATTTCACACACAGTTTTACAGATCAACTGTTTTAATTAGAAAAAATATTGTGGTGGCATCTACGCAATTATTGAGGCAGTCACGGAAAAATTAAATGCAAGTCTGTTTTTTTTAATATAACAAAAATGGATTTTCCCTTTAACAAAATATGGCAGAATTCTTTATAAATGAAATGCAAAATGGAAAATCAATTTTGTGCTAATTCTTAACAAAATTAATAATATATATATATATATGTATTATTATATTTATTAATATTTGTAATTTTATTTGACACAATTTCACACACAGTTTTACAGATCAACTGTTTTCAACTGATTTAGAAGTTTTCTGTTTTTGAAACAGTAGTGCCAATTTGTAACATTTTGTGATGTAATGAAAATCGCAGAATAATAAGTTAATACACAATAAAAAATATTAAATTTTTAAGTTTTATATACATATTGCAATAAAAAAAACTTTGGTAAATTTACATTGAAGATGGTCAGAAATGAATGAGAAAAAAATATATAGACATTTTAGAAAAGCACATTTAATGTTAAACTTTATGCACAAAATATATGGGTTTTTGTTGTTTCGAATTTAACTGTGGCTCTAAGTGAAAAGTTTTAGACCGATCGTATATTACATCTTGAGGATCCTCACCTAATATTTTCAAATATTTTAAATTCTTTTTAACTCATTTAACCTCATTACGAAAATAGTAAAACAGTAAATATGGAAAATCCACGCACCTCAAAAAATTGTTTTCTATGAAATAAATTAAAGACATTTCATATTATACAATTTTCTTTCAAAAATGTATCAATTATTGCAAATTTGAAATTTGACATATAGTATTTGTACATATATTTGTATAGATTTCGCAGTATGAAAAGAACTATTATTTCTTTATTTAGAATATATGTAAGTATTGCTCGCAAAAAAATGCAACATCATGAATGAAACACATAGACGACTGCTGGCAGCAGCATTTGTAGTCGTATAGTCAGCTACTTGATTTTTCTGAATACGACAGCAACATATAATACAAATGCATTTTTATTTAAATATACAATTACTTTTACTTATTTAAAATGCATTAGTACAACGTAAAAATAAATAAATTAGTTTAACGCCTTTTGATTATTAATGGAATTATAGCCTTTCATTTTGCGATTTTTTTTTTTAACAAAATAAAATATTTCATAGCACTAACTTCTTTTACATATTTTGTTATATTGTCAACACTATTTTTGTTTTGTAGCCAACAAAACACACTTGCAATTTTTTTTTTTAATTGAAGAACATATGACTGCCATTGTTGATGTTGTAGAGTTGTTTTTTTTTTTTGATTTTGTTTCGTTAACTCTTTTGTATTAAAGCACCTCCAATATATGTATCCATTTTAGTTTGCAAATTCAGTATATTTATAATTTATTACTTACAGCAAAAAATAATAGAAACAATTTTATCAGTTATGCTTACGAAACTATATAAATAGACTTGAAGTTGGCTCCAAAAGCAGTAGCCTGTGTAAAGAACAAGTTAGCGACATGTAACTGTTACGTAACGTGTCAGCCTTTTTTTCACATGAAAAGTATTGGGACGTTCCGGTTACGTTCGGTAACTGTTTTAAATGATTTTCATGTAAAAAAAAACAACTGACTCGTTACGGTTACGGTTAGAAAACATTGACCTTTTATATGTATTATAATGCTATGAATGCATTTATTTTTATTTTATTTTATTTATATATTCTTTTTTTTTTGTATTGTATATTATTTTTTTTTATTATTATTACTATTTCATTTAATTATTTTTTTCTTTAAATAAATTAATACATAAAAATTGGTTTTTTAAATTATTGGTGAACTTTTACTCCCTTTATTTACTGCCTTTATATTAACTGGTAGTGTCTGCTTGTCGACAAAATTTTGGATCGATTTTTAGCCCCTTTCCCGTGAGCCAATCGATCTGAAATTTTGCATGCAGGCTCGTGGCAATGACAGAAATGATCTAACAAATTTTTTTAGTGATGCCAAAACAATGGAAACTTTTAAAATTTTCTACCAGAGTTCACAAAAAAATGTACAAAGGGTTTGTTTTTATTATATTATTACCACAACGACCACAAAAACAACAAGTCCAGCTATGACAACAATGCAACATTTAGAATAACAACAGGAACAATATGGAAACATCATGTTTTTCATTTTTTTTTTTAATTTTTCATAGATTTACCTGGACCTGTTCCACCGATTTTAATGATTTTTGAAGTAGAAATCTTCCCATGAATTTGGTGAATCATTCTCACTAAAAATTATCACCCTAGCTATCCTATTGAGGGCGTGATCGTGACAAGAACAACATAGAAAATTATATTTTTTCAAGACTTTTTTTAGTTCTTCATTCAAATCTCGGGCCCTAACCGACCGATTTGGACGATTTTAAATAGCAAACTTTTCAGGATGTTAATGAATCATTTTTTATGCCAACGAGCATCCTAGCTGCCCGATTGATGCCGTCATCGTGATTTTCACAGACGGACAGACGGACAGACGGACAGACGGACATCGCTATATCAACTCCGGTTGTTATAACGATCACAAATATATATATTTTATGGGGTCCAAATTTTTTTTTCTAATTATTACAAACGGAATGACAAACTTATATATACCCTCTGCACACTGGAGTGGAGGGTATAAAAATTATGTATTAATTTATTTAAAGAGAAAAACGCAAAAATAACCTTTGATGTTGTATTTTTTGTGTGTAATATTTACATATACATACATACACATATTAAATAATTCAAATAATATACATACATATATTCTATATATGTATATCCATAATAACTGCATGTTAGAAATAAATCGGTATATTATTTTATTTACATAAAATTCTGCAATATTTCGTTATGGGGAAAATACATTTCTTTTGCATTAACACTGTCACTTCATTTTGCTCAGCGTGACTATGCCACGGTAGATGGCGCCGCAATTTTTGTTCTAATTAGCTTTGCAATAGTTATTTCTATTTTAACATGAATGTCAATATTTTCAACTAGATATCATACAGAACGATGTTAAGGGTATACACGGGCTGGTCTTTTATTTCATACGTTTTTTCATTATTCTTTTACAAATATGAACATAAGTTTGGCATGTTTACTTTTTGTTGTCTTTACAAAATAGAGTTACCGAGTTCATCAATGAGTTTTTTGCTTTCAAAACAGTTCTACATAGTTATATAGAACTATTGTTCTGCTTTACCTACAAAATATCTGATTGCGATTACATCTAATTTTTAAAAATTGTTTATAATTAATAAAGCATTATTATTCAAATAAATACAAAATTACACTTTTTAAATTTTCCATTCAAATTTAAGAAAATACCAATTCTTATAAAAACTGAAATTAAAATTTCTAATTATAAATTAGAAAATATTAATTGAATTTCAGAAAATCATATCAAAACGTCGGAAATAATAATTTTAAATTTAGAAGACATCAATTGCATCTTTAATATATAAATTTTATTCGTTAAACACAAACTGAAATTCCAAAAAAAACACCAAATATGTTTACATTTAAAAATGTTTACATTTACAAAAAAAATATTGCCATTCAGGAGATATTAATAACTTTTCAGTACCGCGATTCAGTAACTTCTTTTAACGATAGTCGAATCGTAAAAAAAAGAAAATTGCAAAATTATCAGTAAAATTTTTATCTAAACGACAACCATTTTTGTGTTGTTTATTCAATCGATAAAAACTTAAATTTTTAGGTTGAAATGTCGTCATACATAAATAAAAATCATTAAATAGTAAAAATATTTTGATATTATTAAAAAACTTTTTTATATAAATAAAAAAATTATATAGCATATTCAATTCATTATTTCATTTTCAAATAAATAAACAGAAATATTAGTAAAAAAATAAAGATATTAAACATAAACATAAAATCATCCTGTCAAATTTTGTTTTTCTATTCTTTGTGTTTTTCGCTTATTTTGACAGAGGTGCCACTAGTTTACAATTTAAATAAATAGAAAAACAGATTTGTCGACTGTCGTTAAGATGTATGTACTTAGTGAATCACTTAATCCTTAGTGCAAACAACAATAGCTGTCGATATATTTTGCGATTGTCACATCGTTGAATTCGAAATTTGCAGAATCGCACTACAGAAAATATTAATTTAAATTCAATGAATTTAAGAAAACCTCAAAAGATATTTAAGATTGCTAACATAAAAATTGTTACATAAGTAAACGTAATTTGATGAGAATGTTATTTTTTATATATAAATTTTCACAATTTTTTTTGGATGAAAATTTGAAGTTTTTCAGATAATAAAGATAACATTAAATTATTTTATTTAAAATGTTTGGGACTTTTGGTGTTTTTGCGTTTGGCATCCCTAATTTGATTATTTATTATTATAAATTTATTCTCTATGTTTTCAAAATATGGCAATATTTTTAAAAAAAGTTGAGAGAGCTTTTTTTCTTTTTTGTTATTATTTTGTTACTCCATCCGACCTATATGGCCACAATGAAGAAATATTTGGCCAGTTAAAAGAAACTATACAGCCATCTCCAATTAGCACGATTTAATGCATATAGCCACTCTACACAACCATTACCTTTGCAATGGAGGTTAGGGCGAGCTATTTAATTAGCAAAAACTAAATTAAACGAGAAGTTATGTCATATAACCGGAAACGCATGCATATAGGTATATAACCTAAATGCATGGCGATCAGCAACCACGATGACCAAAAAGCAAACACCGAAATAAATCCGAAATATTAGAAAAGACGAAAACCAACCCAAAGAATTTTCTTAAATAATTTGGTATTAAGTTTAACAAATTGTTTACTTTTTCCAGTATTTTGTTTACATTTATTATCAATACTCAAACCGAGGTGGAGGGTATTAAAGATTCGGGACAGCCGAATTTAACACTCTTACTTGTTTTTTATTAGAATTTTTTCATGTCATTGTAATTTTAAATCAATATATATGTATTTTTTTTTTGTTTTAATTAAATTTAGTTTTAATTTTAGCTTTAACAAAAAAAAAATTTTTTTTTTAAATATGGTACCATTTTGGAAGTTCTCTTAAATTTCTATAATATTAAATTTAGGTTAATTTTAAATTTTAGCAAAATTTTGTTTTAGGAAAATTTTAGCAAAATTTTATTTTTTTTTAACAAAATTTTAATTTTTAGCTAAATTATATTTCTTTTTATAATTTTTAATTTTAGCTCAATTTTATTTTTATTTAGGAAAATTTTTTAGTTTAATTTTATATATTTGCTATATTCTTAATTTTATTAACGTAGAAACATTTTAGTTTAAATTTATATTTAGAAAAAATTTTGATTTGTAATTAGAAAAATCTTTAAAAAAAAATAATTTTAATTTATAAAACTTTTATTTAAATTTTAGTTAGTTAGCAAAATTTTTATTGTCTTAGAAAAAATTTTAATTTTAGCACAATCTTAATTTTAGCTTAATTTTATATCTAACAAATTTTATATTTAATTTAAATTTTATAGTTAGGAAAATTTATTTAGTTAGACACTTTTATTTTCTTAGAAATATATTAGTTTTAGTACAAATTTTACCTTTATAATTAATTATAAAATAGTTAGTAATTATTATAATAATATACAAAATATTTGATGTGTACCCACTGAACGGTACTGTACTAACCAGACGATGTTTTAACTTATATATGTTCACCTTGATTGTGTTGACCTTTTCTCGATGTTTACTTTATTGTTGTTTTTGATGAAGTTTTTCCTGCTGTGGTGATTATTGTTAGCTTTTGTTCATATATGTTGTTGTATTTGATTGGGGACAGCGGCAGTTTAATAGATTTTCTTAAAAATTTTGTTTAATGTTCTATTTACTTAATATTTTTTAGTTTAACACTTGAAATCTTATTTTCTTATCCCTATTTTCCCAACTTTATTTTTTTTTTTGCAGAAACACGATATTTGTACTCTTTCAGTTCGTGAAGACTTAATATACAAATATGCATGTAAAATATATTTATAAAAATAAAGCATTTATATTGGATTAATATTCAATAGTTTTTTTTTCTTTAACATTAGATTTTTTTTTTGTTGTTGTAAATGTTTTATTTAATAAAAACTATGGAACACATTTCTTTTTAATTAAAACCTTTGCATTCAAAAAAATATAGAGCACTATTTAAGAACTTTACGCCACAAAAGACCGTCATCCACGAGACTCCAGAACTTGAATGCTTTTTAAATTTTGCGTCTTCTTTCAACAACCCAATTATTCAAGGGTTTTTTAATTTTTTTGCACACAAAAAAAAATCAAACAACAAACCAGTTTTGTTGTTTGAAAAAAAATTCGCAATCATTCATACGAGTAACCAACACTCATACATTCATTAAATTCCTATGTAAAAAAATTCTACCTCCAACGATGAGGGGAATAAGGTAAGCCAATGTAATGGCTGACAACATGGGAGGGAATGAGAGCGAGTAAAAGCTTTATACATGAATTAAATTATGCTGACGGAGAAATATTAACACCAACTCAAGTGTTTAAAAATAGAATTTTTTGCAACAAACAAAAATTGGCAAACGATATTACCATATAAGGTGTTGTTTACGTGTTATAGTTTTTTCTTTTGTGTGATGTACACTAAATAGCAAAATTTTTCGCACGGCCGTCACAAAACAGATGATTTGGATTTCTTTGAAAATGAGAAATCAACTGAAAACGGTTATGGGGTTGTTATGTGTTAGCTTTTTGCAAATCTTTCGCGTGGTATACGCCGAGGTCTTTTCCAGCTAAATCCACTAATTTTTAATTGCAATATCCGATTTTCTTGGCAATTTTGGCTTTTAAAAATTTAGGGGCAAGTTTCGAATTATATGCAGAAGCTTTATTGCTCTGCGAAAAATTTCGTCGGTAAACCAATTCGCCTTCAGAAAAATTAATGGACCTGGTCCTCAAGTCATAGTTTCTTTTGTTCACTTCATACGCTGTTTCTAAATTTTCGTGAACTTTCTGCCTAATGAAATGCAATTTATCCGAACGATCTAAGACATCCACGCCTTCTTCTAGTAAATCTAAATTTTTTGAAATCTTATAGGATTGTCCGTGAGTCATCATTTGTTGTCCGAACAGAACATAATACGGCGAAAGCCTAATGAGCGTCTCAACGCGACTCCTATTTGGCTCAAATTCGTATCCCACATACGCTGGTCTTTTCCCAAATACGAACGTATTCCAGCAATGATGGATCTATTTACTCTTTCCGAATTGTTAGATTGGGGCGAATAAATGGCAGTGAAAATATGTTGTACTCCATATTTTGTTAGAAAACTTTCAAAAAGAGATGATCTGAATTGCGAACCATTGTCGGTAATGACGACTTCTGGAACGCCGAATAAATGAAAAACATTTTTTTCAAGAAAAGCAATTACCGAAGTGGTCGACATTTTTCTTAACGCTCTAAACAAAGGATATTTTCTGAAGTGGTCTTATACCAAAAAAATAGCTACATTGCCAGCTTTTGACCGTGGATAAGGTCCAATAAAATCTAAATACAATCGTTGAAAAGGTCTAGCCGATTTGGCTTGAACACCCATAGGTGGTTTTAAAATAAAATTGGGCACTTTGCTTTGTCTGCAAATGTCGCAACTTAGCACAAAGGATCTAACCTGAGTAGCCATAGTGGGCCAATAAAAATTTCGCCTTATTCTGTCGAGGGTTTTCCCCACACCTCTATGTGCAAACATGGGTGGATTATGAGCGCGTTCGATCACACAAGAGGTAAGTTCCTGTGGAACCCACAGCTTCCATGATCGAGCCTCTGAAAAATCATCACGTAAAAATTCTACGCATTTGTAGATAAACTTTAAATCGGGCAAACGATTTTTATTGCTTTCGATATCAGCGATCAATTTAATATATTGTCCTGATGAAAAATAAGGAGAAGATAAATCTATCTCTGGTTCTACAGAATCTAAGCTGTCAATGTTTTGAAAATTTAGGGGGTTTTCATTTTCGGAGGGTAGCCTCGATAGAGCATCGGGTACAACGTGTTCACTTCCCTTTCGATGAAAAATTGAGAAATTAAAGCCTTGGAGTTTTATGGACCAACGAGCTAGCCGGCCATTTAGGTCTGGTTGGCGCATTGGCAAAAGTGCACTCTATGGGGTGCACCGCGAAAAAAAAAATGAAAAATTACCCCCTCCTGGAATTAATCCGGAGATTACGAAAATCGATATGAGAGGGGGAAAATGCCCCTGGGCGGCCCCAGGTTGCCTCAAAAATGGACCCAAAATTGGGGAAAAATCATGTGGGTACTCAAACTTCTTGGAATTTGATAGGGATAAAAAAAAGAAAAAAAATTGGGGGCGTGGTTCCAGGTGTCCCCAGCCCCCCTCCTCCAGTATGACGCGGCAGGTGGCTTCCCTGAATAAAGTTTTCCTGCGTAAGTCACAAGAATAACAGTTTTCATAGTTTTTATTTTACTACATTTATACCTATTACCATTAATAATTTCCATTTTGCTACATTTATACCTATTACCATAAATAGTTTTAATTTTACTACATTTATACATATTACCATTAATAGTTTTCATTTTACTACATTTATACGTATTAGCATTAATAGTTTTAATTTTACAACATTTATACCTATTACCATTAATAGTTTTCATTTTACTACATTTATGCGTATTACCGTTAATATTTTTCATTTTTAATCGAATTGCTGATGTTTCTCATTCATGATTTGACTGTTGACAGAACCACATCGCTATGAACTTAGTAATACCGTCAGGCATAGTTAAGTGGGAGATGGAGGATGAGGGTGGCCTCTCACTAATAAGAAAGCTGATGGAATTTGGAATACTTCCCAATGAAGGGACAATGTTTTGCCCCAAAAACCATAATGCTCCAATGAGTTTAACCCGTGATGGGGAAAGGTTTAAATGGAGGTGCTATGCGTTCATCACTTCGCACAAAGGGGGCCAAAAGAAGAAATGCAATTTCGGTGTGATGCTAAACACAGGGAAATTCTTTGAAAAGGGTATGGGCAGATCTGCCAATTTATAATATATTGGTTGGACAATATCATCCTTAATGCAATAGGCAAATATACGCGTATTGCTTCCAACCACACCCTTGTCGATTGGGCTAGCTTTTGCAGAGAAGTTACGTTCGAAGACATGATAACGAACGCGAAACCTATCGGTGGCCCGGACAAGATCGTCGAAATGGACGAAAGCAAGTTCGGGAAGAGGAAGTATAACCGTGGTAAGCGCGTTGGAGGTCAGTGGGTGTTCGGCGGGTACGAGCGGGGTACAGGGCACTGTTTCATGGTTACGGTTGAAAAGAGAGATAGTGCAACTCTCATCCCGATAATTCAGCAGTGGATCCTTCCTGGAACCACTATTATTAGTGATTTCTTAAAGGCTTACGACTGCCTGAATGACCATGGGTACCAACACCTTAAAGTGAACCATTCCGTTAACTTTAAGGACCCCGAAACGGGAGCACACACGAATGGCTGGTGGCAGACGCAAGAGTTTTATGCCGGCGTATTTGGCGAAATACATGTTCCTGAGAAGATGAAGGGAGCAATCTCTGGATCCTTTCATGGAATTTTGCCGAATTGCTGGCAATTTATACAATCCGTTGCGTCCAATTGCAGAGGTAGAGGACGTAAACAGCAGTTCATCCTCCGAATCTTCGTAGGATGAATATGCTCGTCCACATACCGTGAGAGGCAAGGGAACTCAAGTAAAAAAAGCCACCCGATTTATCTAGATACCGTGAGAGGCAAGGGAACTCACGTAAAAAAGCCACCCGATTTATCTAGATGCCGTGAGAGGCAATGGAACTCACGTAAAAAAAGCCACCCGATTTATCTAGATACCATGAGAGGCAAGGAAACTCACGTAAAAAAAGCCACCCGATTTATCTAGATACCGTGAGAGGCAAGGGAACTCACGTAAAAAAAGCCACCCGATGGGAATTTATGCTACCACCTCCACGTGGTAGTTCCTGGGTAACGCCAACAGTAGCAAGTTAATGTTTTTATTTAGAAATTTCTTAAATGTTTTTTAGTAGGGAATTGAAGAAAAGCAGACATTTTGTAAAATTTATTTAATTTTCTGAAAAAAAAAAAATTTTTTTTCAGTTTTTAGGGAAAATTGTAGAAAGAAAAATTTTTCAGTATTTTGGCAATTTTCAGAAGTTTTTTAAAATTTTTTGTAAAAGGCTAAAAATTTGCAATTTTTCGCAAAAATTGTTGCAAAAAAAACATTCCCTGTATTTTTTTCCTTACTGTTATTCGCATTCGATATAAAAAGATGATAAAAAATTTTTAAAATTTCGAAAAAAATTAAAATTGTTTTCTTAAAATGTCCGAAAATATGGCATTTCCTCTAAAATTTTTGGAAACGTTATTTAATGTTCCTAATCCTCTCAAATTTCTCTTTCATTTGAATACCCACACTTATATAATGGGTCAGGCCCCCAATTTTAAGGGGGGCCTGGGGCACCTGGGACCACGGCCAAAATTTTTTTTTGTTATTTTTGATCCCTATAAAATTCCCGGAAGTGTGAGTACCCATATGATTTTTTCGCAATTTGGGGTCGCTTTTTGCGGGCCCCCGGGCCCGCCCACGGGCAGTTTCCCCCTCTCTGGTATCGATTTTCGTAATCAGCGAGTGATTTTAATTAGGACAGGGGTGCACAGCCCCACAAAGTGTATTTCAGCCGGCCCATTAACCATTTTAAAGACGCGTGATCCGTTATGACACTAAATTTATGACCTTCGACATACTCTCTAAATTTTTCTATACTCAGTACTGCAGCAAGACACTCGAGTTCGGTGATAGAGTAATTCTGTTGGGCTCTATTTAATTTGTGTGAGAAAAATGCAATGGGACTTTCGACACCATTGTCATCTTCTTGAGCCAGAACTCCACTAACTCCAGTTTTGCATGCATCGCAAGAAATTGTGAACGGTCGTTCGAAATTTGGTGTTACTAATAATGGAGCAGATGTTAATTTTTCTTTGATTAGATCAAAGGACTTTTGAGCTTCAGGGTTCCAAACAAAAGTTTTACATTTTTTCGTGAGGTCAGTTAACGGACTGGTTAACGAAGCAAAATTTTCTAAAAATCGTCGGTACCAACCTACGAGACCTAAAAATTGACGAACCTCTTTAGCTGTTTTTGGTTCGGTTAACCCTTTAATGGCGGAAACTTTACTGGGAATGGTAAAAGCTGTCATGTCCCGAGATTTTTCTTCTAAACCAACCTGCCAAAAAGCATGTTTTAAATCTAAAGATGAAATAAATTCAGCTTTAGGCAATCTTGATAAAATTCTATTAATTTTGGGTTGAGGGTAGGCGTTGCGAACAGTAAAACTATTCAGTTTTCCAGAGTCCGTACAAAGTCTGAATTTTCCCTCTCTCTGGACGCAAGCTACAGGGCTACTCCAAGAATAAGTAGGAGGGGCCTATTCTATGACTCCCAGCTCTAACATGCGATCAACTTCGTCATTTATTTTCTTTTCTACGGCTGGAGAAACAGAAAAATACATCTGCTTGATAGGCCTAACTCCTGGCTCTATTTCTATTGTAGAGGTTTTACCTAAAACCTCTTTATCAAAATCTGGAAAAATCTTTATGATTTGATCTAATCTTTGTTTTTGCTCGTTAGTTAGAATATTCTCCTCACAAACTTGATTTAGCTCTTGAATTTGTAACGGGTTGTTCCCAAAAATCATTGACATAAGTCCGAAGGCACGCCAAAAATCTATACCTAAGTATACATCATGGGTTAAATCTGAAATTATATACAAACGAACTAATTTTGTAACATTTCGGTAGGTGATATTTGTTTCTACGAAACCTAAAATTTTATATTGCTGACCGTTTTTACTAAGAAAAGTTTTAGCTGCTGAAACACTTATGCAAGATAAAGGGGCGCCTGAATCTAAGAGTCCCAATAATTTCATTCCAAAAATATCAATTTGAATATAGGGTCTTATGTCACATTTGGACTTCTCAATCGACTTTAAGTTTGTTGAACTTTAACATTTTATAAAAAGTTCTAATTCGCAGAGTATTTCTTCTAACTTTATGAATTTGGGTGCCAAATTTCGCTGGGGTGTTAATCGATTCGCAGAAAATTCGTTTTCTCGCTAGTTCGTATAATCTAACTCTCTCATGGTATGGCTTAAGGGGAAATAAAACTGGTTTAGACTTTTCCTTGTAATTTTTCAAAATTGTAAAATTGGTAAGATCGGTTTGAGTGCTACCGTCAGAGTTATTTTTAAGAATTTCAGGGGGGTTGTCAATATTTTCAAATTGTTTTTCGCCTAAAGACGAATTTATTTGGTTCTCGAGCGGAAGCTGGTGTTGTTGCTGGCACTCGCCTGGAAGTTTCCCTGACACGTTTCGCATTGGGGTCTGTAGACACCTACGGATCCACATCCATAACAAAATATGGTTCTGTCTTCGAGACAGTCCATATACCTGTGGCCTTCCTTTCGGCAATTCCAGCAGATATTAATTTTGCGTTTAGCAGGGTCTTCCTTTGGTTTGCGGACTTCGCAAATGTTTTCAGGGGGGTCTTCATCAAAAACTTCATCCTCTACGTCAATTTTATTAACTTGTCTCCTAAAATTTTTCTGCACTCGGTCAAATTCGAAACTCAAAGCTTCTTTTCTCAAAACTAAATGACGCAGATGGGAAACGTTGTCAATTTGAAGGTAGAACAATTCCCTTCCTAAATGAGGTCTTAAATTTCTTCTCAAAAATTCAGTCAATTCAGGCTCGCTCAAGGGATACCTTAGGCGATCGCAAAGCTGCAGAATGGCATGGTGAAAATCGTCAAAGCTTTCGTTAGCATTTTGCGTTTTAAGGGCTCTACATAAATCTTCCCATTCTACTCTATTGACTGTGCTGCGGTATCGCCAATACCATTCTTTAGCTTTGGACGCGAACAAGACGTGACAATGATCACCTAACAATCTGAAATTGCCAGCCAAACTATCATGGGTTAATGAGTTTACCATGTAAATAAATTTTTCTACTGGTAACCCTGTGGTGTTTCCAGTGAACGTTAAGTTCCAACTATTTATCAGACTTGCAATTTGACCGCTATTATTAAGAGCAACAGGCGATAAAGAAGCTCTCTCACGACTTGCTCGTACAGACGGGTGAGTTGAAGGAGGCCTAATATTACGAGAAGGTACAAAATGAGATTCATGGGGAAAATTATGAACTGAAGGAGCTGTCAAATTTCCAGGGACTGACGTGTTAGGAAAAATTTCTCTCGGCCATTCAGGCTCTCTGTTCGTGCTAATGTTTACCGTCGTGAACTGTTGAGCTAACCTTTCTGCCACAGCGTGAAGCTTATTGATCTCGACTTGAAAACTATTTTCTATTTTGGATCTAATACGATCCTCTAAACTCTCTCTTCCTTCGCCACTAGTCTGACCTGGGGAAATATTTCGGTTAGCATTGAACTCTTCGTTTCGTTGCTTTCTGCCGGATAAAATTCTTTCCGCGGATTTCGGAATCGTTCCAGTATTAACTGGTAAACTTTCATTATTAACTAGGACGGAATGTTTTATCAAACTGTTTTTAGTGACAGTTTTATTGCATTGCGTACAACAAGTTGAAACGTTGGGAAAATTAAACATGCACTCTTGGTGAAAGATGTGCCTACACCCGGTAGAAACTAAGTTACTGGTATGATTGTAACTTTCCTGACAAATTAGACAATCGTTTTCGGCTAAAGCCGAAGCGAGACTTCCTGGACTGTGTTGTACTGCCATGATTTCGGACTAATTATAAAAATGTTAACGAAAATATATTCGGACGATATGAATGAATGAATGAGTGTTGGTATAACGACAATGAATGCAATGGTAAAGAGATGTTACAAACCTTAAGTGGTTTTGAATCAAATTATGTTCAGGTTCAATAAAACAAATGTTATAAACAAACGATAATGTGCCAAGTAGAGTTGGTTTGACTGGTTTCAAGTTCGAACGACGGGAAGGCCGTTAATAGAAAAGTATTCTATTTAGTGCAAATTGATGAAAAAGTGTTTAGTTCTAGGCGAACGAATGTAAGGCCGTTAAAGAAAATATTATGAACGGAAATGAATGCAAATTGATTAAAATATGCAGTTCTAATAGAACAAATGCAACAGCATGAAATGAATACCAATGAATTAAATTTCAGTTCAATCGAACGGAGAAATGAAGTTAAACGTAACGAGTTAGGAAATGAATTCAGTTCAAACTGATTAAAAATTTTCAAGTTCCGAGTGAACGAAAAGTTATATAATAAACAAATGAAATATTATGTTACGTTAATTTGAACCGATTAAAATCGAATGAATATAAGGCGGTTAACTGAAAAGAGTTGTGAAATGAAGTCAGTTCTTCTTAAGTAAAAGCTTCAAGCTCTCTTTAAAAAAAGCTTGTAATTTAAGCACAGGCGAACAAATTATTTGAGTTCCTATAGAACAATAAAATAAAGTTAAATGGCAAGTGTAACAAAAAATCCAAATTGTTTAAAAGTTTGAGTTCAAATCGAACCCACGCAAAATTATTCAAGCATTAAATTTTCAATTTCAAAAAAAATTTTAAATTTTCAAAAAAAATTCAAAATTAAATTTCCAAAAAAATTTTTAATACAATAATTCAATGTAATATAAAATTCCAATACATTTTTCAATATATGTTAATATAAATTTTCAAAAATTAGTTCAAATATGATTTAATAAAAATTTTCCAAAATTTCAAAACTTAGTTCAACTATAAGTTAATAAAAATAAACTTTCAGAAAATTTCAAAATTTTCAATATACTTTTGAACATATTTTCAAAAAATTTCAATAAATTGTAGTCAACAAAACCCAAACCGATCATTTAAAAAAAAAATCCGTAAGTAAGTATGACCATCCATCAAAAAAATTAAAAATTTTTTAAACTTGATTCTAAGTTTCCCGATTATTTGCTGCTATTTCGGTACTATAAAATTTGTTTCGGACAGGGGACCGGTTCGTTTAGAACGAAGTTCCTGTATTCTGGGAACAACTTTATTGACCAAAGCAAATTAAAAATCACAAAATTTAATTAAAAAATGTTGAAATGTGAACTCAATGTCAAACAAGTTTCCATTTCGGTTAATGTAAATAGGGATGTACCCATAATTAATTAAAATTCCAGAAATATCAGCAAGTATGACTTCAAGAACACGGATACAAAAAGATTAGGATTAAGGAACACTGTGCTTTCCCGTCGGCACTGATGTTAAAAATTGAAATTATTTTTAGTTCCTGTTGTGGCTATAAAAAAATGGTTAATTTAATGGTTAATGGCGCCCACGTTGGGCGCCATTTCTGTAACGGTACGGTGCTGGTGGAATTTCCGCTTCCGTTTCCCTGAGCCTTTGCTGGTCGCACGTGCTGGCATGGGGCCTAGCTCGCCGGATGTGTGGGGTCTTGCTCAGGCCCAGGGAAACCGCACTACAGATATTCACGTGCGATTTTCGAAAAAAAAAATGTAAACTGTCGCTAAAGGGACGGATGGCCATACTTACCTTGGGATTGGGGACGAGGTGTTCTGCCCCTTTTGCCCTTCCTACCTTGTTACCTATGATCCATCTTATTTGGAGGTAACCCACTTAAATGATAAGAATTTGGTTTGGTTTGGTTTTCTACATCGGGTTATAAAAGAATTAAATTTATCAACATTTTTGTTTTTTTTTTTTTTTTTTAATACAAAATTTTATTTTTTTCTAAATTTCATTTTTAGAAAAATTTTAATTTTGGAGGAAAAATTTTTAAATTTTAGAAAATTTTAATTTTAGAGAATTTTAAATTTAGCTTAATTTTAATTTTAGCTTAAGTTTAGAATTAGGAAAATTTTAGTTTAAATTTTATAATTAGAAGACTTTTTATGTAAGTTTAGAAAAATTTTAATTTTAGAAAATTTTGTTTAATATAATTTTATAAAAAAAATTTTAAGTTTGAATGCAATTTTCAATTCAATGTTTTTTTTTTTTAGAAATTTTTCATGTCATTGTAATTTTAAATCAATATATATGTATTTTTTTTTGTTTTAATTAAATTTAGTTTTAATTTTAGCTTTAACAAAAAAAATTTTTTTTTTTAAATATGGTACCATTTTGTAAATTCTCTTAAATTTCTATAATTTTAAATTTAGGTTAATTTTAAATTTTAGCAAAATTTTGTTTTAGGAAAATTTTAGCAAAATTTTATTTTTTTTAACAAAATTTTAATTTTTAGCTAAATTATATTTCTTATTGTAATTTTTAATTTTAGCTCAATTTTATTTTTATTTAGGAAAATTTTTTAGTTTAATTTTATAAATATATAGCAAAGTTCTTAATTTAGAAAATTTTTAGTTAAAATTTATATTTAGTAAATTTTATTAACGTAGAAACATTTTAGTTTAAATTTATATTTAGAAAAATTTTGATTTATAATTAGAAAAATCTTTAAAAAAAACTAATTTTAATATACAAACCTTTTATTTAAATTTTAGTTAGTTAGCAAAATTTTTATTGTCTTAGAAAAAATTTTAATTTTAGCACAATCTTAATTTTAGCTTAATTTTATATCTAACAAATTTTATATTTAATTTAAATTTTATAGTTAGGAAAATTTATTTAGTTAGACACTTTTATTTTCTTAGAAATATATTAGTTTTAGTACAAATTTTACCTTTATAATTAATTATAAAATAGTTAGTAATTATTATAATAATATACAAAATATTTGATGTGTACCCACTGAACGGTACTGTACTAACCAGACGATGTTTTAACTTATATATGTTCACCTTGATTGTGTTGACCTTTTCTCGATGTTTACTTTATTGTTGTTTTTGATGAAGTTTTTCCTGCTGTGGTGATTATTGTTAGCTTTTGTTCATATATGTTGTTGTATTTGATTGGGGACAGCGGCAGTTTAATAGATTTTCTTAAAAATTTTGTTTAATGTTCTATTTACTTAATATTTTTTAGTTTAACACTTGAAATCTTATTTTCTTATCCCTATTTTCCCAACTTTATTTTTTTTTTTGCAGAAACACGATATTTGTACTCTTTCAGTTCGTGAAGACTTAATATACAAATATGCATGTAAAATATATTTATAAAAATAAAGCATTTATATTGGATTAATATTCAATATTTTTTTTTGCTTTAACATTAGATTTTTTTTTTTGTTGTTGTAAATGTTTTATTTAATAAAAACTATGGAACACATTTCTTTTTAATTAAAACCTTTGCATTCAAAAAATATAGAGCACTATTTAAGAACTTTACGCCACAAAAGACCGTCATCCACGAGACTCCAGAACTTGAATGCTTTTTAAATTTTGCGTCTTCTTTCAACAACCCAATTATTCAAGGGTTTTTTAATTTTTTTGCACACAAAAAAAAATCAAACAACAAACCAGTTTTGTTGTTTAAAAAAAAATTCGCAATCATTCATACGAGTAACCAACACTCATACATTCATTAAATTCCTATGTAAAAAAATTCTACCTCCAACGATGAGGGGAATAAGGTAAGCCAATGTAATGGCTGACAACATGGGAGGGAATGAGAGCGAGTAAAAGCTTTATACATGAATTAAATTATGCTGACGGAGAAATATTAACACCAACTCAAGTGTTTAAAAATAGAATTTTTTGCAACAAACAAAAATTGGCAAACGATATTACCATATAAGGTGTTGTTTACGTGTTATAGTTTTTTCTTTTGTGTGATGTACACTAAATAGCAAAATTTTTCGCACGGCCGTCACAAAACAGATGATTTGGATTTCTTTGAAAATGAGAAATCAACTGAAAACGGTTATGGGGTTGTAATGTGTTAGCTTTTTGCAAATCTTTCGCGTGGTATACGCCGAGGTCTTTTCCAGCTAAATCTACTAATTTGTAATTGCAATATCCGATTTTCTTGGCAATTTTGGCTTTTAAAAATTTAGGAGCAAGTTTCGGATTATATGCAGAAGCTTTATTGCTCTGCGAAAAATTTCGTCGGTAAACCAATTCGCCTTCAGAAAAATTAATGGACCTGGTCCTCAAGTCATAGTTTCTTTTGTTCACTTCATACGCTTTTTCTAAATTTTCGTGAACTTTCTGCCTATTGAAATGCAATTTATCCCCACGATCTAAGACATCCGCGCCTTCTTCTAGCAAATCTAATTTTTTTTAAATATCATAGGATTGTCCGTGAGTCATCATTTGTTGTCCGAACAGAACATAATACGGCGAAAGCCTAATGAACTGTGATATGAGCGTCTCAATGCGACTCCTATTTGGCTCAAATTCGTATCCCACATACGCTGGTCTTTTCCCAAATAAGAACGTATTCCAGCAATGACGGATCTATTTACTCTTTCCGAATTGTTAGATTGGGGCGAATAAATGGCAGTGAAAATATGTTGTACTCCATATTTTGTTAGAAAACTTTCAAAAAGAGACGATCTGAATTGCGAACCATTGTCGGTAATGACGACTTCTGGAACGCCGAATAAATGAAAAACATTTTTTTCAAGAAAATCAATTACCGAAGTGGTCGACATTTTTCTTAACGCTTTAAACAAAAGATATTTTCTGAAGTGGTCTAATACCAAAAAAATAGCTACATTGCCAGCTTTTGACCGTGGATAAGGTCCAATAAAATCTAAATACAATCGTTGAAAAGGTAGCCGATTTGGCTTGAACACCCATAGGTGGTTTTAAAATAAAATTGGGCGCTTTGCTTTGTCTGCAAATGTCGCAACTTAGCACAAAGGATCTAACCTGAGTAGCCATATTGGGCCAATAAAAATTTCGCCTTATTCTTTCGAGGGTTTTCCCCACACCTCCATGTGCAAACATGGGTGGATTATGAGCGCGTTCGATCACACAAGAGGTAAGTTCCTGTGGAACCCACAACTTCCATGATCGCCTCTGAATAATCATCACGTAAAAATTCTACGCATTTGTAGATAAACCCATCTACGACCTTTAAATAGAGCAAACGATTTTTATTGGTTTCGATATCAGCGATCAATTTAATATATTGACCTGATGAAAAATAAGGAGAAGATAAATCTATCTCTGGTTCTACAGAATCTAAGCTGTCAATGTTTTGAAAATTTAGGGGGTCTTCATTTTCGGAGGGTAGCCTCGATAGAGCATCGGGCACAACGTATTCACTTCCCTTTCGATGAAAAATTTAAAAATTAAAGCCTTGGAGTTTTATGGACCAACGAGCTAGCCGGCCATTTAGGTCTGGTTGGCGCATTAACCATTTTAAAGAAGCGTGAGCCGTTATGACACTAAATTCGTGACCTTCGACATACTCTCTAAATTTTTCTATACTCAATACTGCAGCAAGACACTCGAGTTCGGTGATAGAGTAATTCTGTTTGGCTCTATTTAATTTGTGTGAGAAAAATGCAATGGGCCTTTCGACACCATTGTCATCTTCTTGAGCCAGAACTCCACTAACTCCAGTTTTGCATGCATCGCAAGAAATTATGAACGGTCGTTCGAAATTTGGTGTTACTAATAATGGAGCAGATGTTAATTTTTCTTTGATTAGATCAAAGGACTTTTGAGCTTCAGGGTTCCAAACAAAAGTTTTTTCGTGAGGTCAGTTAACGGACTGGTTAACGAAGCAAAATTTTCTAAAAATCGTCGGTACCAACCTACGAGACCTAAAAATTGACGAACCTCTTTAGCTGTTTTTGGTTCGGTTAACCCTTTAATGGCGGAAACTTTACTGGGGTCAGGTTTTAAACACCCAGAACCAATTATATAACCTAAGTATCGGACTTCCTTCATACACCATTTGCATTTTGCAATATTTAACGTCAGACCGCCTTTGCGAATTAACTGTGCTGCGAATTAACTGTGTTCTTCGAAATCATCGCTTACTAAGAGCAAATCGTCTAAATAAACGAAGACTCGATTTTTAAGATGAGGTGGAATAATAACATCCATCAATCGGCAAAGGGTCTGGGGCGCATTTGCTAAACCGAAAGGCATAACTTTAAATCGATATAATGCCCTATTGGGAATGGTAAAAGCTGTCATGTCCCGAGATTTTTCTTCTAAACCAACCTGCCAAAAAGCATGTTTTAAATCTAAAGATGAAATAAATTCAGCTTTAGGTAATCTTGATAAAATTCTATTAATTTTGGGTTGAGGGTAGGCGTCGCGAACAGTAACACTATTCAGTTTTCGAGAGTCCAGACAAAGTCTGAATTTTCCCTCTCTCTGGACGCAAGCTACAGGGCTACTCCAAGAACAAGTAGGAGGGGCCTTTTCTATGACTCCCTGCTCTAACATGCGATCAACTTCGTCATTTATTTTCTTTTCTACGGCTGGAGAAACAGAAAAATACCTCTGCTTGATAGGCCTAACTCCTGGCTCTATTTCTATCGAATGTTCTATTGTAGAGGTTTTACCTAAACCCTCTTTATCAAAATCTGGAAAAATCTTTATGATTTGATCTAATCTTTGTTTTTGCTCGTTAGTTAGAATATTCTCCTCACAAACTTGATTTAGCTCTTGAATTTGTAACGGGTTGTTCCCAAAAATCATTGACATAAGTCCGAAGGCGCGCCAAAAATCTATACCTAAGTATACATCATGGGTTAAATCTGGTATTATATACAAACGAACTAATTTTGTAACATTTCGGTAGGTGATATTTGTTTCTACGAAACCTAAAATTTTATATTGCTGACCGTTTTTACTAAGAAAAGTTTTAGCTGCTGAATCACTTAAGCAAGATAAAGGGGCGCCTGAATCTAAGAGTCCCAATAATTTCATTCCAAAAATATCAATTTGAATATAGGGTCTTATGTCACATTTGGACTTCTCAATCGACTTTAAGTTTGTTTAACTTTAACATTTTATAAAAAGTTCTAATTCGCAGAGTATTTCTTCTAACTTTATGAATTTGGGTGCCAAATTTCGCTGGGGTGTTAATCGATTCGCAGAAAATTCGTTTTCTCGCTAATTCGTATAATCTAACTCTCTCATGGTATGGCTTAAGGGGAAATAAAACTGGTTTAGACTTTTCCTTGTAATTTTTCAAAATTGTAAAATTGGTAAGATCGGTTTGAGTGCTACCGTCAGAGTTATTTTTAAGAATTTCAGGGGGGTTGTCAATATTTTCAAATTGTTTTTCGCCTAAAGACGAATTTATTTGGTTCTCGAGCGGAAGCTGGTGTTGTTGCTGGCACTCGCCTGGAAGTTTCCCTGACACGTTTCGCATTGGGGTCTGTAGACACCTACGGATCCACATCCATAACAAAATATGGTTCTGTCTTCGAGACAGTCCATATACCTGTGGCCTTCCTTTCGGCAATTCCAGCAGATATTAATTTTGCGTTTAGCAGGGTCTTAAAGTGGTTGTGGAAGTATATTTAACTTTAAATTTTCTTGGCCGGCGCTTTAATCGCCACTGGCTCTTTTAATGTTTGTCAGCCTTTTTTAAAGCTACAGGCAAAGCACTTAATAGTGCTAACAAGATTATTTCCTTTTTTACAAAAGAAAACTAAAGCCAATTGATCGGCTGAGTTGAGTTTTAAGATTGATTTTATTTACAAACTTAATCCTACTTATAAATAAAACTAACGGTACTTAAAGCTATTCTATTGTTTACATTCTTAATCCTAAACTTAATCCTAAAAACAAAACATATGGTTTAACAGACATATGTTTACATATGTTTTATTAGTGATGGTAAATTCATTACAAACATATGGTTTAACAGACATATGTTTACATGTGTTTTATTAGTGATGGTAAATTCATTACACCCTCACCCTCTATTGAAAAATGATTTTTGTATATTTAAATACAAAAATTATTTTTGTACAAATATTTTTTATAAATGTTTATTTAATTTTATAAAGATATGTATTTTTTTAACATATTATTGTGATATTTTTTTGTTTTTCCATTAACATCTAAGACAGAATTAACTCCCTGTCTTTCTATTATTTTATATGGCCCATGATATGGTGCCTGATTTTTCTTCCTATTCATTCTCTTAAGTAAAACGAAATTTCCTACTTCTAAATTTAACGGATTTATTTTTATACTATTTCCTATTCTTTTTTTTTTGCTATTTCTATGTATTCTTTTGTTTTTTGTAATGAAAATTTTAACCTTTGTTTTAGCTCTTTTGCATAATTTTCTATATCATAAGATATTTCTTCTTTTCTTATTGTATCATTTGGTAGGTATGGTAATTTTCCAAAGACTAATTCATATGGTGTGTAACCAGTATCTACGTGTGGGGTTGTATTGTAGGCGAATGTGAAATAAGGGATCCAAAAGTCCCATTCATTATCTTTACAGAAATTTAGCATGAATTCATTAAGTACCCTATGATTTCGTTCTATGGAACCTAACGTCTCATGATGGTATGGTGCACTGAAAACTTGTTTAATGTCCAATAAACTGCATACTTCTGACATCAATTGGTTTATAAATTCTGTGCCTTTATCTGATTTTAATATTTTGAAATTTCCGTACTTTAAGATAAATTGCTCTACTAATGTTTTTGCAACAGTTTTCGCTTCTTTTGTTTCCATCGGATATGCTACTACATATTTTGTTAGTTCGCATTGTATGGTTAAAATGTATCTGTTATAGTTGGATAATCTTAGTGGTCCCACTGTATCAATTGATACTGTTTCAAAACTGGTTGATGGTGTATCTGTTAGAATTAATTTTTCTTTTGTGTGTTTTATTTGTTTATTTGTTTGACACTGTTTGCAATTTATTACGTATTGTTTTATCTGTTTGCTCATATTTTTCCATATGTAGCGTTGTTTTAATTTTAAAGCAGTTTTTCTGACACCTAAATGTCCTCCATGTATTGAATTGTGATATTCTCTAATTAGTTCTATCTGTTTTTCTTTGCAAAGTATTCTTTGTAGTTCATTGTATAATAATATTTTCAAATTAGTTTTTCTTTTTAATTGTAAATTGTTGTATAAATTTTTAAATTCTTCTATGGCCATAGTATCAAATATTTGGCTAATTTTGCTTAAAGCTAGCTCATTTATTCTTAAATCATGCATTTTTGATATCAGTTTCTCCAAAGTCAGCTTTGTGATCGATGGATTATCGCTGCATCTTGCAATAATTTCGATATTTGTTATTTTAATTGAATATCTTTTAAAATCTTTATTTATTTCAAACTTAAGTTTTCTTGTTTTACGTATATCTGATATTGATGTACAGTTCCATATAAAAAGTTGATCAGACTTCTGCTCGGACATGCACTTCGTATTTTCTGTAGTATCAGGGTTATTTGCATTAATCATCTGTTTTTTCATATTTCTTGTTATTGCTAATATTTTCTCATCTGATTCATTTCTGGTGGGAATCATTGCTTTCAGTGTGTCACTGTTTAAAATTATCCGTGATAATGCATCTGCATTACTGTTCATTTTTCCTTTTTTGTATTTAATTTCAAAATCGTAGTCGGATAAATCCATTCTTATTCGTGTCATTTTAGACGATGGGTTTTTGTGTGAAAACAAAGAGATTAATGGCCTGTGGTCTGTTACCACTAAAAATTTTCTTCCATACAGGTAAGGCCTAAAAAAATTTATTCCCCAATGGATGGCTAGTAGCTCTTTCTCAATTGTGGGTTTCTTTATGTCGTGTTTCGATAATGATTTGCTAGCATATGATATTGGTAAGTCAGATCGAATTTCACCTTGTGATAAGACTGCACCAATTGCAAAATTTGACGCATCTGTGGTTAAAATAAAGGGTTTGTTAAAATCTGGGTATTGTAGTATTGGTGGGTTCATAAGTTTATCTTTTAATTCTTCAAATGAATTTTGACATTCTTTATCCCATGTGAATGGTTTGTTTTTCTTTAGTAGTGAATTTAAACTTTTTGCAATGTCAGCGAATTTTGGTATAAACCGTCGATAGTAGTTGCAGAAGGCTACAAATCTTCGTACTTCATCTGCATTTTTAGGAACTGGATAATTTTTTATAACATTATCTTTGGCTGGGTCTGTTTTTATGCCTTTATCTGTTATGAGGTGCCCAAGATATACTACTTCTGGTTTTAGAAAACTGCATTTTGTTGCATTTAGTTTGAGATTGTATTTTCTTAATCTGTTGAATACTTTTATGAGATTATCATTGTGGTGCTTTAGACTACATCCAAAAATAATGATGTCGTCCACATATAGAAAAGCTTCGGCATCTAAACCACTAAGTGCAATTGTCAACATTCTTTGGAAACTATTTGATGATATTTTTAATCCGAAAGGTAGCCGTTTAAATTGATAGTGTCCGTTTCCTGTAGAGAAAGATGTCAGCGGACGTGAATTTTCATGTAGCGGTATTTGATGGAAAGAGCTTGTCATATCAAGCGTTGAGAAATATCTAGCCCTTCCAAGTTTATCAAGAACATCTTCAAGCCTTGTTAATGGGAATTTGTCGTTAACTATATTTTCATTTAATTTTCGGAAGTCTACTACAAGACGCCATTTTTTTGTATCGTTTGCTGATTTTTTAGGTACCACCAATAATGGTGAATTGTATGGGCTAATTGAATGCTCGATTATGTTATCGGCTAATAGTTGGTCAACTTGATTATTGATCTCTTCCATTTGAGTTTGTGGTAGCCTGTAATTCTTTATATAAACTGGTGTTGAATCATTAATTTGTATTTGTTGTGTGTAGAAATTGTTTACACTTAGTTCTTCTCCAGGGAGATGAAAAATATCTTGAAAATCTTTGAAAATGTCAATTAGTGTTTCTTTTGCATATTGGTCATTTCCACCAATATCAACGTTGCTTAAAAGTGTATTCAATCTACTATAATTCTCTTTATTTCCGCTTTTTGCAAAATATATACTATAATGTTTTAATGGTTTTAGTTTGTAGTTCAAACTCTTCAATACTATTTCTTTTTCATTTGTATTTAATATTTTAACATGTGCTACTTTTCGTGCAGGTATTAAGCTATTTGCCATATATACACCTTCAGTTATTTCTTGACTCAGTATAATGCTCTCTTCGTCTACCTTTGTATTAAGAGGAATTACCGCCTCTGACCTTGCTGGTATGACGATGTTTGTCTGATGTATTGTTTTTGGGTTCATTGGTAGCGTTATTTCGTGTTCGTTTATGTTAAAAGTAATTGTAAACGTTTCGAAATCAATTTTACACATATACTTCGTTAACATATCACGTCCGATTATTCCATCGGTTTGAATTGGAAAATCATTATCTACTATATGGAAATTGTGTTCCACAGTTTCTGTCGAAAGTGTTAAATTCAAATTTTTCGTACCTATACAATCTATGGCTTCGTTTGTTATGCCAGACAATCTAACTGTATCTGATGTATTAATACTTGAGAGATTTTTAATTTTGCATATTGAAATATCTGCTCCTGTATCTACGAGAAATTTTAAATTTTTGTCTACATTATTGCATTTAATAATTATGAATGTATTAATATTGTTTGATATTTTGAATATTCGTAATTTTTGGCTCTCTGGGCAACTGTTTTTGTCACCCGGCCTTTTTAGTTTCCCTCATCAGTTGTGTAATGGAATGATTTGTACGCATTATTGTTTTTATTTCTTTTATTAGTTATATTTTCACTATTGTTTCTGTTGTTGTTATTATTGTTATAATTTCTGTTGTTATTTCTGTAGTTATTATTGTTATTATAATTATTATTATTGTTGGAATTGGGGTTTCTCTCAAGGTTTCCTCTTGTAGTGTTATGTGTGTTGAAGTTTCTGTATCCAGTATTGTAATTGTTGTCGTTTCTAAAATTACCATTTTTGCTTCTGTTATTGGAGTTACTAAAATTGTTATTATTGTGTCTGATATCAAAATGATTATTATTATTTCCATAATTGTTTCCTCGGTAATTTGAAAATCTTGCTCTATTGTTATTGTTTAATCGGCTGTTAATGTTAAATACATTTTTATTTTCAAAGCCTAAATTTCTTTCTGCTGTCAGACATTTTTCTACAGCCTCATTAAAAGTTTTTGGCATATTAGCTAATAAAATTTGTTGATACTTCATGTGTATTCCTTTTATGAAAACATTAAGTGCGACGCTATCGCTCATTTTGTAAATTGCGTCTTTACCGTCTTGTGTGACATTTGGTAAATTTTTAATTTCAAAATTGCTCAATTGGTCTGAGAGTTCGGCTATTTCTTCTCTAAATTCAGATATAGTCTTGTTATTTTGTTTTATTGTTCCCAAATCCATCAGAACATGTTGTAGTGTTTTTGGATTAGGAAACGCGTTTTCCAGTGCATTTTTCAAATCTTTAAAATTTGTTGGTCGATTAGCACGGCCTAGAATGCTTCGCACCTGAGTCGTTAATTTGAAATTGTAGACGTATTTAATGAATATTTCTCTATCTTCTTCTTTTAATAATTCATGGAGCAATTCTGCCTGTGCAATAAAATCTTCTAAATATTTGTAAGTGCCTTTAAATGTTTGGAGGTTTTTACCCACCATTGAAATATCGAAAGTAGCCATTTTTGTCAAATTACCTTCCTGCCAATCTTGATCAATATCTTTAGTCTTTATATTTATGTTTTTTATTATTTCTATTAGTTCTTTGTGTACAATTTCAAATTCTATTTTTAGGTTTTTATTTTCTTCATTCTTGTTTGCTATGCAAAATTCTTCTATGCTCTTTTCTAAATATGCTAATCTTTCTAATTTATTTTCTTTATACTTTTGTTCATAAATCCTATTCTTACTCTTTTTTATATTTAATTTGAGCTTTTCTAACTCATCTATGCATTCTTTTATAAAACTCATTTGTTAAGAAAGAAAAAAAAATTTTTTTTTTTTTTTATTTATTTTTTTATATATATAATTATGAATATTATTAAAAAAAATTTTTTTTGTTAAAACTTCATTTGCCGAATCATTTTGTTAACTTAAAAAAAATGTTAAATTGATATAATATATGATAATAAAATATAATTATAATATTAATTTTCTCTCAGTATATTATTTAAACTTGGCATCACTTATGATTACCGATTATTAAAAATAAAACAGTACTATGTATTTGGTACTTTGCTGTTTTATAGTGAACAGCTGTTCAGTTTTTACAATTCATTAAATGTGTTTGTATTGTATTTCGTTTTATTTTGTTAAAGCTTAAATTTCATAAGAGTGTACTTTTTTTGTTCTTAAAAATTGTGTTTTTTTTTATTTACAATGTGATAAGATAAAATTAATATAATATAATATATATCTAATATAATGTGTTAAAGTGTGTATTTATGTTTTTAGTTCTAAGTGTTTTTTTTTTTGTAAATTCAGTGTTTTTATTGTATAATGGTTTCTTTTTATATAGTGTAATGAATTGTAAAAAAAAATATATATGTTGAAAATCAATAAAATTTTACTAAATATATTCCTTTGTTGTTTTCTTTTTTTTTTTCTTGTAAGGGTTTAAGTTTAAGTTTCTTATTATAGCAAAAATTTATATGAAAAGTTTTTTTTTTATGCTAAATTCAAGGCATTGTGAGTTTTTGTAATTCATTTTCTATTTTTTGTTTGTTTTCTATTGTAGCAAAATTGTGTTAAGAAAAAAAAGGACGTGTTTTAAAAAAGATTTTATTTTATTCAAGTTCTTTTATAAAGATTTCAATAAATTTTATTAACAAAATATGTGCATTTTTTATTTTCTTTGTTTGTTTTTTTGTAGTTTATTTTCTATAATTTCGATGTCTTTCCATATCTCCGACGCTATGTCCCATGGTGGAGGGTTTTCAGCATTCACCCGTCGCTTCAGGTCAGCTAGTTTTTTTCGTAGCTTCACTAGCTTACCAGCCCTTTGCCTCTTGGGTTTTTGTGTCGGTGGTATCGCCGTGAGTCGCTGTTCCTTTTTCTGTTGCTGCCGTCGTAAGTATTCCTCTATACTAATGGGTTGTGGCTGTTGTTTTTTATCGGCTGTGTTTAAATTGTTGTTTTCCATTTCCAGACTACTTTTCGAGGCCAGCAGGACAGGATCGCCATAAAGTGGTTGTGGAAGTATATTTAACTTTAAATTTTCTTGGCCGGCGCTTTAATCGCCACTGGCTCTTTTAATGTCTGTCAGCCTTTTTTAAAGCTACAGGCAAAGCACTTAATAGTGCTAACAAGATTATTTCCTTTTTTACAAAAGAAAACTAAAGCCAATTGATCGGCTGAGTTGAGTTTTAAGATTGATTTTATTTACAAACTTAATCCTACTTATAAATAAAACTAACGGTACTTAAAGCTATTCTATTGTTTACATTCTTAATCCTAAACTTAATCCTAAAAACAAAACATATGGTTTAACAGACATATGTTTACATATGTTTTATTAGTGATGGTAAATTCATTACAAACATATGGTTTAACAGACATATGTTTACATATGTTTTATTAGTGATGGTAAATTCATTACAGTCTTCTTTTGGTTTGCGGACTTCGCAAATGTTTTCAGGGGGGTCTTCATCAAAAACTTCATCCTCTACGTCAATTTTATTAACTTGTCTCCTAAAATTTTTCTGCACTCGGTCAAATTCGAAACTCAAAGCTTCTTTTCTCAAAACTAAATGACGCAGATGGGAAACGTTGTCAATTTGAAGGTAGAACAATTCCCTTCCTAAATGAGGTCTTAAATTTCTTCTCAAAAATTCAGTCAATTCAGGCTCGCTCAAGGGATACCTTAGGCGATCGCAAAGCTGCAGAATGGCATGGTGAAAATCGTCAAAGCTTTCGTTAGCATTTTGCGTTTTAAGGGCTCTACATAAATCTTCCCATTCTACTCTATTGACTGTGCTGCAGTATCGCCAATACCATTCTTTAGCTTTGGACGCGAACAAGACGTGACAATGATCACCTAACAATCTGAAATTGCCAGCCAAACTATCATGGGTTAATGAGTTTACCATGTAAATAAATTTTTCTACTGGTAACCCTGTGGTGTTTCCAGTGAACGTTAAGTTCCAACTATTTATCAGACTTGCAATTTGACCGCTATTATTAAGAGCAACAGGCGATAAAGAAGCTCTCTCACGACTTGCTGGTACAGACGGGTGAGTTGAAGGAGGCCTAATATTACGAGAAGGTACAAAATGAGATTCATGGGGAAAATTATGAACTGAAGGAGCTGTCAAATTTCCAGGGACTGACGTGTTAGGAAAAATTTCTCTCGGCCATTCAGGCTCTCTGTTCGTGCTAATGTTTACCGTCGTGAACTGTTGAGCTAACCTTTCTACCACAGCGTGAAGCTTATTGATCTCGACTTGAAAACTATTTTCTATTTTGGATCTAATACGATCCTCTAAACTCTCTCTTCCTTCGCCACTAGTCTGACCTGGGGAAATATTTCGGTTAGCATTGAACTCTTCGTTTCTTTGCTTTCTGCCGGTTAAAATTCTTTCCGCGGATTTCGGAATCGTTCCAGTATTAACTGGTAAACTTTCATTATTAACTAGGACGGAATGTTTTAACAAACTGTTTTTAGTGACAGTTTTATTGCATTGCGGACAACAAGTTGAAACGTTGGGAAAATTAAACATGCACTCTTGGTGAAAGATGTGCCTACACCCGGTAGAAACTAAGTTACTGGTATGATTGTAACTTTCCTGACAAATTAGACAATCGTTTTCGGCTAAAGCCGAAGCGAGCCTTCCTGGACTGTGTTGTACTGCCATGATTTCGGACTAATTACAAAAATGTTAACGAAAATATATTCGGACGATATGAATGAATGAATGAGTGTTAGTATAACGACAATGAATGCAATGGTAAAGAGATGTTACAAACCTTTAGTGGTTTTGAATCAAATTATGTTCATGTTCAATAAAACAAATGTTATAAACAAACGATAATGTGCCAAGTAGAGTTGGTTTGACTGGTTTCAAGTTCGAACGACGGGAAGGCCGTTAATAGTAAAGTATTCTATTTAGTGCAAATTGATGAAAAAGTGTTTAGTTCTAGGCGAACGAATGTAAGGTCGTTAAAGAAAATATTATGAACGGAAATGAATGCAAATTGATTAAAATATGTAGTTCTAATAGAACAAATGCAACAGCATGAAATGAATACCAATGATTTAAATTTCAGTTCAATCGAACGGAGAAATGAAGTTAAATGTAACGAGTTAGGAAATGAATTCAGTTCAAACTGATTAAAAATTTTCAAGTTCCGAGTGAACGAAAAGTTATATAATAAACAAATGAAATATTATGTTACGTTAATTTGAACCGATTAAAATCGAATGAATATAAGGCGGTTAACTGAAAAGAGTTGTGAAATGAAGTCAGTTCTTCTTAAGTAAAAGCTTCAAGCTCTCTTTAAAAAAAGCTTGTAATTTAAGCACAGGCGAACAAATTATTTGAGTTCCTATAGAACAATAAAATAAAGTTAAATGGCAAGTGTAACAAAAAATCCAAATTGTTTAAAAGTTTGAGTTCAAATCGAACCCACGCAAAATTATTCAAGCATTAAATTTTCAATTTCAAAAAAAATTTTAAATTTTCAAAAAAAATTCAAAATTAAATTTCCAAAAAAATTTTTAATACAATAATTCAATGTAATATAAAATTCCAATACATTTTTCAATATATGTTAATATAAATTTTCAAAAATTAGTTCAAATATGATTTAATAAAAATTTTCCAAAATTTCAAAACTTAGTTCAACTATAAGTTAATAAAAATAAACTTTCAGAAAATTTCAAAATTTTCAATATACTTTTGAACATATTTTCAAAAAATTTCAATAAATTGTAGTCAACAAAACCCAAACCGATCATTTAAAAAAAAAATCCGTAAGTAAGTATGACCATCCATCAAAAAAATTAAAAATTTTTTAAACTTGATTCTAAGTTTCCCGATTATTTGCTGCTATTTCGGTACTATAAAATTTGTTTCGGACAGGGGACCGGTTCGTTTAGAACGAAGTTCCTGTATTCTGGGAACAACTTTATTGACCAAAGCAAATTAAAAATCACAAAATTTAATTAAAAAATGTTGAAATGTGAACTCAATGTCAAACAAGTTTCCATTTCGGTTAATGTAAATAATTAATTAAAATTCCAGAAATATCAGCAAGTATGACTTCAAGAACACGGATACAAAAAGATTAGGATTAAGGAACACTGTGCTTTCCCGTCGGCACTGATGTTAAAAATTGAAATTATTTTTAGTTCCTGTTGTGGCTATAAAAAAATGGTTAATTTAATGGTTAATGGCGCCCACATTGGGCGCCATTTCTGTAATGGTACGGTGCTGGTGGAATTTCCGCTTTCGTTTCCCTGAGCCTTTGCTGGTCGCACGTGCTGGCATGGGGCCTAGCTCGCCGGATGTGTGGGGTCTTGCTCAGGCCCAGGGAAACCGCACTACAGATATTCACGTGCGATTTTCGAAAAAAAAATGTAAACTGTCGCTAAAGGGACGGATGGCCATACTTACCTTGGGATTGGGGACGAGGTGTTCTGCCCCTTTTGCCCTTCCTACCTTGTTACCTATGATCCATCTTATTTGGAGGTAACCCACTTAAATGATAAGAATTTGGTTTGGTTTGGTTTTCTACATCGGGTTATAAACCTTCATTTTCAAGGTTTTAATTGTAAATTAAATTTATCAACATTTTTGTTTTTTTTTTTTTTTAATACTAAATTTTATTTTTTTCTAAATTTCATTTTTAGAAAAATTTTAATTTTAGAGGAAAAATTTTTAAATTTTAGAAAATTTTAATTTTAGGGAATTTTAAATTTAGCTTAATTTTAATTTTAGCTTAAGTTTAGAATTAGGAAAATTTTAGTTCAAATTTTATAATTAGAAGACTTTTTATGTAAGTTTAGAAAAATTTTAATTTTAGAAAATTTGGTTTAATATAATTTTATAAAAAAAAATTTTAAGTTTTTTTTTTTTTAGAAATTTTTCATGTCATTGTAATTTTAAATCAATATATATGTATTTTGTTTTTTTTTTGTTTTAATTAAATTTAGTTTTAATTTTAGCTTTAACAAAAAAATTTTTTTTTTTTATATATGGTACCATAAATTCTCTTAAATTTCTATAAAATTAAATTTAGGTTAATTTTAAATTTAGGTTAATTTTAAATTTTAGCAAAATTTTCTTTTAGGAAAATTTTAGCCAAATTTTATTTTTTTTAACAAAATATTAATTTTTAGCTAAATTATATTTCTTATTATAATTTTTAATTTTAGCTCAATTTTATTTTTATTTAGGAAAAATTTTTAGTTTAATTTTATAAATATACATATAGCAAAGTTCTTAATGTAGAAAATTTTTAGTTAAAATTTATATTTAGTAAATTTTATTAACGTAGAAACATTTTAGTTTAAATTTAGATTTAGAAAAAATTTTGAAAAACATCTTTAAAAAAAATAATTTTAATTTACAAAACTTTTATTTAAATTTTAGTTAGCAAAATTTTTATTGTCTTAGAAAAAATTTTAATTTTAGCACAATCTTAATTTTAGCTTAATTTTATATCTAACCAATTTTATATTTAATTTAAGTTTTATAGTTAGGAAAATTTATTTAGTTAGACACTTTTATTTTCTTAGAAAAATATTAGTTTTAGTACAAATTTTACCTTTATAATTAATTATAAAATAGTTATTAATTATTATAATAATATACAAAATATTTGATGTGTACCTACTGAACGGTAATGTACTAACCAGACGATGTTTTAACTTATATATGTTCACCTTGATTGTGTTGACCTTTTCTCGATGTTTATTTTATTGTTGTTTTTGATGAAGTTCTTCCTGCTGTGGTGATTATTGTTAGCTCTTGTTCATATATGTTGTTGTATTTGATTGGGGACAGCGGCAGTTTAATAGATTTTCTTAAAAATTTTGTTTAATTTACTTAATATTTTTTAGTTTAACACTTGAAATCATATTTTCTTATCCCTATTTTCCCAACTTTATTTTTTTTGCAGAAACACGATATTTGTACTCTTTCAGTTCGTGAAGACTTAATATACAAATATGCATGTAAAATATATTTATAAAAATAAAGCATTTATATTGGATTAATATTCAATAGTTTTTTTTTCTTTAACATTAGATTTTTTTTTTGTTGTTGTAAATGTTTTATTTAATAAAAACTATGGAACACGTTTCTTTTTAATTAAAACCTTTGCATTCAAAAAAATATAGAGCACTATTTAAGAACTTTACGCCACAAAAGACCGTCATCCACGAGACTACAGAACTTGAATGCTTTTTTAAATTTTGCGTCTTCTTTCAACAACCCAATTATTTAAGGGTTTTTTAATTTTTTTGCACACAAAAAAATCAAACAACAAACCAGTTTTGTTGTTTGCAAAAAAATTCGCAATCATTTATACGTGTAACCAACACTCATACATTCATTAAATTCCTATGTAAAAAAAAATACTACCGATAACGATGAGGGGAATAAGGTAAGCCAATGTAATGGCTGACAACATGGGAGGGAATGAGAGCGAGTAAAAGCTTTATACAAGAATGAAATTATGCTGAAGGAGAAATATTAACACCAACTCAAGTGTTTAAAAATAGAATTTTTTACAACAAACAAAAATTGGCAAACGATATTACCATATAAGGTGTTGATTACGTGTTATAGTTTTTTCTTTTGTGTGATGTACACTAAACAGCAAAATTTTTCATACGTCCGTCACATTATAAATGGCCAACCAGCAAACATTTCAGACCAAGGCAAGATAAAAGATCTCCCGAAGGGCACCTTTTTAATTACTTTTCAAAATGAACTCATTATTAACATTACCAAACTAGTAAGTCTCAGGAAAATTGATTTTATTAATCCTGAAATCCCTATTGCCCACTCCGTTAACCTTTCAGATCACATTCCCCTATTATCTCTACCATACCACCATGAATTAAATATCGAGAACAGAGAAACCATCACCCAACTTCATTCCAACATGAGGAACGCATACTACGTTGTAATTTCAGTTTCATCAATCATATTGTTCATACTCATAATCGCCCTTATCATATTCTTCTTAACAAAGAGGCGAGTCAGAATCCACCTCATCAATGTGGTTCGTAGTGTCAATCAGACGGGGACGTCTGAATCTTAAAAGGGGGAGTAGTTAATACATGTCTCACCTTCAGTGTGAAAGGCATGCCACCAAATATGGTGAACAAATCAGTTCGCCATTAATTTTCATATTTGCATGTCCCAACATGTCGTCCGTTATGGCGAACAAGTCAGTCCGCCATTCATGTCACCCATTATGGCGAAAAAGTCAGTCCGCCATTCATGCCGCCCAACATGGTGAGCAAATCAGTTCACCAATCATCTTCATATTTGCAGGCACCCATTATGACGAACATTATGTCGTATTCATTTTTTGGTAAATAAATATTTTTTTTATAAATGTTTTGCCCTCATCAAATTACTCAAAACGGGCACGAGTATGTCGCAATCTCGAATTGCAGTGCCTTACATTTATCATTATGTCGAAATCTCATCTTGCGTTCTCAGACATTTTTTTTATTTTTCTGTCACAATTCCCAATTGCGTTCATTCACACTCTTAATTGTTTTGGGTGTCGGTTTCGACACACAAAACATTTATTGAAATCGTTGCACTTCATTTAAATATTTCATTCTCCCTATTCTGCAGTGTAAACAATCCTTAAGTCAGTGCACTTGAAACCGTCACAGTATTTACGATTGTGAAACGAATGCACTCGACTGTTTTTATGCCAACCATATGTTTTGTTTGTTTCAGCATTTTTCGGTGGTGTTTCTCGCAGCATTTTTTTAACTATATTTAGTTCAATTTTAAAAAAGAAAAAATCAATCAAGAACAGAAAGCAGGCCTACATAGTAGGTTGAACAAAATAAATTGTTCCAAAAATAATAAATTGTAACGTAGATTAAAAATAATTAAGTTAATTAATTTGATACAAAAAATAAATTAATAAAAACATTCTGAAATATTGGCTTTTACTCCTACAAGCTACAAGGTAGGAAAGCAACTTCATAGTAAATAACAACAAATAAATATAAAATGTTTATAAAATAACTAAAACGCGTAAAAAATAGTTATAAGTAACACAAATAAAACAATCGCGTAAAAAATAATTTATATATTCAAATAAAAATGGAAAATATGAAATAGTGAAACGTAAAGTGTAGAAGGATGTCTTAAAATATTTGTACAAAAATTATAAACGTCAAAATGAAACAAGAACACTCGTCTGAACACCAATCATGATTCACAATCATGATTCAGAGAGCGAATCAGGTGGTTCATATTGCCGTCTGAATATGCTATAAGGCATAGTTGGCCACGATTATTTAGTAAATTTGGGGCTTGTAGGGTGAGTTACAAGTTTATTCAGATAAGTCTGAGTTTGTGTCATAATTTCATCTTTGACATTTAAGTCCCTATTAATGTTGGAATTTCTGACATACCAGGATGCACTTGTAATCATTCGTAGGATTCTGTTCTGACTTCATTGCAATTTTTCGACATTAGACCCAGAGGCAGTACCCCATAGCTGTATGCCATAGTACCATATGGGTTTTGTTATTGAGTTGTAAATAAGTAATTTACAATCTAAGTTTAGTTTAGAGTTTCTGCCAATGAGTGCAAGTTTCGAATCTATGTGAATTTTCCAAGTGAGGCGGCGCACTGTGGACCATATTTTGAGAAGGCGGCCAATAATCTCTTTTTATGGTTACCGATTTTAATGGTTACCGATGTTATTCATTTGAAAGTAAATACCAGTAAACCTCGGGGGCCAGAAAATTGCGACTCTATTTCAACTATATTACAGCGAACAGGGTCTTCGAAAATGGACTTTCTCAGTGTTTTACTAAAAAAAATAATTTATTTTAAATCTTAATTTTTAAACGACTGTAACCTTTTTGTTTTAAAGATTTTAAAGTAAAATAAATTTTGTATAATTTGTATAAGTTATTAATGTTAGAATTATAAAGTCACTGAGTCGTTTAGAAATTAAAAAAAAAAATTCCTCTCCTACTAAATGGAGCATAACTCCTGCCCATCAAAGCCATCGAAAAAGATCTTGCACTCTTCTGTAGTCCGAACCCTCCCCTATACACCATTATATAACCGCCAATTTCCACCCGTGTGCACCAGAACAATTTTTCTGACCAAAGGTTAGATATTTTGTGCAAAATTTATGAATACAAAAGTTTTCCACTATGTGGTTAGGGTATAATGAGTTTTCCCTGTTTGTAACTGCCTTAAATATTGGACCTATACCCATCTTTTATTATACGGATCGGCTCAAAATCACTTTCTGAGTCGATTTAACGATGTCCGTCCGTAAGTCTGTGTATTATGAATACGAAAGTTGGTCGTATCGGTGTATTTTTTTGCGTGAGTTTATTTGTTTTTTATACCGACTGAAAAGGGAAACGGTAGAGTTGACACGAGTTGTTATATACTTATAAAAAAGGGTTGAGACATAATGCGCTTAATTATTAAATTATATGAATGGGTAAAATTTTTTTAAATTGACAGGTACATTTACATAGGTATTTGGAATGTCCCTTCTTCATGGTAGAATACGTTTTGTGGAGCATATTCATAAATTGGGTTATGATTTGGAATTTTTTCCGTTAGGCGAAACAGTGAGAAAAAACAAAGAAATTTAAAAAAAAGGACGCAAAAAAAAACAAATCCAAGAAAAATATCTACAGCTAGGGCTAATAATCGACCAACCAAAACAAGGAGAAGAATTTCAAATGATGGAAATACCGCAAGATTTTTTCAGATCCAGAAACTGCAGCATCTATCACAGGTGTAGATCATGAATTAATAGACGATTCAAAATCATATTGCAAGTACTAGCATGCAGCAGAAAGATATTTTATAACGAAAAATACTTAAAATAAATTTACAAAATAAATCGAGTAATAGTAAGGTTTTTTTTGGCTGCTGGTCACTAAGCAGTTTGTTAGCTTTAATAAAAAAAAAAAACAAACAATATATTTTGTAAACCAAAATCTGGAAAGTAAACATTAATAGCACAAATCTTAAAAAAACAATTGTAGAGCAAAAAACATATTCGTGAGCTAAACAGTTATTAACAAATTCTACTTAGTAGAAAATATTTATAGAATAAATCTACATAGTAGAATTAATTAATTATATTGTTGAACTATACGTTTATGAAAGAAAATCTACATAGTAGAAAAAATTTACAAAGCACCTAAAAAACATTTGTAAAACAAAATTTGTACACCAAAATCTAAAACAAAACTTGTAAACCAAAATCCTGTAAGGAAAAAAATTTGTAAACCAAAAATTTTGGAATGAGAAACGTATAAAACAGTTAAAAAAAAGCTATATTACAAATTCTGATTTTATATAAATTTTGAAACTCATTGAAAATGTAAATGTAATGTAAAAACAATAAATAAAAAATATAAATCAGTAAAATTATGAAATCAATATAAACCTATCCTACACTAAAATTTGACTGACTTTTTTTTCAACAAAGGCTGCAGCAAAAATGCAAGAAAAATTAATTTGTATTAGACTTTATGTCTTGCATATTATATGCTACAGTTGATTTAAAAGTGGCAAAATCAGCTTTAAGCTCAGAAACGGTTTACGGTGTTTAATGAAAGTGAATCTTTAAATTGTTTATATGCTGAATTATCGTTATATTGGCGAATTTTTTAATCCTCATCTTCAGTCTGGTACATATTATTGGTTGATATACTCCTATCTCTACAGTTCTGGCATTTCCATGAAGCTTTCTTTTCCGCATTCATGACAGAGTAGGTTTACTTAGAAAGTGTAGCGCATGGTGGAAACGGTATTTTTGTTTGCAATTAAAACAGTTTACATATTCTCCAGTTGCAGGTAAAACATTATTACAAGTAGTTGTTGCAGACAAATAATTCTGATGCTCATTATTGTTAATTTTTTCTTATTTTCTTTTTGTGTGTTGTGTAACTTCGATTTGATAGTTGATTATAGAAAAATCTTATAATTGTTTTTGAATAAAAACACTACAAAATTTAGTATATAGTCACATAATCAAATGTGTCCCTCACAAATGCAGTTAGGGTTAAATGTGTTCATCAAGTTGGATTCTGTTTTTTTTATAAAAAAAACTCGTCAGCAGAATTACGCAATAAGTAGGGCAAACACATTTTATAAAATATAATAAAGATTTAGTTTTAAAGAATTAAAAGAAGAAACAACAAGTGTTTTTATTATATATTATTTTTTGTATTTGGCCAGAATGTTTAAATTTTGTTGTAATTTTAAAATAAGCTAGTAAGGCTTTAAGTATTCCTCAGTGTAAATAAAAAAACAGTTTTTATTACATGATTTTTCCTGACGTTTTATAGATTGTTTGTCTACTTTTTCAAGAAATCGTCTATTTTAAATAATGCAAACATTACATTAATACAATAAAATTACACCCAGACAAATTTAACTTACAATGTGAACGTTTTTCTCTAATTTTACATTTGTAATTTTGTTTTACATATAACATAAAACATGTGAACACAAAAAAATGAAACATTAATTTAATTATAAAACACATATTAGCCTAATATCACAGCTGCGTTAATTTATTGCAATTATGTAATTGGTGTTTATATCCTTTCTTTCCTCTTTTATGTTCTGTTGAATTCTCAAACTTTCGATCATAATCTTTTTTCTCTGTTTTTTCCCTGTCTAGTATTGTAACACTTTCAAAGTCAACTGTGTGACCTGTTTTTAATATATGTTGTGATAATGCAGTTGATTCTTTTTTCTTTTTGATGTCCATCATATGTATTCCCTTTCTAGTTTCTAGTGTACGTTTTGTTGTTCCTATATATATTAGCTCACAGTTCTGATTGTCAATATCCTTGCATTTTAATTCATACACCGCATTACTTTGTTGTGGTTTTCTTATTGGCTCCTTAATGTTAGAGAATATTTTACTTAATGTTGTATTTGGTTTGTAGGAGAAATTAATGGTCTCTGTTTCTATTGATGTTCGTAGGTTTTTGCTGTCGTTAGGTCAGGTATGTATTTTACACTTTAAAAATTAAAAATTCCTTGGTCCCTTCTCTGCGCTTGTGTTTTTGCTAGTGTTAATATATTTTTAATTCGCGTAAGTGTATCTTCGATTAAAATGTAAATTAATTTTCTTGGAAAACTGTTGTTTATAAGTATAATTGATATTTTGTTTTTATTTTTCGCGTGATATTGTTTGTCACTTATGCTGAGTATTCTAAAAATGAAACTTTTGGTTGTATTCAAAATTTGACTTTGGTTTGGTCGCGCGAAAGTCCATAATTCTCCCAGTCAAATTTTATGACATTGCCTGTTCGTATTAGTTTGGTATACAAATACGCTACCTCTTTGTGATTTTTCATTTCGAACGTGAACTGTATCTTGGGATGAAAATTATTTAGTGTTTTTAGAATTTCATCTCTATCGTCTATGCTGATTATAGCTAGAATATCGTCTACATATTTGACTGTGTATTTGAATTTAATGTTTTTCTTTTTCAGTTCAGTAATTGCTTCGTCAAGTAGATTATCAAGAATTATATCGGCTATTGTAGGGGAAAGTGGGTTTCCCATGGGAATTCCATAAACTTGGTTATATATTTTGTCTTCGTAGATAATATAATGATTGGCAGTAAGCAAAATTTGAGGAGTTGCAGAAATTTAGAGCTCGTAATCTTAGTGTAGTCCTGATTATATTCCATTTTCCCATGATATTCCTTATAGCTGGGTTGACCGGTATATTCGTAAATAAGGAAATGACATCAAATGATACTAATACTTCATTTTCGTTTACTTTTATTTTTTGTAATTGTTCCTTCAGTTGGAATGAGTTTTTAATATTATATTCTTCCGATATCAAATGTTTTAAAATTTTCCCTACATATTTTGAGAGCTGGTAGCATGGTACCTGGACTGATGATACTATTGGTCTCAGTGGTATGTTCGTTTTGTGGATTTTAGGAAAATCTACATAGTAGAATTAATATTGTTGAACTATAAATTTATCAAAGAAAATCTACATAGTAGAAAAAATTTACAAAGCACCTAAAAAACATTTGTAAAAAAATATTTGTTTACCAAAATCTAAAACAAAACTTGTAAACCAAAATCCTGTAAGGAAAAAAATTTGTAAACCAAAAATTTTGGAATGAGAAACGTATAAAACAGTTAAAAAAAATTGTGTTACAAATTCTGATTTTATATAAGTTTTGAAACTCAATGAAAATTTAAATGTTATGCAAAAACAATAAAAAAAAAATATAAATCAGTAAAATTATGAAATCAATATAAACCTATCCTGCACTAAAATTTGACTGACTTTTTTTTCAAAAAAAAGGTTGCAGCAAAAATGCAAAAACAATTAATTTATATTAGACTTTATGTCTTGCATATTATATGCTACAGTTGATTTAAAAGTGGCAAAATCAGCTTTAAGCTCAGAAACGGTTTACGAGTTTAATGAAAGTGAATCTTCAAATTGTTAATATTCTGAATTATCGTTATCTTGGCGAATTTTTTTATCCTCATCTTCAGTCTGGTACATATTATTGGGTGATTTACTCCTATCTCTACAGTTCTGGCATTTCCATAAAGCTTTCTTTTCCGCATTCATGACAGAGTAGGTTGACTTAGAAAGTGTAGCGCATGGTGGGAATGGTACTTTCGTTTGCAATTAAAACAGTTTACATATTCACCAGTTGGAAGTAAAACATTATCGATTCTTTTTTCAGTTTTTATTACATGATTTTTCCTGACGTTTTGCAGATTGTTTGTCTACTTTTTCAAGAAATCGTCTATTTTAAATAATGCAAACATTACATTAATACAATAAAAGTACACCCAGACAAATTTAACTTACAATGTGAACGTTTTTTTTCTAATTTTACATTTGTAATTTTGTTTTACATTTAACATAAAACATGTGAACACAAAAAAAATGAAACATTAATTTAATTATAAAACACATATTAGCCTAATATCAAAGCTGAGTTAATTTATTACGACTATGTAATTGGTGTTTATGTCATTTGTTTCCTCTTTTATGTTCTGTTGAATTCTCAAACTTTCGATCATAATCTTTTTTCTCTGTTTTTTCCTGTCTAGTATTCTAACACTTTCGAAGTCAGCTGTTTTTAATATATGTTGTGATAATGCAGTTGATTCTTTTTTCTTTTTGATGTCCATCATATGATCTCCCATTCTAGTTTCTAGTGTAAGTTTTGTTGTTCCTATATATATTAGCTCACAGTTCTGATTGTCAATATCCTTGCATTTTAATTCACCGGTATATTCGTAAATAAGGAAATGACATCAAATGATACTAATACTTCTTTTTCGTTTACTTTTATTTTTTGTAATTGTTCCTTCAGTTGGAATGAGTTTTTAATATTATATTCTTCCGACATCAAATGTTTTAAAATTTTCCCTAAATATTTTGAGAGCTGGTAGCATGGTACCTGGACTGATGATACTATTGTTCTCAGTGGTATGTTCGTTTTGTGGATTTTAGGAAAATCTACATAGTAGAATTAATATTGTTGAACTATAAATTTATCAAAGAAAATCTACATAGCAGAAAAAATTTACAAAGCACCTAAAAAACATTTGAAAAACAAAATTTGTTTACCAAAATCTAAAACAAAACTTATAAAACAAAATCCTGTAAGGAAAAAAATTTGTAAACCAAAAATTTTGGAATGAGAAACGTATAAAACAGTTTAAAAAAATTGTGTTACAAATTCTGATTTTATATAAATTTTGAAACTCAATGAAAATGTAAATGTTATGTAAAAACAATAAAAAAAATATAAATCAGTAAAATTATGAAATCAATATAAACCTATCCTACACTAAAATTTGACAGACTTTTTTCTCAAAAAAAGGTTGCAGCAAAAATGCAAGAAAAATTAATTTATATTTGACTTTATGTCTTGCATATTATATGCTACAGTTGATTTAAAAGTGGCCAAATCAGCTTTAAGCTCAGAAACGGTTTACGATGTTTAATGAAAGTGAATCTTTATATTGTTAATATGCTGAATTATCGTTATCTTGGCGAATTTTTTTTATCCTCATCTTCAGTCTGGTACATATTATTGGGTGATTTACTCCTATCTCTACAGTTCTGGCATTTCCATGAAGCTTTCTTTTCCGCATTCATGACAGAGTAGGTTGACTTAGAAAGTGTAGCGCATGGTGGGAATGGTATTTTCGTTTGCAATTAAAACAGTTTACATATTCACCAGTTGGAAGTAAAACATTATCGATTCTTTTTTCAGTTTTTATTACATGATTTTTCCTGACGTTTTGCAGATTGTTTGTCTACTTTTTCAAGAAATCGTCTATTTTAAATAATGCAAACATTACATTAATACAATAAAATTACACCCAGACAAATTTAACTTACAATGTGAACGTTTTTTTTCTAATTTTACATTTGTAATTTTGTTTTAGATTTAACATAAAACATGTGAACACAAAAAAAATGAAACATTAATATAATTATAAAACACATATTAGCCTAATATCACAGCTGAGTTAATTTATTGCGACTATGTAATTGGTGTTTATGTCATTTGTTTCCTCTTTTATGTTCTGTTGAATTCTCAAACTTTCGATCATAATCTTTTTTCTCTGTTTTTTCCCTGTCTAGTATTCTAACACTTTCGAAGTCAGCTGTGTGACCTGTTTTTAATATATGTTGTGATAGTGCAGTTGATTCTTTTTTCTTTTTGATGTCCATCATATGTTCTCCCATTCTAGTTTCTAGTGTACGTTTTGTTGTTCCTATATATATTAGCTCACAGTTCTGATTGTCAATATCCTTGCATTTTAATTCATACACCACATTACTTTGTTGTTGTTTTCTTATTGCCACCTTAATGTTAGAGAATATTTTACTTAATGTTGTATTTGGTTTGTAGGAGAAATTAATGGTCTCTGTTTCTATTGATGTTTGTAGGTTTTTGCTGTCTGTTAGGCCAGGTATGTATTTTACACTATAAAAATTCCTTGGTCCCTTCTCTGGGCTTGTGTTTTTGCTAGTGTTAATATAATTTTAATTCGCGTAAGTGTATCTTCAATTAAAATGTAAATTAGTTTTCTTGGAAAACTGTTGTTTATAAGTATAATTGATATTTTGTTTTTATTTTTCGCGTGATATTGTTTGTCACTTATGCTGAGTATTCTAAAAATGAAACTTTTGGCTGTATTCAAAATTTGACTTTGGTTGGGTCGCGCGAAAATCCATAATTCTCCCAGTCAAATTTTATGACATTGCCTGTTCGTATTAGTTTGGTATACAAATACGCTACCTCTTTGTGATTTTTCATTTCGAACGTGAACTGTATCTTGGGATGAAAATTATTTAGTGTTTTTAGAATTTCATCTCTATCGTCTATGCTGATTATAGCTAGAATATCGTCTACATATTTGACTGTGTATTTGAATTTAATGTTTTTCTTTTTCAGTTCAGTAATTGCTTCGTCAAGTAGATTATCAAGAATTATATCGGCTATTGTAGGGGAAAGTGGGTTTCCCATGGGAATTCCAAAAACTTGGTTATATATTTTGTCTTCGTAGATAAAACAATGATTGGCATTAAGACAAAATTTGAGGAGTTGCAGAAATTTAGAGCTCGTATTCTTAGTGTAGTCCTGATTATATTCCATTTTCCCATGATATTCCTTATAGCTGGGTTGACCGGTATATTCGTAAATAAGGAAATGACATCAAATGATACTAATACTTCATTTTCGTTTACTTTTATTTTTTGTAATTGTTCCTTCAGTTGGAATGAGTTTTTAATATTATATTCTTCCGATATCAAATGTTTTAAAATTTTCCCTACATATTTTGAGAGCTGGTAGCATGGTACCTGGACTGATGATACTATTGGTCTCAGTGGTATGTTTGTTTTGTGGATTTTAGGAAAATCTACATAGTAGAATTAATATTGTTGAACTATAAATTTATCAAAGAAAATCTACATAGTAGAAAAAATTTACAAAGCACCTAAAAAACATTTGTAAAACAAAATTTGTTTACCAAAATCTAAAACAAAACTTGTAAACCAAAATCCTTTAAGGAAAAAAATTTGTAAACCAAAAATTTTGGAATGAGAAACGTATAAAACAGTTAAAAAAATTGTGTTACAAATTCTGATTTTATATAAGTTTTGAAATCAATGAAAATTTAAATGTTATGTAAAAACAATAAAAAAAAAATATAAATCAGTAAAATTATGAAATCAATATAAACCTATCCTACACTAAAATTTGACTGACTTTTTTTTCAAAAGAAGGTTGCAGCAAAAATGCAAAAACAATTAATTTATATTAGACTTTATGTCTTGCATATTATATGCTACAGTTGATTTAAAAGTGGCAAAATCAGCTTTAAGCTCAGAAACGGTTTACGAGTTTAATGAAAGTGAATCTTCAAATTGTTAATATTCTGAATTATCGTTATCTTGGCGAATTTTTTTATCCTCATCTTCAGTCTCTACAGTTCTGGCATTTCCATAAAGCTTTCTTTTCCGCATTCATGACAGAGTAGGTTGACTTAGAAAGTGTAGCGCATGGTGGGAGTGGTATTTTCGTTTGCAATTAAAACAGTTTACATATTCACCAGTTGGAAGTAAAACATTATCGATTCTTTTTTCAGTTTTTATTACATGATTTTTCCTGACGTTTTGCAGATTGTTTGTCTACTTTTTCAAGAAATCGTCTATTTTAAATAATGCAAACATTACATTAATACAATAAAATTACACCCAGACAAATTTAACTTACAATGTGAACGTTTTTTTTTTCTAATTTTACATTTGTAATTTTGTTTTACATTTAACATGAAACATGTGAACACAAAAAAAATGAAACATTGTAATAAAGTATGTTCTTTATTTTAATTATTAAGCAAGTATGTTATTTTTAAAAAAAATAATAGTTCTGGTTCGAACAAGGCTGATTAATCGCCAGTATTCGCCCTCAGAACATTTATATTTACTTAACACAATGGTCTATCCAGATCCTCTTGTGTTTGAGTGTTTTGGAATTTAAAAAAAAAAAACACCCTGCTTTTATTATTCTAATTTGATCTTTATTATTCAAGTGCCAAAATAAGAATGAATCATGTTACCGTGAGTATTTGCTTAGCTACGGTTTTACAAAATCATATTGGTCGTCTAGTATGTAAAGGAGAGCGTAATAATTATAATGGATAAAGGAAAATGAGAATGAAATTTACTAATAATTTAAATGACTCTCTTAGTGATGCTAAATAACACAATGGATATTAAAACTCATGGTTACTTGGTATTCAAAACTTTAAGAAAATACAATTCAGTTAGTTAAAAGGTAATTGTGAAAAGAAATAAAAATAATAATAATGATTTCATTTAATATAATAAAATAATATAAATATAAGCTGTTACAACCTCCCCCTCTGGTGCATTAATCGTCCCGATGATGCAACCAGGATTCTAGTCTCCTACATTTTCTTTAGCCGCAAGGATCTTCTTAGAGTTGTTGAATTGTTGTCAGCCTTCTGCTGCTCATTGAAGTCTTGGTTGTTGTTTGGTCGTCTCTTGTTGCATACAGATGTGTTGTTGCATTGATTGTTGTTTACTTGCATGGTGTGTTGGTTGTTGTTTATTTGCATGTTGGTGTGTTGGTTGTTGTTTAATTGCATATTGGTGTGTTGGTTGTTGTTTAATTGCATGTTGTTGTGTTGATTGTTGTTGAGGTGTTTGTTTCTTGGACGACCTCGGTTTCGAATTGGGTAAATTGGAGTTCCAGATTCGCCTTCATATGGTGTTAGCGCTGATAAATGTAATGTTGCAAGTGGAGTGCTTGGTTCATTTACTGATGCAATCGTAAAACAGGATGACCCTTTCTTCTGTATGACCACATATGGACCATCTCTTCGAGGTGTGAATTTGGAAGTTATTCCCTCTTTTGCTTTACTAAGTATATGTGTTGCTACTAGAACCTTATCGCCAATATTTATCTCTTTCGCTGGTTTTCGTTTAAGATCCGCTAAAGCTTTGTTTCGATCTTGCATTTTGATTTGAATTTCATTCGCCATTTCTAAACAATCTGCAAGTTTTAAAAGATGAGGTGTGATTTGTGGAATAAAATTTTCCGATTTAATTATAGCTTTAATATCAAAATGTACTTCAGTTGGAGTTCTAAGCTCTCGTCCAAATGTCAAAAATGCAGCCGTATATCCAGTGCTATCACATTTTGCAGTATTCATAGCAAATCTTATAGCTGGTAGCATTACGTTCCATTTTGTATGATCTTTTCTGACGCAAATTGAAAGTTGGTTTTTAAATCGCGATTTTTTCTTTCCACAGGGTTAGCCTCTGGGTGATAAATTGGGGTAAAAGTTTGTGTTATTCCCAAACAAAATGTTAATTTTTGCATCAAAGCAGATATGAACTGTGTGCCATTATCAGTATGTAATCTTCGGGGTATGCCATATCTTAAAATGACTTCGTTAAGAAAAGTCAGAGCGCAGTTTTCAGCAGACGCCTCTTTTAATGCAAATAGTTCTACCCATCTACTACAAATGTCTTCTACGATCAGGATCCATTGGTATCCTTCTACAGTTTTAGGTAAAGGTCCAAAGAGATCTACAGCAACTATTTCAAATCTTCTATTACTGCTTAAAGTTTGTAATAATCCACTGGGTTTCATGTTTGTAGGCTTATACCTTTTACATTCTTCACAGGATTTTACGTAGTTTGAAATGTCGGTTCGTATACCTGACCAATAAAATATAGGTCTGATTCGATTTAGGGTCTTCTCTATACCATAATGCCCAGACATGGGGTCATCATGATATTTTTTTAAAATTTCTTGACGCAGTGATTGTGGTACTACCAATTGGCCGTTTTCAGAATCTTGTTCAGAGCAATATCTGTAAAGGATACCGTCAATCATTATGTATCCACGATTTGTGTATCTTGTAACATTTTCATCATCGTTTTCAAAAGATGATATTATTTTCATCAATTCTTCATCTACTAATTGAGCATTACGAAACTCTTCTAATCCTTTTCGAGGAAAATCTATTTCTACAGTGTTGCATTCACAGGATTCAATACATAGTTCATTTTCACATGGTGGCCGCGAAAGCGTATCGGCAACAAAATTTTTTTTCCCAGGAGTGTAGTTAAATGTCAAATTATAACTTTGTACTAATAACGACCATCTTGCAAGCCTACCAGTTGGTGATTTTAATGAAAATAGCCATCTTAATGGTTGATGATCGGTAAGTATAGTAACTTTGGAACCTTCAATATATCCTCTGAATTTCTGGACAGCCCATACAACAGCTAAAGCTTCACGTTCGGTAGTGGAATAATTTCTTTCTGCTGGAATCAAAAGGCGACTTGCGTATTCAATTGGGTGCTCGGCATCCTTCTCCCCCTGCAATAGTACAGCCCCGATCGCATAATTACTAGCGTCTGTCCTTAGAAGAAACGGATCACTCTCTTTAACTTGTTGCAACACCGGTGGTGATGTTAACATTTCCTTTAGTTTTAAAAAAGACTCGTTTTCTTCCTTAGACCATTTCCAAGTAGATTTCTTTCTTGTTAGATTTGAAAGAGGTTTGGATATTTCCGCAAAATTCTGAATAAATCGTCTAAACCATGAACAAGTCTGTAGAAATGACATAAGTTGTGTTATATTCTTTGGAATGGGACGTTTCAAAATTGCTGATGTTTTTTCTGGATCTATTTTTATGCCTTCTTGTGTTAAAATATGACCCAAGTATTTTACCTCCGGTTTGCAGAAAAAACATTTATCTTTATTAAGATGAAAGCCAATCAGTTTAAGTCTTTCAAAGGTGAGATTCAAAGACTTGCTCTAAACTTATCAATTACTCGTTGGAATGTTGCAGCAGCATTCTTGAGTCCAAATGGCATTCTGTTAAAGACATATATTCCAAAAGGTGTAGTAAAAGCTGTCTTAAGCTTATCTTCTTTATTTATTTCAATTTGCCAATAACCAGATTTTAAATCTAGTGTAGACATATACGGCGTTGTTTTTGCAGCATGAAGAAGATCTTCAATCCTTGGTAGCGGGTATGTGTCCGCAATAGTTATCGAATTTAACTTACGATAATCTACACAGAGACGTATGGAGTTATCCTTTTTCGGTATAACAACTACAGGGAATGCCCATGGAGATTCTGTTTCTTCTATTATGCTTTTAGATAACATATCTTTTAACTCTGATTTTAATTTTTCCTTCATGGCAGGTGAAATTCTATATGGTGGATTGGTTATTGGTGCATTATTTGCAGTGTCAATTTTATGTGTTACTCCTTTTATAGGTGAGCAAATATTTTCAAAAATGTCCCCATGAGCATTTAAAACTTTTATCAATTTCTCCTTTTGGCTATCGTTCAAATGAGAATTTTGATTTTCACATATATTAAAATCGATTGCGTTTAGTTCAAACGCTTTAGTTGAAGGCGAATCGGTGTCTGCTTTTCTTTTCTTCATTGGAGGAAACAAATCAGATTCATTTGGGATTTCATAATTTTGTGGTAAGGAGTCTTCAAAGATTTTAGAAATACCTTTTGGTGAATAATCATTTGTTGTCGAATATATTGATTTTAATGTTGGAGGATTTTCAAAATTATTCTTATTGTTCGATTCGAACCATGACATAAAGTCATTAATATGACTTCCATTTGCTGAAATTGATGGCTTACTATCGGCTATATTTGCCTGGCTAAGACTCAAAACGTCTTTAACCTTAGATGGTTTTGATTTGAATTCAAAAATTTTTTGAGGTTCATCCTTAAAATGCCATGTTCTCTGGGCTAGATCCATAACAATACCAGCTTGCTCCAAAAAGTCAATGCCCAGTAAGGTTCTATTATCTGTAGCCCTCGGTAGGCAAACAAACCGAATGCGCTTTAAGCGTTTACCAATTAAAATATGTACAATAGTTGAGTAAACATTTTCTTTTTTTGTTATTCCATCAGCTAGAGTTATTTCCGCAAACACTGATTGAAATTTAACTTCTTTATCAATTAATTTTTTAAATAAATAATGTCCGGCTATGCTTGTTCTAGCAGCAGTATCAAGGTAGGCTTCACCTTTTAACCCGCTAACATTTATTTCTACTGTAGGGACATTTCGACCGACAATTGTTGTTTCACTGCTATTGAAATCTAGTTCTTTTGGGCTTTCCAATACGTTCTTGTAGTTACACGTGGGACAATTAGATCTATAAAAACCTACAGCTCCGCAACCATAGCAATTAAGTTTTACTTCTTCAGGTTTTTTCTTCTTTTCTAATTCCAAACGTTTGTAACATACATCAGCCGTATGGTTTTTCTTTCTACAAAAGGAACATTTAACTTGAGAACTATTTGTTTCAATGGATTCTGCTGGTTTACTGAATGTTTCAGGTTTATTGAATATTTCAGGTTTATTTTCGCTATTTATAAGTTCAACCTCGCGAGCTTTTGAAAGCAGATCTTGGAAAGTTTGCACACTATCCCGAGAGATTTTTTCGCGAATTTTAATATTTATAAGGGAAAACACCATATTTATAATAGTGCTCTCTGGTAGTTTTTCCTTTAACTGAGCGAACAACCGTCGCTTTCCACAAATAAAACTGTCCGTGGATTCAAACAACTTTTGTTTATCTTGGAAAATTTCAGCATATATTCTCCAATCTGGTTTGGGAGGAGCAAATGCGCTTCGTAATAAAATTATGGCTTCATCGAATGATCTTGCCTCATGCTTTACACCCTGCCACCATGACGATGCATACCCTTCAAGCAACAACGGCAGGCTTATAAGAGCCAAATAATCGGAAACACGTTCTACCTCTTTGTAGACTAAGATTGTAGCAATAAAATCTTCTACTTTTGACATATTGCGACCACCATTGAACCGAGCACTGCAGTTGCTGAATGTAGTTTTTATTTCTTGACGAACTTGCAAGGACCCCATAAGATCAGAAAATTGTCGTTCTGTTAAATTGATACATGATGGAGCGTTTTGATTCGGACCGTTGTCCTGAGTCGGAACATTAATATTTTGCACACTATTAGTTGGCCGATTTGCTGAAGAAGAATTTGCATTCTGGCCACTGCTTTGATTCGAAATATTAGCTACCGGTCTATTTGTAGAAACAGCAAAAGGTTGAGTTGGATTTGTAGTTGCGCCTTGGGTTGGAGCTGCGTTAGCATTTTGCATTTCAGCACCCAAAGTGGAACTTAATGAATTCAAAGTTGTTCTCGGCATTTTTTAAGAACTATTCTGCAGACACAATTAATTATTTAGCCTCTCCTTAAAATTCCCCGTTTCGTTGAAAAAATTGTGGTTCGGCAACCCTATTTTAGGAGAGGTTTCTCTTGGTAAGCTTAAAAATTAATAAAATTTTGTTGCTGTAGTTTTGATGAAAATAGGAACAACAACGCATACGCTAACCAAAGCGATAATCAACATGCAAATGTAACAATTTGAAGAAAGCCCCGTTAGAAGACCAACAACACAACAAGTATGATGATGACAAAACAAATTTTTTTTGAAAAAAAATAGCAACAACTCCACCTATGCTAGTTTTGTGGTATTTTCTTTAGTTTTTCTCCAAATAATAAATTATTCTTGAGTTAGAAGTAAATTATTTTTGTAAAAATATTTAAATTTATTTGCAAAAATTATTGGTTTTCAATTTGAAGTTGATAATTTACGTTGGGCGCCAATTGTAATAAAGTATGTTCTTTATTTTAATTATTAAGCAAGTATGTTATTTTTAAAAAAAATAATAGTTCTGGTTCGAACAAGGCTGATTAATCGCCAGTATTCGCCCTCAGAACATTTATATTTACTTAACACAATGGTCTATGAAGATCCTCTTGTGTTTGAGTGTTTTGGAATTATTAAAAAAAACACCCTGCTTTTATTATTCTAATTTGATCTTTATTATTCAAGTGCCAAAATAAGAATGAATCATGTTACCGTGAGTATTTGCTTAGCTAGGGTTTTACAAAATCATATTGGTCGTCTAGTATGTAAAGGAGAGCGTAATAATTATAATGGATAAAGGAAAATGAGAATGAAATTTACTAATAATTTAAATGACTCTCTTAGTGATGCTAAATAACACAATGGATATTGAAACTCATGGTTACTTGGTATTCAAAAATTTAAGAAAATACAATTCAGTTAGTTAAAAGGTAATTGTGAAAAGAAATAAAAATAATAATAATGATTTCATTTAATATAATAAAATAATATAAATATAAGCTGTTACAACATTAATTTAATTATAAAACACATATTAGCCTAATATCAAAGCTGAGTTAATTTATTACGACTATGTAATTGGTGTTTATGTCATTTGTTTCCTCTTTTATGTTCTGTTGAATTCTCAAACTTTCGATCATAATCTTTTTTCTCTGTTTTTTCCCTGTCTAGTATTCTAACAATTTCGAAGTCAGCTGTGTGACCTGTTTTTAATATATGTTGTGATAGTGCAGTTGATTCTTTTTTCTTTTTGATGTCCATCATATGTTCTCCCATTCTAGTTTCTAGTGTACGTTTTGTTGTTTCTATATATATTAGCTCACAGTTCTGATTGTCAATATCCTTGCATTTTAATTCATACACCACATTACTTTGTTGTTGTTTTCTTATTGCCACCTTAATGTTAGATAATATTTTACTTAATGTTGTATTTGGTTTGTAGGAGAAATTAATGGTCTCTGTTTCTATTGATGTTCGTAGGTTTTTGCTGTCTGTTAGGCCAGGTATGTATTTTACACTATAAAAATTCCTTGGTCCCTTCTCTGGGCTTGTGTTTTTGCTAGTGTTAATATATTTTTAATTCGCGTAAGTGTATCTTCGATTAAAATGTAAATTAATTTTCTTGGAAAACTGTTGTTTATAAGTATAATTGATATTTTGTTTTTATTTTTCGCGTGATATTGTTTGTCACTTATGCTGAGTATTCTAAAAATGAAAGTTTTGGCTGTATTCAAAATTTGACTTTGGTTGGGTCGCGCGAAAATCCATAATTCTCCCAGTCAAATTTTATGACATTGCCTGTTCGTATTAGTTTGGTATACAAATACGCTACATCTTTGAGATTTTTAATTTCGAACGTGAACTGTATTTTGGGATGAAAATTATTTAGTGTTTTTAGAATTTCATCTCTATCGTCTTTGCTGATTATAGCTAGAATATCGTCTACATATTTGACTGTGTATTTGAATTTAATGTTTTTCTTTTTCAGTTCAGTAATTGCTTCGTCAAGTAGATTATCAAGAATTATATCGGCTATTGTAGGGGAAAGTGGGTTTCCCATGGGAATTCCAAAAACTTGGTTATATATTTTGTCTTCGTAGATAAAATAATGATTGGCATTAAGACAAAATTTGAGGAGTTGCAGAAATTTAAAGCTCGTATTCTTAGTGTAGTCCTGATTATATTCCATTTTCCCATGATATTCCTTATAGCTGGGTTGACCGGTATATTCGTAAATAAGGAAATGACATCAAATGATACTAATACTTCATTTTCGTTTGCTTTTATTTTTTGTAATTGTTCCTTCAGTTGGAATGAGTTTTTAATATTATATTCTTCCGATATCAAATGTTTTAAAATTTTCCCTACATATTATGAGAGCTGGTAGCATGGTACCTGGACTGATGATACTATTGGTCTAAGTGGTATGTTCGTTTTGTGGATTTTAGGAAAATCTACATAGTAGAATTAATATTGTTGAACTATAAATTTATCAAAGAAAATCTACATAGTAGAAAAAATTTACAAAGCACCTAAAAACGATTTGTAAAACAAAATTTGTTTACCAAAATCTAAAACAAAACTTGTATACCAAAATCCTGTAAGGAAAAAAATTTGTAAACCAAAAATTTTGGAATGAGAAACGTATAAAACAGTTAAAAAAATTGTGTTACAAATTCTGATTTTATATAAGTTTTGAAACTCAATGAAAATTTAAATGTTATGTAAAAACAATAAATAAAAATATAAATCAGTAAAATTATGAAATCAATATAAACCTATCCTACACTAAAATTTGACTGACTTTTTTCAAAAAAAGGTTGCAGCAAAAATGCAAAAACAATTAATTTATATTAGACTTTATGTCTTGCATATTATATGCTACAGTTGATTTAAAAGTGGCAAAATCAGCTTTAAGCTCAGAAACGGTTTACGAGTTTAATGAAAGGGGATCTTCAAATTGTTAATATTCTGAATTATCGTTATCTTGGCGAATTTTTTTATCCTCATCTTCAGTCTGGTACATATTATTGGGTGATTTACTCCTATCTCTACAGTTCTGGCATTTCCATAAAGCTTTCTTTTCCGCATTCATGACAGAGTAGGTTGACTTAGAAAGTGCAGCGCATGGTGGGAATGGTATTTTCGTTTGCAATTAAAACAGTTTACATATTCACCAGTTGGAAGTAAAACATTATCGATTCTTTTTTCAGTTTTTATTACATGATTTTTCCTGACGTTTTGCAGATTGTTTGTCTACTTTTTCAAGAAATCGTCTATTTTAAATAATGCAAACATTACATTAATACAATAAAATTACACCCAGACAAATTTAACTTACAATGTGATCGTTTTTTTTTTCTAATTTTACATTTGTAATTTTGTTTTACATTTAACATAAAACATGTGAACACAAAAAAAATTAAACATTAATTTAATTATAAAACACATATTAGCCTAATATCAAAGCTGAGTTAATTTATTACGACTATGTAATTGGTGTTTATGTCATTTGTTTCCTCTTTTATGTTCTGTTGAATTCTCAAACTTTCGATCATAATCTTTTTTCTCTGTTTTTTCCCTGTCTAGTATTCTAACACTTTCGAAGTCAGCTGTGTGACCTGTTTTTAATATATGTTGTGATAATGCAGTTGATTCTTTTTTCTTTTTGATGTCCATCATATGATCTCCCATTCTAGTTTCTAGTGTAAGTTTTGTTGTTCCTATATATATTAGCTCACAGTTCTGATTGTCAATATCCTTGCATTTTAGTTCACCGGTATATTCGTAAATAAGAAAATGACACCAAATGATACTAATACTTCATTTTCGTTTACTTTTATTTTTTGTAATTGTTCCTTCACTTGGAATGAGTTTTTAATATTATATTCTTCCGATATTAAATGTTTGAAAATTTTCCCTACATATTTTGAGAGCTGGTAGCATGGTACCTGTACTGTTGATACTATTGGTCTCAATGGTATGTTCGTTTTGTGGATTTTAGGCAAATCTACATAGTAGAATTAATATTGTTGAACTATACATTTATCAAAGAAAATCTACATAGTAGAAAAAATTTACAAAGCACCTAAAAAACATTTGTAAAACAAAATTTTTACACCAAAATCTAAAACAAAACTTGTAAACCAAAATGCTGTAAGGCAAAAAATTTGTAAACCAAAAATTTTGGAATGAGAAACGTATAAAACAGTTAAAAAAAATTGTGTTACAAATTCTGATTTTATATAAATTTTGAAACTCAATGAAAATGTAAATGTAATGTAAAAACAATAAAAAAAATATAAATCAGTAAAATTATGAAATCAATATAAACCTATCCTACACTAAAATTTGACAGACTTTTTTCTCAAAAAAAAGGCTGCAGCAAAAATGCAAGAAAAATTAATTTATATTTGACTTTATGTCTTGTATATTATATGCTACAGTTGATTTAAAAGTGGCAAAATCAGCTATAAGCTCAGAAACGGTTTACGATGTTTAATGAAAGTGAATCTTTATATTGTTAATATGCTAAATTGTCGTTATCTTGGCGAATTTTTTTATCCTCATCTTCAGTCTGGTACATATTATTGGGTGATTTACTCCTATCTCTACAGTTCTGGCATTTCCATAAAGCTTTATTTTCCGCATTCATGACATAGTAGGTTGACTTAGAAAGTGTAGCGCATGGTGGGAATGGTATTTTCGTTTGCAATTAAAACAGTTTACATATTCACCAGTTGGAAGTAAAACATTATCGATTCTTTTTTCAGTTTTTATTACATGATTTTTCCTGACGTTTTGCAGATTGTTTGTCTACTTTTTCAAGAAATCGTCTATCTTAAATATTGCAAACATTACATTAATACAATAAAATTACACCCAGACAAATTTAACTTACAATGTGAACGTTTTTTTTCTAATTTTACATTTGTAATTTTGTTTTACATTTAACATGAAACATGTGAACACAAAAAAAATGAAACATTAATTTAATTATAAAACACATATTAGCCTAATATCAAAGCTGAGTTAATTTATTACGACTATGTAATTGGTGTTTATGTCATTTGTTTCCTCTTTTATGTTCTGTTGAATTCTCAAACTTTCGATCATAATCTTTTTTCTCTGTTTTTTCCCTGTCTAGTATTCTAACAATTTCGAAGTCAGCTGTGTGACCTGTTTTTAATATATGTTGTGATAGTGCAGTTGATTCTTTTTTCTTTTTGATGTCCATCATATGTTCTCCCATTCTAGTTTCTAGTGTACGTTTTGTTGTTTCTATATATATTAGCTCACAGTTCTGATTGTCAATATCCTTGCATTTTAATTCATACACCACATTACTTTGTTGTTGTTTTCTTATTGCCACCTTAATGTTAGATAATATTTTACTTAATGTTGTATTTGGTTTGTAGGAGAAATTAATGGTCTCTGTTTCTATTGATGTTCGTAGGTTTTTGCTGTCTGTTAGGCCAGGTATGTATTTTACACTATAAAAATTCCTTGGTCCCTTCTCTGGGCTTGTGTTTTTGCTAGTGTTAATATATTTTTAATTCGCGTAAGTGTATCTTCGATTAAAATGTAAATTCTCCATAATTCTCCCAGTCAAATTTTATGACATTGCCTGTTCGTATTAGTTTGGTATACAAATACGCTACCTCTTTGTGATTTTTCATTTCGAACGTGAACTGTATCCTGGGATGAAAATTATTTAGTGTTTTTAGAATTTCATCTCTATCGTCTTTGCTGATTATAGCTAGAATATCGTCTACATATTTGACTGTGTATTTGAATTTAATGTTTTTCTTTTTCAGTTCAGTAATTGCTTCGTCAAGTAGATTATCAAGAATTATATCGGCTATTGTAGGGGAAAGTGGGTTTCCCATGGGAATTCCAAAAACTTGGTTATATATTTTGTCTTCGTAGATAAAATAATGATTGGCATTAAGACAAAATTTGAGGAGTTGCAGAAATTTAAAGCTCGTATTCTTAGTGTAGTCCTGATTATATTCCATTTTCCCATGATATTCCTTATAGCTGGGTTGACCGGTATATTCGTAAATAAGGAAATGACATCAAATGATACTAATACTTCATTTTCGTTTACTTTTATTTTTTGTAATTGTTCCTTCAGTTGGAATGAGTTTTTAATATTATATTCTTCCGATATCAAATGTTTTAAAATTTTCCCTACATATTTTGAGAGCTGGTAGCATGGTACCTGGAATGATGATACTATTGGTCTCAGTGGTATGTTCGTTTTGTGGATTTTAGGCAAATCTACATAGTAGAATTAATATTGTTGAACTATAAATTTATCAAAGAAAATCTACATAGTAGAAAAAATGGAACAAGTCTAGTTTAGTGGCTATACCCCGGTTTTTTAATTTTTTTGGAGGGGATAGGGGCTTTTGGTGTGATTTAAGAGAAATATTCTTTTTCGGACGGGCCTATTTTCGGAGTTATGGACCGACAAAGGTGTGTGATTTGTACACAACTTTCTCAATTATTATCGGATTTCAGCAATACATATATATCATTGGAAAGCTTACTGGAGTTCCGTTCATTTGGTATTTCAAAATTTAAAATCCATTAACCCGTTATGAACCTATTGAATTTTTTTGTATTTTTGGGCAATTCTTTTTCCGGAAACGTCCCATTATCTCATAAAATGATGTATATAATGTTGGTATATACATCAACTGTGTGATAGCTGGGTCCACTAGCTTCATTTCGATGTATGGTTTGACCTTTTAGCCCTCTTAGGACCGGATATATTAGGGATTTTGCCTATACGTTTTACATTTTTTTTTCGCGAAATTAACCCATAATATATAAAACTATTATTGTACTTTTATTTATTCGGCCTGTTATTAAAATTTTTTAAAATAAAACATTTTTCCTTTTTGTTGGAATTATAACATTATTTATATTTTTATTTTTTCCGCCAGCGGCGGAAAATAAGGGTCGATTTGGGCATAAAAATAGAAAAAATATTGTTTAAAAAATTGTTGTGTGAAAATGCAACGCAGGCGAAAAATCGCGCGACTTTTTCAATAAACTTTTCATAATAGGACATATAAATAAGAGTAGAATAATACTAGAATAATAGTAGATACTAGAACGCATAAATAAGAGCAGAATAATATTTTAATATGGTATGGGTTAATTTCGCGAAAAAATTTAAAAAGTGTGGGTAAACTCCCTAATATCTCATTTTATGAGATAATGGGACGTTTCCGGAAAAAGAATTTTCCAAAAATACAAAAAATTCAATAGGTTCATATTATTACTATTATTATTATTATATTGTTTTTTTGAATAGCTATCACAACAAGAACAAATCTTATAAATTACAGTGATAGCAAGTAACATTTGTGATATTAACATTGAGTTACAGTAAATTTCGAGATTAATAAAAATAAAGTAAATTAATCATAAAAGTTAACATAATAATGGACATAATAAAGTTGACATTTAACATAGATTCAAACAAAAATTTTTTTAAGTTCCTTTTTGAAAAGTAATGCGTTGCTTTGTACTTGGATATATGATGGTAAATTGTTCCAAGGACACGTGGTGTAGTTGAAAAATTGTCTTGTAGACATTAGATACTTGCATTTTTGTGATATCAAATTTCTTCCACGAGGCGATTGTGCAAAAATAATTTTGTTAAAAAGATATACTGGGTTTTTCAGATAAATAATCTTATGCATCATTAAACGGCTTTTATATTTTAGTAAATCTTTAAAACTTGTATTATGTAACTGGTATGAATATGATGATATACTATCTCGTCTACCTCTGTTGAAAACGTATCTGTCAATAGTGTCGCAATTTGCAAATATTTCACACCCGTACAGTAGAACTGGTATTAAATAGGTTTTTGCCAAAAGCATTCTTATTTCAAAAGGCGTCGATGATTGCTCAGCCCACAAGCTTCTCAACATCCCATGAACTTTACCAGCTGATATATTTATATGGTTAGACCAAGAAAGTTCAGCATTAAATGTGATTCCCAAGTTCGATGATGATTGAACAAAGTCGATTCTTGAGTTGTTAATATGTAGAAAAATATTGTCATTCAGTCTTTTTTTATTACTTCTTGAAATGAAAATACATTTTGATTTGTCAGGGTTTATACATAAGCCATTTGTACATGCCCATTTATGTATATTATCCAAGTCACTATTAATACAGTCAGTACAATGTTGAACATTTTCTATTCCGCTGCTTAAGTACAACTGTACGTCATCAGCATACATTTGTACGCCACAGTAATTCAGAACCTCAGGCAAATCGTTAATATATATACAGAAAAGCAATGGACCAAGAATAGACCCCTGAGGCACACCTCTGTCAAGATCCGCTGCTTTAGAAGTCACTCCATTTAAAGAAACCACTTGTTTACGATTAATAAGGTAAGAGGAAATAAGTTTATTAGCCGAACTTGAGATATTAAAGATTTTCTCGAGTTTAGTGAGTAGAATCGAGTGATCAACAGTATCGAAGGCCTTACTGTGATCTAAAAGCACAAGAAATGATACAATATTCTTATCCAGTTTTGATCTAATTTCTTCCACTACATCGATCAAAGCCGTAATGCAGCTTCTGTCCTGTCTAAACCCAGATTGTCTATCCGTAAGGAGATGTTGATTCTTTAAATACTCATTCATTTGCACGTACATAAGATTTTCCATAACCTTGGATAGAAATGGTAGTATCGCAATAGGTCGAAAGTCGCTGTTATTCTTTGGAATAGGAATGATTTTTGCTTTCTTCCACATATTAAGAGATCTTGTTTACACTCATTGAACTTAGAGATTAACTTTATTTCAAGTTGGTTCGTAAGTTTATCGAATCGTTTTTCCATGATTGTCATAAATTTAAGAGGCGATTCAGTAAGAGTTAAACGCGGAGTTTTGCACACATTACCAAGCAAAGAGTTTTGCAGAACATCACTTAAGCGTTTTTGCGAGGGAGTGTTATTATTTTGTTTTTTATCATTATTGTTTACTCTGCCTGTTGATTTTATTGGAATTTCTTCTGTATCGATTTCTTGTGTTGTTTCAAATTGTTCAGTCGAGTTCATATTTAGTGGTTTATGTTTGTTATTTTTAATTTTGCTTTGATTTTGATTTTTTCTTGGTCTAACCATAATGGTATGAGTTTAACTCTTTTAGAGATTTTAAGTTTTTTTTTTTTTACTTTGTTTGCTTGAGTTACTAAATTATTATTGTTTTGTGAATTGTTTTGTTTTGTGTACTCAAGTGTTTAATTTTCTTTCGTTAGAGATTTTTGTGTTGTTGTTTGTTGTGTACTTTTATATTTGTATTCTGTTTTGTGTTGATGACTAATGCACTTTATGTTGTTGCTTGAATATTTTTCGTTTGTTATGATTAGTTAAAATTAAATAGTTATGAAAGTTTTATTTTTGTATATGCTGTTTTAATATTGCAGTTTTTTTTGTTTTGGATAATGAAAAATTTAATGTTGTGCTTTATTAAGGAACTCAGTTTAAAATAAATTTTTAATAACTTCTATTTCCTCGATAAAATAAGAAAAAATGAGGAGCTTTTTAAAAACACAACCGACTCTCTCAACCGTAGGCGAATATAACGGGTTAATACATTTTAAATTTTGAAATACCAAATTAAAGGCACTCTAGTAAGCTTTCCAATGATATATATATTGCTGAAATCTGATAATAATTGACAAAGTTATGTACAAATCAAGGTCACAACTTTGTCGGTCCATAACTCCGAAAGTAGGTCCCACCGAAAAAAAAGTATTTCTCCTAAATCGCACCAACAGCCCCTATCACCTCCAAAAAAAAATTAAAGAAATTGGGAGTAGCCACTAAACTAGACTTAAGCCGAAAAAATTTACAAAGCACCTAAAAAACATTTGTAAAACAAAATTTGTGCACCAAAATCTAAAACAAATCTTGTAAACCAAAATCCTGTAAAGAAAAAAATTTGTAAACCAAAAATTTTGGAATGAGAAACGTATAAAACAGTAAAAAGAAATATTATGTTACAAATTCTGATTTTATATAAATTTTGAAATCAATGAAAATGTAAATGTAATGTAAAAACAATAAAAAAAAATATAAATCAGTAAAATTATAAAATCAATATAAACCTATCCTACACTAAAATTTGACTGACTTTTTTTCAAAATATAAAATCAGATTGTTGACAAAAAAAGGTTGCAGCAGATATTAAAGAAAAATTAATTTCTATTGTAACCGGTGGTGTCGAAAGGAAAAGAAAGATGCCTTTGATAAAGTTATACTATTGCATTTATTCAATATCAAAATATAATTAGTACTTAAATTAGTGTGATCACGATTGAAGTCTATAATGCAAGAAGAAAAAGTATGTATCAAAAACGTAATTTAGTGATGCACTTGTTATATACGTATATGGTTACTTTTGACAATTTACCAATATTCTAAAAACAGGTTTGTTGAAACAATAAGGGAATTACAATTCTCCCACGCTTAAAATGACTCTTAGGTGTTGAACACATTAATCCACGACGTACTGTTCCAAATATTTCGGAGCTTGACGCTGGCGAGTTGAGCTACGAATTGATGAACGACTTTGACTTGTTGCCGGTTCCTGATCAGTTGGTGGTTGATGAATTGCTAATGATTCCTGAGGTTGACTTATTGGTAGTTCGTTTTCAGATATTTCCTGTTTGGTTTCCTGATCGACAGTAGATACTGAACCATGATGAAACATTATTTGTTGACCCCTTGAACGTTTGTCGTAATTACCTGGTTAATGTGTCTTTTAAATGTGTATCCATTATCCAATTTCACAATATAATGGAGAAGACCCATTTTTTTGATAATGGTGGCAAGTTTCCATATTGGTCGTTTGGAGTATAATACCGGGGTTGTACCCTATCTCCCACGCTTAGTTGTCTTGATGGAAGATTTTGTAACTTATTGCCGTGCGTTTGTAGCGGTTTTAATACATCTAGACGAGTTCGTATTTGACGGCCTAGATAGCGCTCCGACGGAGTTTCCCTATTTTTCAACGGTGTAGCACGATATTTGAAAATAATTTCTCTTACCTTTGATTGCATTGAAGAGTATTCGTTTGACATAGCTGCAAATTTGTGCTTTAGCGTTTGAATGTTCCTTTCAGCTAGCCCATTGGTTTCTGGATGTCCGGGTGCGATGAATTTTTGAAATATGCCGCAATCCTGACAAAAATTAGAGAACTCTTCACTTTTAAATATTGTTGCGTTATCGGAGACCATAATATCTGGATAACCGTTTCTGGCGAAAGTATTCAATAACATTTCTATAGTTGAAGCTGATGATGGTGCTGTTGTGCATGTACCAACTTCTACCCACTTTGACTTAGCGTCGACGATAACCAAAATATAGTGACCTTGGTAAGGCCCGGCATAGTCAATATGGATACGCTGCCAGTTGTTGTCTGGCTCCTCCCAGGGGTGAAGTGGAGCTTTTGCCGGACTCTTTTTAGTAGAAGCGCAAGCTGGACAAGCGCGTACAAATTTTTCGATATCTTTATCGATGGCATTCCAGTACACGTCTCATTAATGATTTGTTATCCGTTACTAGTTTAAAAATACGCCCCTATAAATATTCATGAAAATGTTGCACTGCATAAAAAAGCTGGCTAAAGCTTCTCTATCTAGCTGAGAATAATTTTGATAAGCGCTTGATAGCGACCTTGACGCAAATGCAATTGGCCTTTCCTCTCCATCTATTAGATGCGAAAGAACCCCCGCTGTACCAGTAGGACTGGCATCACAGGCAAGTTGAAGCGGCAATTCTGGATTGAACGGCATTAAAACTCTATCGCTTGCAATTTCCTTTTTAAGCGTCTGCAAAGACTTTTGGCATTCGGCAGACCATTTAAATTTTTCGTTTTTGTGTAATAGTTTACGCAGAGGTGTAGTTATGGTCGACACATTCAATATAAATCGAGAATAATATGTGACCATTCCCAGAAAACGTCTTACATCATCGACTGTTTGTGGTTGCGGCATTTTTAAAATTGCGTCTATTTTTGAAGAAGATTTTAATACTTAGTTCTGTTCGATTGTATGGCCTAAAAACTCAATTCTATTCACGAAAAATAACCATTTTGATCGATTTAAATGTAAATCGAATTTTTGTGATTGTTTGAGACAACATTGCAAATTGTTTATGCACTCCTCTAATGTTTTGCCATGTATAAGAATATCGTCAAAATACGATTCGGTATTGGGCACATCCCGTAAGATTTGGTCTATGATTCGATTGAATTCGGCTGGAGCCGTCTTGATGCCGAATGATAACCTATTCATTTTGTAGGTACCTCGGTGCGTTGATATGGTTTGAATTAGGCTTGATTGGTCATCGACTGGTATATGACGGTAGGCTTTGTATAAGTCTAGCCGGCAGAAATACTTAGCATTCCGAAGGCTATTTAAAATGTGTTAAATTTTCCTAATCGGATAATGAGCGTCTACCAATCTTTGATTGACCCCCACTTTGTAATCTACGCACAAACGGACTCCACCATCAGTTTTTGGTATAACTACAAGCGGAGAGCCCCAATCGCTATTTGAAATTTTAGAAATAATTCCTGCACTTTCCAAATTTTTTAATTCTTTTTCAACGCGATCTGTTAAAGCGTATGGAATTTGACGTTCTTTTGTATATACAGGTGACGCAGAGTCTCTTAACATCAACGAAACCACATAGGTTGGAACACATCCAATTTTTTCCTCAAAAACGTTTGCGAATTCGGCCATTATTTTCTCAATACTATTTTGGTTATTGAAAACATCTGTAGTGTTGTTACCTGAACCAGATTCATCTAGATCAGCTAGATTTATATTGAGACCTCGAATCCATGACCGCCCAATTAACGCTGCACAGTTGTCCGGAACAATATATATATCATCTGTTGTTGAAACGCTATTAAATTGTACATTAACCTGGACTTTACCATCTGTTATAAAAGTATTTTGAGTATATGATCGAAAAATTATATTTATGGGATTTAATTTTTTATTCAATTTTAATTCCTTGAATTGTTTCCTAGGGATAAAAGTAAATCCCGACCCGGATTTGACTTCGAATTTGACTCGTTTCCCTTCAACTTTAATAGAGACATAATATCTCTCTGAACCTGAATTTTGAAACACGTCAATTAATTTATAAACAGCGTAATTTTCACCATTTATATTTTGGACTTGATATGTTGCTTTTTTATTCCCCGAGTCTGCTTTTAATAAAGTTGTAATGCAAACTTTATTCACGTGGCCATTTTGTTGCAACTGGGACATTTTAATTTTGTTTTGGTAGTACGACAGTCCTTTGCGTTGTGGTTATTTCTACCACAACGGAGGCACAATCCAGCAATTCCTAGTTCTTGATAATTGACTTTTGCACGGTTCGATTTTTGAGCTGGCTGTTGCTTCTTATGTTGCCTGGACTTTCTACCAGAAATTTTATTAATATCAGCTGTACTGTTTGCGTCTGGTGACGGGCCAATTTTATCAGTTAATTCGCTAGCATCAACTCTAGCAACTTCGAGTGCTAAGGCTTTTGTAACGATTTCATCAAAATTGTCGGTACTCGACTGTAGGAGCTGTTCCCGAATACTGTTATCACGAACACCTCTAATGAACTGAGCCCGTAGGAAAATATCTGCAATTGAAACTTTGCAGTCACATGGAGACGTAAAATTACAATCAATTACTTCTGAACGAAGAGCAGCAACAAAGTCAGCGATACACTGTTGTTCGTTCTGATACTTTGTTAAAAAACGATGTTGGGCTACCAGCAAGTGCCTCTTTGGTGAAAAATGAGTGGCCAGTTTTTCCAGCAAATCTTTGTACGTTAGATCAGAAGGTAATTTAGGTGCTGTCAATGCTGTAATTGTGTTGAATGTTGCTGTACCAATTGAGTTTAGTAGCAGTTTGGCACAATATATTTTGTTTGCGTTGATTCCTTTCATCTCGATGTAGTTTTCAAATCGCTGTAAATAATTTTTGTACGGCTCTTTAGCTGGATCGAACTGATCAAAATATGGTACTAGAACTGTGTTTGCAGATGCACTTTGCCCTAGAGTAACAGCAGTATTGGTAGCTTTTAAAATTTCCCCTAACATTTTCTGTTGCACAGCCATGAATTGTCGGAACTGATCGGCGTCCATTTTGTATTTTTTTTTTTTTTTTTTGTGTAAAATTGATGAATTGCACTTTTCACTAATATCACAAATTCTCCTTTGTGTTCTTGATTTTCTACCTCGTCGCCAACTATTGTAACCGGTGGTGTCGAAAGAAAAGAGAGATGCCTTTGATAAAGTTATACTATTGCATTTTTCAGTATCAAAATATAATTATTACTTAAATTAGTGTGATCACGATTAAAGTCTACAATGCAAGGAGAAAAAGTATGTATCAAAAACGTGCATGTATCTAATTTAGTGATGCACTTGTTATATACGTATATGGTTACTTTTGACAATTTACCAATATTCTAAAAACAGGTTTGTTGAAACAATACGGGTATTACAATTTATACTAGACTTTATGTCTTGCATATTATATGCTACAGTTGATTTAAAAGTGGCAAAATCAGCTTTAAGCTCAGAAACGGTTTACGGTGTTTAATGAAAGTGAATCCTTAAATTGTTTATTTGCTGAATTATCGTTATCTTGGCGAATATTTTTAACCTCATCTTCAGTCTGGAACATATTATTGGGTGATTTACTCCTATCTCTACAGTTCTGGCATTTCCATGAAGCTTTCTTTTCCGCATTCATGACAGAGTAGGTTGACTTAGAAAGTGTAGCGCATGGTGAGAAGTGGTATTTTCGTTTGCAATTAAAACAGTTTACATATTCTCCAGTTGGAGGTAAAACATTATTGATTCTTTTTTCTTTTTGATGTCCATCATATGTTCTCCCATTCTAGTTTCTGGTGTACGTTTTGTTGTTCCTATATATATTAGCTCACAGTTCTGATTGTCAATACCCTTGCATTTTACAGCATACACCACATTGCATTGTTGTTGTTTTCTTATTGGCGCCTTAATGTTAGAGAATATTTTACTTAATGTTGGATTTGGTTTGTAGGCGAAATTAATGTTCTCTGTTTCTATTGATGTTGGTAGGTTTTTGCTGTCTGTTAGGCCAGGTATGTATTTTACACTATAAAAATTACTTGGTCCCTTCTCTGGGCTTCTGTTTTTGCTAGTGTTCATATATTTTTTATTCGTGTAAGTGTATCTTCGATTAATATGTAAATTAATTTTCTTGGAAAATTGTTGTTTAAAAGTATAATTGTTATTCTGTTTTTATTTTTAGCGCGATATTGTTCATCACTTATGCTGAGTATTCTAAAAATTAAACTTTTGGCTGTAATCTAAATTTGGCTCTTTGATTGGGTCGCGTGAAAATTCATAATTCTCCCAGAAGCCGTTTCTTTGGCATACCAGTCAAATTTTATGACATTGCCTGTTCGCATTAGTTTGGTATCCAAATACGCTATTTTTTTGTGATTTTCCATTTCAAACGTGAGCTGTATTTTGGGGTGAAAATTATTTAGTGTTTTTAGAATTTCATCTCTATCGTCTATGTTGATTAAAGCTAGAATATCGTCTAAATATTGGACTATGTATTTGAATTTAATGTTTTTCTTTTTCAGTTCAGTAATTGCTTCGTCAAGTAGATTGTCACGAATTATATCGGCTATTGTAAGGGAAAGTGGGTTTCCCATTGGCATTTCAAAAACTTGATTATATATTTTATCTTCATAGATAAAATAATTATTGGCATTAAGACAAAATTTGAGGAGTTGCAGAAATTTAGAGCTCGTAATTTTAGCGTAGTCCTTGATTATATTCCATTTTCCCATGATATTCCTTATAGCTGGGTTGACCGGTATATTCGTAAATAAGGAAATGACATCAAATGATAATTTTATTGTATTAATGTAATGTTTGTATTATTTAAAATAGACAATCCCTTGAAAAAGTAGACACACAATTTACGGATCGTCGGGAAAAACCATGTAATAAAAACTGTTTTTTATTTACACTGAGGAATACTTTAGGCCTTACCAGCTTATTTTAAAAATTACAACAAAATTTAAACATTCTGGCCAAATAACAAAAATAATAAATTGACATCGGAAAGCTTGCCGAAATTATCCATATTTTATTTAATTTGCAACATTCATAACCATTAAAACGCACCAGGATCAACATGAAAGGTTATTTTAAACACATATCACTGAAATATGACAATGAGATTTTCAGGGCGATGAAGGAGTACTGTAACGACACAACAAGAGAGATTGAAGTTTGTATTGTCGTGTAGAAACTATGGTATTATACCCAACCATACAAAAAATACAACAAAACAGGTAACACATCTTTTCAAATGCGCAATAAGGGCGAAATTATTTAAAATTGAAAACAATTTTTTGACAAAAAAATTTTAAATTTGGAAATACAAATACAAACACTAATACAAAACTTATAAAACGCAAATTATTTCATTTAACGCTGCTACTAAGAAAATGCTTGTTAGAGATGACTACACAACATTTGTCGGTAATCAAAAGAACAGAACAAAACAAATAACGAAGAGTGTAAAAGAAAGACATTAGTAAAATTAATATACTGAAAGAAAAATAGTTTAGAACATATGGACATGTTTTAAATAAGGACTGGTTTGAAAATAAAACTGATATTGATTTTCCAATGGAATGGCAGTGGATGCTCTCTCTGGGAAGAAAGTTTGCTGTACCAGTAGATGAACGTAATTTTTCCCCATTACACACAATAGCTGATATAGAAGAATGTATGCAGGCAATGGATAATAATATAGAAAAGGAAAAAGATGTCGCAAGGGTAAAATTAGCGAACCGAGTCTCATCTTATAAACGATATATGAAAAGTTCGGAAAAAGACAAGTTTGTAATACATATTTTTGATAAAACGAGAACATTTTTGAGGAAACACGGTAATATAGTGATAATACAGGCTGACCAGGGTAATAAAATGGTAGCAATGTACAAAAACGAATATCGGAATAAGATGGAAGGGCTTCTCGATGATAGGAATACCTACAGACCGTTACAAACTGATCCGACCTATAAACCACAAAAGGATAACAATAATATAGTTACGGAACTTTACAAAAATGGCCACATTGACTTGTGGGAAAAGCGTAGACTCTTTAGCTCAGTTGTCACGGCTCCCAGAATATACGGATTGCCTAAAATCCACAAAACGAACATACCATTTTGACCAATAGTATCATCAGTCCAGGTACCATGCTACCAACTCTCAAAATATGTAGGGAAAATTTTAAAACATTTGTTATCGGAAGAATATAATATTAAAAACTCATTCCAAGTGAAGGAACAATTACAAAAAATAAAAGTAAACGAAAATGAAGTATTAGTATCATTTGATGTCATTTCCTTATTTACGAATATACCGGTCAACCCAGCTGTAAGGAATATCATGTGAAAATGATATATAATCAAGGATGACGAGCTCTAAATTTCTGCAACTCCTCAAATTTTGTCTTAATGCCAATAATTATTTTATCTACGAAGATAAAATATATAACCAAGTTTTTTGAATGCCCATGGGAAACCCACTTTCCCCTACAATAGGCGATATAATTCTTGACAATCTAATAGACGAAGCAATTACTGAACTGAAAAAGAAAAACATTAAATTCAAATACATAGTCAAATATGTAGACGATATTCTAGCTATAATCAACATAGACGATAGAGATGAAATTCTAAAAACACTAAATAATTTTCACCCCAAGATACAGTTCACGTTTGAAATGGAAAATCACAAAGAGATAGCGTATTTGGATACCAAACAGGCAATGTCATAAAATTTGACTAGCTTCTGGGAGAATTATGAATTTCTGGGAGAATTATGAATTTTCACGCGACCCAACCAAAGAGTCAAATTTTGAATACATCCAAAAGTTTCATTTTTAGAATACTCAGCATAAGTGACGAACAATATCACGCTAAAAATAAAAACAGAATAACAAATATACTTATAAACAACAATTTTCCAAGAAAATTAATTAACATATTAATCGAAGATACACTTACACGAATAAAAAATATGAGCACTAGCAAAATCACAAACCCAGAGAAGGGACCAAGGAGCTTTAAGCTCAGAAACGGTTTACGGTGTTTAATGAAAGTGAATCTTTAAATTGTTTATTTGCTGCATTATCGTTATCTTGGCGAATTTTTTTTATCCTCATCTTCAGTCTGGTACATATCATTGGGTGATTTACTCTATCTCTACAGTTCTGGCATTTCCATGAAGCTTTCTTTTCCGCATTCATGACAGAGTAGGTTGACTTAGAAAGTGTAGCGCATGGTGAGAAGTGCTATTTTCGTTTGCAATTTGAACAGTTTACATATTCTCCAGTTGGAGGTAAAACATTTTTGATTTTTTTTTCTTTTTGATGTCCATCATATGTTCTCCCATTCTAGTTTCTGGTGTACGTTTTGTTGTTCCTATATATATTAGCTCACAGTTCTGATAGTCAATACCCTTGCATTTTACAGCATACACCACATTACATTGTTGTTGTTTTCTAATTGACGTCATAATGTTAGAGAATATTTTACTTAATGTTGTATTTGGATTGTAGACGAAATTAATATTCTCTGTTTCTATTGATGTTCGTAGGGTTTTGCTGTCTATTAGGCCAGGTATGTATTTTACACTATAAAAATTCCTTGGTCCCTGCTCTGTGCTTGTGTTTTTGCTAGTGCTCATATATTTTCTATTCGTGAAAGTGTATCTTCGATTAATATGTACATTAATTTTCTTGGAAAACTGTTGTTTATAAGTATAATTGTTATTCTGTTTTTATTTTTAGCGCGATATTGCTCGTCACTTATGCTGTATTCAAAATTTGGCTCTTTGGTTCGGTCGCGTGAAAACTCATAATTCTCCCAGAAGCCGTTTCTTTGGCATAACAGTCAAATTTCATCCAAATACGCTATCTCTTTGTGATTTTCCATTTCAAACGTGAACTGTATTTTGGGGTGAAAATTATTTAGTGTTTTTAGAATTTCACTAGGAGCCGTCTTAAGTCAGGATGATCAGCCAATAGCATTCATATCTAGAACTCTGTCAGAAGCAGAAGATAATTACGCAGCCAATGAAAAGGAAATGCTTGCTATAATATGGGCATTAGGAAATCTTAGCAATTACTTGTATGGGTCAGCTAAAGTTATCGTCTTTACAGATCATCAACCGCTGACATATGCACTTAGCACAAAAAATAATAATAGTAAAATGAAAAGATGGAAAGCTATATTAGAATACAATTATGAAATGAAATATAAACCTGGTAGAAGTAATTGAGAAGCAGACCCCCTTTCTAGACCTCCAGCGACTGGAATAAATTCTTTCTCAGGCACGGTGCACAGCAGTGACAGCTCTCCACAAGATCTTATTCCGAGCATGGAAACCCCAATAAACGTATTTAAGAACCAAATTTTTCTTTCCATTGGTGAAACACCCACTTATCAATTTAAAATCATATTCCCAGGCTATCATCGACACCTTATAAGCGAACCTATGATGAACAAAAACTTACAGAAATTCTAAAAAAGTATCTAAATCCGTCCGTTATTAATGGAATAAAAACTCCTGAACCAATAATAGGAAAATTCAAACAATTCATCCAGACCACTTTTCAAGTTAAAAATGTCGATTTACACAATTGGTAGTTGATGACACAACGTCAGAAGACGATCAAGAAAATATAATTGTGGAAACACATAATAGGGCTCATCGCAACGAGAAAGAAAACTGATTGAAAATTATGGAAAAATATTATTTTCCAGGAATGGCAAAGAAAATTAAAAGGGTCATAAAACTATGTTCGACTTGTAAGTATGGCAGACACCCAAATACGCCTGAGTTAAAAGAGACACCTATACCAACTCATCCTGACCACACAGTCCACCTTGACAAAAAATTGGTACTAACATCGATTGACAAACTTTCAAAGTATGTCCAGACAAAATTACTAAAGGGACGATCGACAGAAGATGTTAGGAGACCTCTTAGGGAAATACTATTTTCTTATGGGGTACCGAAAAATATTGTCATGGACAACGAACCTTCTCTAAATGCAGCTTCAATCCTATTCATGATGAATGACGATTTGAAAATAAACGTTTTCACCACTCCATCTTAAAGAAGCGAAGCGAACGGACAGATAGAACGCTTCCATTCAACCTTAACAGAGATAATGAGATGTCTTAAAAGTGATGGGACATCTAGAAATTTCGAAGAACTTTTGGAAAGAGCTGTAAATGAATATAACCATGCCATCCATTCAACAACAAAAAAGAAACCTGTAGATCTTTATTTTGGTCGAACGATTGACTTTTCACCCCAAGATATGGAGATAACTAGATTATCCAACGTTGACCGACTAAAGCGCAAACAGGAAAATGACTTGACTTCCCTTAATAAAAATAAGAAACCAATTTAAGAATACGTACCTGGTCAGCTAGTCTACCTTAGAAGATTAGGTAGAAAACTTTCCAATCGGTTTAAGGAAGAGATAGTGAAAGAAAACCGTAATACAACTATAGTTACGGAAAGTGGCTGCATTATTCACAATTAGACACATTAGAAATTGACAATTTTTTTTATTTACATCACATTTATCTTCTTTTTATAGATTACTAATTGGTACCGTCCTTGCGGATTTTAATATACTTGACTACTCTAATGCAAGATTAATAATCATTCAGAATGGGATCGCAAAAAAACAGAACGGCACCTTTAAAGTTATACATTCTACCGACTTAGAACAATATAAAATTTTATCACAGGACATTGAATCTACATTGAACACTAATATTACATATAGTCATCCGTTCCGTCCGTTCTTAAAACAACAAGTCTCCGATATTAATGGACTCCTCAATCGGTTAAGTCCACACGTAAGGAGAAGATCTATCGATTTTATTGGTAGCTCATGGAAATGGGTTGCTGGGACTCCAGACAGCCACGATTTTGAAATTTTAAATCAGAAAATTAAAAATGTATTAGAAAATAACAACAGACAAATGATTATAAACGAACTTACAACTAGCAGATTATAAGATATTTCAAACATTACGAATCAAATATTAAAATTAAAGCGGGAAGATTGGAATAATGAATTGGCAAATACATTAGAACACAAATTAACATTAATTGAAAACGAATTACAAAATATTGAATATGCAATCCAATGGGCTAAAGTAAACATTGTAAACTCATTTATCTTGTCAAAAACCAAAATTGAAAATTTAAATTATATTTTAAGAAATTATAATATTCCCATTTTTAATGTAGATGAATTGTTATCATTTGGAAGCGTAAAGATTGCGACAATTAACAAAGAAATTTTATATATTTTAAGTACTCCCATTGACCAAAATGATATCTGTAAAATTTTCTTAGCAAAGCCAGTAAAAACTGGAAATATTATTGATAAAATTGAATATGGCAAAATTTTAGATTGTAATAATAAATTATTCGCCATTAAAGAAAGCTGCAAAAGCTTCAATGATTTGCCAATATGTAATAGAGATAAGCTTGTAGAATTAAATGATAAATTATGGAATAGCAAAACCGAAGAAATCATCTCACTGCAAAGACTCCAAAAATTGAATATGGGAAACATCAAAAGATTGGAAACACTGGAAAACAAAAATAACTTTCTACTAACATCAAGCCTCATCATTGCTGTATCCGTTTGTGTTATTATCGCTTGGAGATCTAAGAAGAAGAAAACAAAAAACAAGATGAAATATTAGAAACGAAGGAAGCCCAACCAGAACATCCAATTGTTGTAAAATCTACAGAGGAAAAAATTAGGAAGAAGAATTCCACCATTTTCGACATCCACACATTTTAAGCAATCGGGACGGTTGCATTTAAGGAAGGAGGAGTTAACACAAAATACATTTAAAATACACTTAAAATAAATATTTCGCTGACAACAACAACACACATAAAAAGTACCAAAATTAGTTCTCAAGCTGACGTTGCGTCTTCTGTAAAACCAACAAAACAGTTATTTCACAACAATACCGTTGCACGAGTAATATAACTTACTTTACTAAGTTTAAAAAAAAAACAACTTTACTTTTCCGTAGTTCAATTATATCTGACTTTCTTTATTGTTTTCTTTCTTTTTTATAATAAAACTTATGAACTAAATACAAAAGTGCTTACTCTATTGATTCTGTTAATTTTGCATAATTGGTGGTTTTATTGAATTGATTTTATATTTAATAAATTTCACAATAATTTTGTTTGCGGACTAAATATAAAAGTGCTTATTCTCTTGCTTGTGTTAATTTTGCATATTTAGTAGTTTTATTGAATTTAATAAATTTCGAAATAATTTTGTTTATAATATTTTGTTGATTTATAATTTCCTGTATTAAATTTATTGCCTAATATAAATGTTGTTGTTATTATAGTTGTTGTTGTTGTCTTGGTGGTTTTGGTGGGGGTAAGTGTGATGGCATAACTCCTCCCTCCTTAAAATAAAGTGACGGCCAAAGGGGCTGTGCGTAATTTGTTGTCGGCACTTCATTAATTTTCTGGTCAAGGGAATATGTTATTCTTGTTGGTTTCCTTCTTATTAGAGCAATTGCCAATTGTTGTTGAACCGAATACTGAATATGTAACTTTTTCATGTCTTCTTGTATTTATCTGTAGGTTCTCTATTATTCTTCTTCATTTAATTTTGGGAGTGTTATTTCATTTCTGTTTGAGAGAGTTGTAATGTTACTGTTGACGTTGGGTGGCATTTCGATGAAGTTTCCGTTATCCCAATATGTGTCATTTTCGTTGTTGTACCAGATGTTATTGATGGCGATTCTGCAGTTGGTAAATTAAATTAGTGTTGTGCTATTAATCGTGTGTTGTTTGCTGACGTTGTTGCATATGGTAGTAATCTGTTGTATTGGAGGGTTGATAAGGATAATATAGTTGGGTTCCGGGTGAATAATATCAACTATTTTCCCTATATCTCGTAAATGGCAGGAGGCAGTTTCATGCTTATTTACTACATTTCTAATACAGTCTGTGTTCATATTATATTCCGTTTCATGAATATTACAATAAAATTGATTTTCTATGTGCTTACATTTTTCTTTATACAATATCAAACTATTTTCATTAATTAATGCGTATTCTTCGCTTATAATTTCTAAAGTTTTATTAATTGGTGTTGGGATAATATGATATAATGTAAATTTATTGTTTGATATTATTGGAATTTTTATGTTATATATGATATTAGTATTATTATAGTATGCAGTTAATTCGAGGAGTTCAAATATCTGTTCAGTGGAAAGTATATTTATTGTGTTATTTAGTGTATTATGAATTTGAATTAGTTCTATAGGATCTAATATTAATTTAGGAATGATATTTAATTTGGCTAATATTATTGCTTCTGCGATATTGTTAAGATGTTGTGTAAGTATATCGATGTGATAGTTTATCTGGTTGAGTTGTTGAATTTGTGTTATTGTGTTAATTGCAGAGTTTAGTGAATTACGGGTTTGATCTTGTATGTGTTTTATGGATTGTGTGATAATGTCTTGCTCTTTGTTTATATGATTAGTTATGTTTTCAAACCTCTTTATCATGTCAGTGTTGAGTATTAGTTGTTGATTTAGTGTATTATTTATTCGTCCATTTTCCGTTAGTAGATCTTCGATGTCTCTATTTAATTTCTCCGCATCTTTATAATCCATATTTCCGGTTATGAATTTTATTGTCGAACCCAATGCGTTTACTAGTCCTCTCTTCTGTCTATTTCTGGGTGTTAATAGGTTCAGTTTCGTAGTGAGTTCTTTTAGTTTTAGTTTTGGTTGTTTTCAAGGCGATTTTGGCAAATTGTGTGGTTTCAAATTGGGTTACCGTTTTTTCTATTTTTTGTATATTGTCTTCGTAGGATTCGAGGTTGATTATATGTATAAGGTGTTTGTAGTCGATTATTGTTCTAGCAATTCCTAATTTCAATGCGATGATTCCTTGTGTTGGGGAAATGTTTACAATTTTAACATCGGCCTGTGCCAGTATAAATCTAAAAGAAAGGTGAGTTTCAGATTTTATGTTTTCTTTTTATTTTGGATTTGTGGAGTTTTTGGTTGTTTAGTGTTAAAAGAGTCACTTTGTTATTTTGTTTTACAGTTCTCTTTGAAAATCTAGGGGTCAATTTATTTCTCCTGCATTCTTTTCTGTAGATGATGGCGTTTTCTAGAAGGGTTTCGGGTTCTTCTCTATTTTGGTTTAATCGTTCAATGCGTTTTTCTGTGTCATGTGTCAGTTTTTCCCTAATTGATTCATGTAATTTGTTCTGAAATTCCTTTAGTCGTTGCAAGTATTCGTGTTGTGTGTTATAATTTAAGTCCTTTTCAAATGTGGGTGCTCTTCGATAGAACAACTCAAATGGTGTCAGTTTTGTCGCGGTGTGTATAGAGTTATTGTATGTCGTGATTACTTCGAAAAGTATTTCATCGTGATATAATGGTAGTTCTGATTCTTTGTATTTTTGCATAATGATTCTATAAATTTCTGTCATCGTCGAATGTAGTCTTTCGGTTGGAGAATTACTAGTGCTTTGTTGAAATGAGGTGTAATGTATATTAATTCTGTTGGTTTCGGAAAAAGTCTTTTATAATAGATGCACTGAACTCCGAGCCTTGGTCACAAACAATTTTTTTGGGGAGGCCGTGTAGGCTTATATAATGTTTAATATTTTTTAAGATTGATATGCTGTTTCTGGATTCTAGGGAAAATGCTGATCCGAATTTCGAAAATTTGTCGATAAGGGTGAGAATGTTTCGTTTATTTATGCAGTATATGTCAATGTGGACAATGTCTAATGGTTTTTCGGTATTTCTGGGGTTTCAAATGTAGGTTTTGGAAGTCTTCTGTCGTATTTGAGTGTTTGGCATATATTACAATGATTAATACATTTGGTTATTTTTTCCTTCATATAAGGGAAAAAATATTCCCGTTTCAAATGTTCAAATGTTTCCTGTATGCCTCTATGATTGTGATTGATATGGTGATCATTCACAAGTTTATCTTGATCATCGGTGTTTCGAATATCTTGTAATAAGCTTTTACAGCGAACGAGTTTAAAAAGTTTACTGCTTGCAAAATATTTAGAATATGTGTTTTGAACAATTTTAAATGTGTCATCGTCTGTCATTATCGCAGAGAGTTTATTGGGGGCGAGGTATCGTTTAAATATATCAGTCATTACAGTTTCGTTGTATTCTGGTCTGCGTATCGTCTTCCGCAATTTATTTTTAAATACGGTATCGAGTTTCGTTTTTCGCTTGTAGGATAATATGAAGATTAAACGTGTTTAATGCTTTTTCTGAGATTGCAATACCGTCATCATAATTTTCGTCTGCGGAGTGAATGGTCGTTCCCGCTGTTCCGTGAATTGAGTCGTTGTCGATTGTATTAATGTTAACCTCTTCATTTAAAGCGTTATGATTGTGAATTTTGATGCGGCTTAGAGCGTCTGCGTTTGTATTAAGTTTGCCTTTTTTATAAACGATTTCATAGTCAAACTCCTCGAGTTTGAGCCTCCATCTTACTAATTTGGAATTTGGCTATTTTAGACTCATGATCCATGTAAGTGGTCTATGGTCGGTTACAGTTTAAATTTGTGTCCGAAAAGGTAGGGTCTAAAATATCTTGTAGCCCAAACAATAGCTAACAGTTCCTTTTCAATTGTTGAGTAGTTTATTTCGCTGTTCGTTAATGTTCTACTCGCATAGCATATTGGCTTATCGCTTCCGATTGGACCTTGGGAAAGAATTGCTCCTAGAGCAAAGTCGCTCGCATCAGTTGTTAAGACAAATGGTTTTGAGAAGTCCGGGTATTGGAGTAAAGGGTCGTTGATCAATAAGTTTTTGCATCTTTCAAATGTTCTTAGGTATTGGTCGTTTAAAATGACATTCCTTCCTTTCTTCAAACATTCAGTCATAGGTTTCGTTAACTTTGAAAAGTCTTGTATAAATTTCCGATAATAACCCAATAGCCCTAAGAATGATTTTATTTACTTTTGAGTTTTCGGGATGGGAAAATTTTTTATCGCGTGAATTTTTTCAGGGTTTGGTTTTATTCCTTCGGTGGAAATAATATGTCCCAAAAATGCACATTCTTTGTGTAAAAATTCAGATTTGTCTAACTGAATTTTTAAATTTGATTTCTTAGTCTTTCAAAAACTTTCTTTCGTCTAAGTATACAAGACAAATTGTACCGATTAGGTCTTTCAATACATTATCCATTATTCTCTGGAATGTAGATGGTGCATTTTTGGGGCCAAAGGGCATTCTGACAAATTCAAAATGACCTCCGTCTACGGAGAATGCAGTTTTTCCCACGTGTTCTGAATGCATTTCTATTTGGTGGAAGCCACTGGCAAGATCAAGGGTGGTGAAGTACATGCTTCTTCCTAATTTGTCTAGTATGTCTGTAATGTTGGGTATGGGGTACTTGTCACAAATTGTCTTCTCGTTTAGTTTTCGGTAGTCAATAACTAGTCTCCATTTTTGTATATTGGTAGCATCTCTTTTTTTTGGGACTATCCACACAGGAGCACTCCAAGGTTTTATAATGCCCTGTTGTAGCAGTTTATTTATTTGTGCCCCTACTTCTTCCTTATGAACATAAAGGTATCTATAGGATTTTGTAAAAATAAGGATGTCATCCGTGGTTTTGATTTTATGTTTAATTTGGTTAGAAAAACTGAGGTGATTACCTTCTTTAAAGAATATATCATCGTAATCTTTGCAGATTCTCATTAACGCTTTTTTCTCTTCTTCATTCAAGTGGTCCGTTCTCAGAGATTTAGTTATACTATCCTCTTGATGGGGCGTATCTGAATCTATGGTGAAGTTATTAACTTCAATGAAATTTTGATATGGAATAGTTTTTACGGGTTGTTCAATATAGATAACTTTTTCTCGGTCAGATATGTTTACTATCTCAACAAAACTATACCATTCTCTTGAGGAATAAATACCTTCCGAAATAAATAAGTCGGGTTCTAAGAAGGTTTTTTGTATGAAAAAATCACCATTTCGAGAATCAACCGGTATCTTCGTAACAAGTTTTGAACAAGGTTGAATTATAAATTTTATCGAAGTTAGATTAGGTTTAAATTGTAGTGGTATTATAGAGTTGTTTGTGATTAGAGTTTTATTGCCAAGGTCCATTTTGGCTTTAAGTTTATCTAAAATATTAAGTCCTATTAATCCGTCAAAATAATTGTTGAATCTAAAGATGAAAAATTCCATCTTGCCTTCCTCTCCGAATTCCATAAAGTACGGTAAGCTGATTTTCTTGTTCAAGGAGTGTTTATTTAAAATCGTGGTGATGGTGATTGATTCACAACTTTCACACTCGCCCTGATCAACAAATTCTGGATTTATAAATGATGAAGAGGCACCAGTGTCGATCAGAAATTTTAGTGGCCTACCGAAAGGGGAGGATATATTTATGTATGGTAATGTATGTCCATGTTTATTTATGTCTAAGTATCCGGTTGGTCCGGGGAGGCATTTACTAGAAAATTTTCACTGTCATCAATTGTGTTACTACTGTTATGGTCATATTGGTCGTTTTGTTCAAAACTAAAGTTTTGATTGAAATTATTCTGTTGAACATAGTCATTCTGGTGATAATAGTAACATTCCTCTAAGTTTGTATAGGGAGTTCCTTCTGTGTCAATGTTATGTATTTCATGAGGTTTAAAACCACTTGTCATTCTTTGTGTCTGCATGTTTGATGGTTTCCTCAAGTGAGTATAACCCGAGCTTACGTCCATTGGTTCTGGGGGTGGTAAATTTTGTGGACGATATTGTTGTTGTCCAAAGTTGGGGTTAAGTGAGTTGTTGTTATTGTTATAGAATGTTCTGTTTTGTTCGAATTTGTTATTCGGTATATTCCCTTGGTGTGTATTAAAATGTTTATTTTGTGCGAATGCGTTAATAGGTGCATTAACTTGGGGTCTTTGGCCATTGCTAATTGGATTCTGATATCTTATCATATTGTTCTGATATGGTGGTATAGTTGGGTGGTACTGTCTCGAAAACTGTTGTGAAAATCTGTTTGGATTGTTCACTATTGGTTGGTAAGTTTGATAAGATGGATAATTTTGATAATTTGGTGGGGTTTGTCTAACATTCTGTTGAAAAACAGGATATGTGTTTGTAAATGGTTTTTTAGTATAATATATATTCTGTTCTTGTATGCAGAAGGAAAGGGCTTCGGTCATTGTTCTTGGTCTCATCGATCTAATATTTGAACCTAAAGGTTCTTTAAGGCCTGATAAAAATGTGTTTAGACACATTTCGCGGAATAATTTTTGTTTCGCTTCTATGATACTAGGATTGTTTTCATGGATTAGAATATTATTATTGATGGACGATGTTTCATTTCTTTTATCGGAATAATGTAAGATTAGACTACTTTTTATATTTTCCCAAACTAGAGGGGTACCATAGACGTTGAGTACCTCGTTAGCTTGCCCTACTATTTTATTTCTAATTGCTCTTAATATAATTTTTGCATAGTTTGTTCCGTCTACGTTAACAAGATATCCCAAGATTTCCTCAAAATTTGTCAAAAATTCGTATAGCAATCTGGGGTTTCCGTCAAACTTTGGGAGATCCTTCACCGCATCTGGGACTCTCAATGAGTCAAATATTTGATTCTGGTACGGAATTCGATTTGAAATTTGTGGGGTGGAACCCGAGGGATTATTCTCATTTAGTGACATTTCTCTACTTTCTTGAATGGGTATTAGGTGTCTAAAAATGGTTGTGTATGGTTTGATACGATATGTTTTTCGCATGAATGAAGCAATTTTTATTTTAAAAAAATTTCTTATACATATATATATTACATAAAATATAACTTATTTACCCTATTATTATTAGTAGTAGTTTCATGCTGGATGCTGCTCCTGATGATTTGATGATCCTGGGGTTGGTGTTTTCCTTGTTTTCTGTTGATTTTTGTTTGTTGATGATTATTGATGATCGGTTTATTTACCGTATATAGTTTACTATGTTTTAGTTCTAATTGTTTTTATGTAACAGTTATTTTCACTAACTGATTTTTAATTTTACTGTTTATAATTGTCTATGTTTAAGATCTTTAATTTTTTCACTGTCTATTATGTTTTAGTTCTAATTTAACAGTTCTTTTAATTTTTTTTTTTCCTATCTATTTTATTATATTTTAGTTCTAATTTAACAGTTATTTTCATTAACTGACCAATTTTTGCTCTATTTTATTATTATTTTATTATTTTCTAGTCCACTATTTATAATTTTTAATTAGCAGTTATTTTCACTAACTGATTGTTGTTTGTTTTTAATTTTTCACTGTCTATAATTGTTTTATTATCTTCTAGTTCTAATTTTATTTAACAGTTATTTTCATTAATTGATTGTTCTTGTTTTGATTTTTAAAATTTTTCACTGTTTATAATTGTCTATTGTTTTATTATGTTCTTACTTCACTATCAATTTTTAATTAACAATTATATTCACTATTATGTTCCTTAATAGTTTTAGTTGGGAGCGAAAGTTGATATACCGTCAACTGTAATATAACTTACTGCGCCAGTAATATAACTTACTTTACTAAGTAAAAAAAAACAACTTTACTTTTCCGTAGTTCAATTATATCTGACTTTCTTTATTGTTTTCTTTTTTTTTTTTAATAAAACTTATGAACTAAATACAACAGTGCTTATTCTATTGATTCTGATAATTTTGCATAATTGGTGGTTTTATTGAATTGATTTTATATTTAATAAATTTCACAATAATTTTGTCTGCGAACTAAATATAAAAGTGCTTATTCTCTTGCTTGTGTTAATTTTGCATATTTAGTAGTTTTATTGAATTTAATAAATTTCGAAATAATTTTGTTTATAATATTTTGTTGATTTATAATTTCCTGTATTAAATTTATTGCCTAATATAAATGTTGTTGTTATTATAGTTGTTGTTGTTGTCTTGGTGGTTTTGGTGGGGGTAAGTGTGATGACACAACTCACGCGCCATCCGGCGCGATTACCAAATTACAGTAATTCTGCAAGGTAGTATTTTCCCACCAAAAATAGTGAACGGCATTGCACAAGCCAACGAATAAAGCAGCTCATTTTACAACAATACTATTGCACGCGCCAATGGTCAACATCCGGCGCGAATACCAAATCACAGAAATTCTGCAAGGTAATAAATTCACACCAACAACATTGAACAGCATTGCACGATCGGCAGAATGACAACAAAATACGTGAATGGCGTGATCAGCAAACCTATTGTTATAAATAAGGGTAGTTTTAAGAATACCATTGCTTTTAATTTTGAATTACCAATAAAGACGGTTGTTGTGTCGCCATCAGGGCACAACTATTAATTTTTTAAACTAAAATTCTTCAAGGAATTCAATTTATATAGGAGCAACAAAACGTACACCAGAAACTAGAATGGGAGAACATATGATGGACATCAAAAATAAAAAAGAATCAACTGCATTATCACAACACATATTAATAACACGTCACACAGCTGACTTCGAAAGTGTTAGAATACTAGACAGGAAAAAACAGAGAAAAAGAGATATATGACCGAAAGTTTGAGAATTCAACAGAACATAAAAATAACAATGAACTTAAAAGAGGAAACAAATGACATAAACACCAATTACATAGTCGCAATAAATTGACTCAGCTGTGATATTAGGCTAATATGTGTTTTATAATTAAATTAATGTTTCATGTTTTTTGTGTTCACATGTTTTATGTTCAATATAAAACAAAATTACAAATGTAAAATTAGAAAAAACGTTCACATTGTAAGTTAAATTTGTCTTGGTGTAGTTATATTATATTAATGTAATGTTTGTATTATTTAAAATAGACGATACCTTGAAAAAGTAGACAAACAATCTACGAAACGTCGCACAGTGGCGCCCGTAGAGCAAACGAGGTTGCAAAAATCAAAATTTTCGTGTGCGCCGACGAAGTTTTGAATAAACCGATGTTATAGGAAACTTTTCAACGATTTCAAATATGCTACTCTTAATTATATCATGTTTTTAGTTCAGAAGATATAACCGTTCAAAATTGACCGACTTTCGGTTTTCAAAAAAACACACAATTTTTAGTCAATTTGTTGCGATTTCAGGTGTAATATCACGAAAAATAGGTAACGAATCGCCTTATTTTTTATTTGTGTTGATTGATGTATTTATTAAATGTGTAATGATAAAAAAATATTAACTGTTTGCTTTGTGTTTCTCCTGGTAAATCACTATTTAAAAACTATCCGTTTTTTCACTATTTTTCAACTTTAACGGAAAATAAAAAAAAATCTGTATATTTCTATATTTGCCATATTTGCAAAACGTGTTCCTTGATTATTTCTTTACATAATTCAAAAGGTTTTATCTGCCCGTACGTGCCGGTTTGGCTTCTAGAGGTAAAAAAGTTTAAAAAGACATGGTTGCAGAAATTGTATGGCGTGCATCCCTTACATGTTTTGACTGACAGTAGTTTGATCTAATAGTTTGAAAATTGCATTTTAAGTCGGTTGTCTACCTGTGAGCCTCTGCCAAAGTCTACTCCCAATATTCTGTTACAGACACAGGATGCACAAAAAACTACTCATTGAAATTCGCAGGTACGCACCTCACTTAAAAATTACTTTGGAGTACAAATGGTCAAGAACAATATTGACTTATGGTCCCTCCAGGTAGGCACAAATCTTAATGCTTAATGAAGACACCATCCTGGATATATTGGCAGTAGATAAACCCACCACATCAACCAGAGGAGCAAAAGGAAGGCCAAAAAAAAGTATTGAGGAGTGTTCAATTTTCACAAGAAAGAGGAAACTTGCCGATGCCACCAATGACTTGACCACGAAGCATTTATCGGACGCGCTGTCTATTAAATATGCAAAGGATAGTGAAAGAGTTAGGTCGCAGATTACAAAATCTGTTGCTGATGCAAGCCCACTGCGACTAAAAAGGATTAAGGAAAGCATTCCCACGCCCACAAACGCACACATTAAAAAGTATGGTTCCGAAGAAGCCTTGGCCTTGTTTATGGACTTACAACTTTCCAAAGAAAAATATGAGATACTACGGGCATCCTTGATGCGACACGGGGCTGACGTTTTACCAGGATACAAGCATATTACGCAAGCCAAAATAAATTCACGACCACTGCATACGGAGTTTACGGAAGTCTCTGTGAAAGCCAATATGCAGGATTTCATGGGCCATACAGCAAAACGGTTGTTTGAGAGTCTTCTTGAAAATGAGGTGAAAATTCTTCCTGAAACTGAGATTGATCAGCAAATGGGGCTGCGTTGGATCATCCGGACAAAGCGTTTATAAGCAAAGGATATCTTCCGATGACGCTACAATATCGGACGGAAATATGTTTATGGCATCTGTTGTTCCTTTGCGGCTTAAATCTGATGTTTCCCTACACTGGAAAAATCCACGTCCGTCATCAGTGCATTATTGCCGACCAATAATGTTTCAGTTTGCAAGGGAATCGGCAGAACTAATAAGGACCACGGTGAAGGACATTGAAGAACAAATAAGCAAGATTAAGCCTACAAAGCTGTAAATTGGAGAAGGAAAATATATTGAATGCAATTACGAGTTCCACCTGACCATGGTTGACGGAAAAGTCGTAAACGAACTGACAGGAACAACCTCAACATTGTCATGCCCGATTTGCAAAAAGAGTCAGAAGAACTTTGGTAATTTAAACGATTCTACAAACGAGGAGAATTACGAATATGGAATGTCACCATTGCACGCAAGGATAAGGTGTATGAAGTTCTTGCTAAAACTGGCGTATACCTTACCACAAGTGGAGGAAAACTTCGATGAAAATACATCAATAAAGGATAAGGAAAAGATCAGAAAGAAGCAAATACAGGATGCTTTTTTTAAACAAGTTGGACTAAAAGTAGACTGTCCCAAGCACGGAAACGGTAACTCAAACAATTGAAACACCTCTAGGAGATTTTTTGAAAATGATGAGGCAGTAACTGAATCACAGGAATTGACAATCAAATCGTGAAAAGATTGGGAACGATCTTGAATGTTTTAAACTGCAAAGAAAATGTCAATTCAACAAAATATGAAGAATATGCATCAAAAACTGCATCTCTTTTAGCAGAAATGTATCCACAGAAGAAGTTGACCCCGACCGTCCATAAAATATTGGCGCATGGCACAGATATAATTAAGTACCAGTCTTTGCCAATTGGAGAGCTTTCTGAAGAAGCAAAGGAGTCTCTTAACATATTTTATAAAAAATATAGATTGCAGAACACATTCAAAGCATCAAGGGTAAGGCAAAATGAGGACCTCTTCAACATGTTGGCAGCATCTTCCGATCCACTTATTTCTTCCCTGCGGCATGTGAAGTCACGAATAGAGTTAGAAAATAATTATAGTTTAGAAATGATTAGTCTTTTAGATATAAATTCTCTTACGAATTGTGATGAATATTTTACAGAAAATTGAAAAAATAAATTTAAAAAAGTAATTTTTTTTTAGTTTGTTGGGTAATAATTTAAAACATAAAACCCTAAAGAAAAAAATTAAAACAATCTAAAAATGTAAAAATAATTTTTTTTAGTTACCATAAAATTGATTTTTCTACAAATTTTAACTTTGATAACCCATAAGTAGGCCCCTACAAAGCGTAGCACCCTTTCCAAACGCTCATTTCATAGGCTGAACTGTTTAAACTGTTCAATTATGTTATTCGGTTCAAAAGATATGAATTTTGCAACGAAAAAACTCAAATGGCGCCACTGTGCGTCGGGAAAAATCATAAAAACTGTTTTTTATTTACACTAGGGAATACTTTAGGCCTAACTAACTTAGTTTAAAAATTACAACAACAAGTGTTCTATTTACCTGGTGACGAGGAAAAAACTAACCGAAATCACAGAAGATTTTTGTTTAAAAATAAAATAAAGAAAATTCAGTGCTCACGGCAGAACTGTGTAATAAAAAAAATTAGTTTAAAATTCAAATAATTGTAAATATTGTGAAATAAATCTAATATAACGAAATAACTCCATAGCATAAACAAGTCATGTAAATTTCAAACTAAATAAAATAAAATTTAAATGTCGAAAGATTCTGGCTAGTAATAGAGTTCTTTAAAAAAAAGAAATGCTAAAACAATAACATTAACGATGCAATTCAAACAAATTATAAATGCAAAAAGTGGCAATTTATTTTATAATTATAAATCTAGAAGAAAAAAGTGCGCAAGCTATAAAAGTTATACTATCAATAATCCAAATAACATGGAGGTTTTTGACAGTGCAAAATCAATACACTGATCAACATTATAATGATATTACAACAACTAGAATTAAGAACTGGTCAAGATCTTTAAGCATTAACGCACAGGGCCGGCAACAACATCAAGAACGTAAAACAACAATGAATAACATTTACCTTCTTGAATTAAAAGCTAAAGCAGATTGTACACGTGAAGTGTCATCATTAACATAAGCAGCAAGCAAGCGCTGACAGAGAACGAGACCAAAAACATAAATTCAATTAAAATACCAAGGAAAAACTAATTGAAATACCAAGGTGACAAGGAGAAACACAACAACAGCAACAATATTAAGTAAGTCATTTTAAGATTTGGTTTAAGTGAAAAAAAATCTGTATTAGAATTTAAAATGGAAAAAAAAGGAAAATTTTGATCTCTATTTGATCCTGTTGTGTAAATGTTTACGAAAGATTGTTAAAAAATTTATATATTGAAGATTAAAAAAAAAAAATGTGTTAATTTTGGATCACCTTATAAGACATAAGAAAGGAAAAGGGAAGAATGGAGAAAAAATATTTGTAATTTATATGGAATTTTAAATAATATTTAAAAATAAAAAAATAAAAAAAATAAAATAATAATGGCTTTGCAAACACAATTTACTTAATCGAAATTTAAAAAATATAATTTAGAAAAAGGACATCAACTATATAATAAATACATATAATAAATTTCAAGCAAGTAACAATCTATGATTTTTTTTGTTGTTTTTAATTAATATATATGAAAATGAAAGTCAAAAATTTGATTTTACATTTAAATAAATACAATTTTGATTGATTTATGGAGATTATTTATGAAGAATTATGATTAGGTAGTAACCGATAACTATTATAAAAGTGACATTAAAATACTATAAATTAAGATATAGGTTAAAAGAACAACAAATTTGTAAGTATAAATTTTTAAAGACATTTTGAGTGAGATTGAAAAACAATTTTACCTTTTAATATTTTAACGAAATGATGACGACCACGTTTTTTCTACAATTAACTGTTGAAAAAAAATCTTAAGAAGGAAAATAAATTTTTTATAATGAAACCAAATTTTCATTCATGATTTAAAATAATGGAAAAGGAAAAGAAAGAAGAGGAGAGAAAAAGAAATATTGATAAAGAAATCAAATTTTCATATAAAGGGAAGAAAAAAAGGAAAAATATTATTAAATAGGGAAAATATTATTAAATAAAATTATCATTTTTTTGAAGAGGTACATTGAAGATATTGACAAGGAAATTAAATTGCAAAAAAAAAATGTATTGGAAATTTTAAACTTTGTGAGAAATTGTATGGACGACGAAAAGATTAAGTCCGTTCCACTTATTTCTCCATCGTAGTATACTTTAAAAAGAAAGTATCTTATAAAATAGGTGTAATCTTTACCCTGTTATTATTAAAATAATGGAAAAGAAAAAGAAAGAAGAGTAGAGAAAAAGAAATATTGATAAAGAAATCGAATTTTCATTTAAGGGAAAAGAAAAAAAGGAAAACGATTTTTAAATAGGGAAAATTTAATTAAATAAAAGTTTCATTTTTTGAAGAGGCACACAAAACTGTATACGAAATTTTAATCGAAAAGGTTAAGTCCGTTCCTTTTATTTCTCCATCGTAATATACTTTAAAAAGATAGTATCTTATAGGATAGGTGTAATCTTGACCCGCTTATTAACATTTGTATTAGAGATCAACCCCACGACCTCTCATTCAACAGAGACTGTTGAATCTGAGGGTGGAGGGGCCATTTGGGCTAGCAAATGAAAAAGTTTTTTTTTCAACTATCGAGATTTGAGGGCAATCAAAAGAGAAAATAGTAAAATTACTGAAACTTGCTTACATTGTTAAATATAGGGAATATACATGAATAAATATAAATATATAATATATATATATAACTTTGTTGTTACTTAGTTTTGTTACTTACTATGTAATTTATTGCTTTAAGGATTATTAGTTTAACTTTATTGTTATTTTATTTTGTTACTTACTATGTAAGTCGAAGAATTAAAAAGTCTTTATTTATTATTTGGTAATCAGAACAATTTTATTGTGTTGAAATTTAAACCTCTTTAATTTTTTGTTAATCCGAATTCTTTTACCTACTATGCAGGTTTATTTACTTATTACACTTACTTGCCTGTCTGTTTCTTAATTCTAAAGTAAATATAGCTAAAAAGTGCTGTTCCTCAGCAACAGAGAAACACCACCGAAAAATGCTGAAACAGAAAAAACATATGGTCGGAATAAAAACAGTCAAGTGCATTTGCTTCACAATCATAAATTAAGAAACTTTCAAGTGCCCTGACTTAGGGAAATGCAATGCAGCAGTTTCAAGAAATGTTTGTGTATCGAAACTGACACCCAAAACAATTAAACGTGTGATTGAATGCAATGGGGAATTGCGACAGAAAAATAAAAAATGTCTGGGAATGCAATATGAGATTGCGACAATATTATTAAATATAGAACAATTCAATGCAATACGAGATTGCGACATAGATATTAAATGTAAAACAATGCAATACGAGATTGCGTAATTTGATGAGGGCAAAAACATTTATAAAAATAAATGACAACTAAGGCGTTTGTCAAGTTGGGTGGCAAAATATTTATTTACCAAAAAATTAATGACATCATATTGGGTGACTGTAATATGAAGATAATTGGTAAACTAATTCGTTCACCATATTTGGCGGCATGAATGGCGGACTGATTTGTTCACCATATCGGCGGACTGATTTGATTGGCGGACTTATTTGATTGGCAGATTCATTTGTTAGTCCTATTGGCGGGCTGATCTGGTCGCCATATTTGCGAACTGCCTTGCTCGCCATATTTGTGGACTGAATTGTGACATGTCTTAACTTATATAAAAAGAAAAATTTTAAATATTAATAAATTTAATTTGTTACAAACAACAAGAAAGTATTTTCAAGAGGAAATCATCTCAGTAAAAATATCACAAGCAAAACATTTTGAAATGTTAAAGTACATTGGTTTGGTTGTCTTAATGTATATTTTTTTTTCAAATCACGTGAAAAATCAAAAGAAAAATTTTAAATATTCATAAATTTAATTTGTTACAAACAACAAGAAAGTATTTTCAAGAGGAAATCATCTCAGTAAAAATATCACAAGCAAAACATTTTGAAATGTTGAAGTACATTGGTTTGGTTGTCTTAATGTATATTTTTTTTCAAATCACGTGAAAAATCTAATAACTTTTAATTCTTAAAAATGTTTATAATACAATAGGTATTTTATAATAAATCAACAGGAAATTTTTAAATTAAGTTCATAGTTAAATTTTAAAAAAATGAGAAAAAAAAAATTAAATTTAAAAGAAAAAAATTCGAATAAAAAACTAAAACTTAAGAAAGTAAATTTGAGTTTAAAATTAAAATTTGCAGTTAAATTTGAATTTAAAATTTGAATAAGAATTAAAATCAAAACCAAAATAAATTTAAAATAAAAGTAAAATTAGAATTAAAACTGAAATAAACATTGGAATTTAAAGATTGAATTTATTTATGATTGATACTAATAGCGAATTATATTTATATTACATACATTTAATATTCAATTTCAGAAATTAATAAAACACGAAATTTAAAAGTAAATCTAAATTGTAATAATACACTAACTTTAAATTTTAAAATATGTGAAAAAAAGAAAACTACAAAGAAAATGTTGTATCTGATTGTTATAAAAAAAATTAAAAATTAAATGTATTCTTACATAGTTAAAAAAAAGGAAAAAAAATATACATATATTTGTAGTTAAATTTATTGATTGTTATGAAAAAAATTAAAAATTAAATGTATTCTTACATAGTTTAAAAAAAAAAAATATATATATATATTTGTACTTAAATTTAAATCTAGAGAAAGAAAGGAAATAAACATGCAAGAAAGAATAATTTGAATTTTAAACAAAATAAGCCCTGGTTCAGTAGGGACTGCTGAAACTGAGGATGGAGGAGTCACATAATCAAATGTGTCCCTCACAAACACAGTTAGGGTTAATTGTGTTCATCAAGTTACGACTGCATGTGTCTCTAATGCAGACGTAATTTAAAGACACTTGCATGTTTGTTTCGCTATAATTGTAGTTACCGTGGGATTCCGTTTTTTTTATATAAAAATACTCGTCAGCAGAATTCCACAATAAGTAGGGCAAATATATTTTATAAAATATAATAAAGATTTAGTTTTAAAGAATTAAAAGAAGAAACAACAAGTGTTTTATTTAACTACATATATTTTTTATTTTTTTGCACACTTATTGTGATTTTTATTCCGATTTTATTTTATACAATTTTGTATATTTTAGTCGAGCGGGTGATTGTTTATTTCCACGAAATAGTAGAGCAATATTCAAACCCGTCAACACGTAATGAACACCAAAAAATTAGAATAGATAAGTGGAACATCTATGATGGATCGGAAGATGTCAACGACTTCTTATTATTAAGCATTGTTTAGATGATGAAATAGCTACCAGTTTTCATACCTCCTTCAAATGCAAAACTGACACATGGTATTAGTCTTAGTTAAGACAAAATCAAAATACAATATGCAAAAGTTGAAAATGGTTGTGACAAACTCGTCGGAATGATCGAACGTCGGATGCCAAAAAAGCCTTTTGATGAATATATCACAGAAATAATATCATTGAATACACGTCTATCGCAACATATGAGTGAGAATAAAATGATAGATCTTATTACAAATAATGTGAAGGAAAACCTAAGATCGCTTTTGTTTTCACTGAATTATTTAAAGATCATCTAAGAGATTCAGCAAAAAGGCTGAAAATTATATTAGTAGACAAAATGTTTACAGAAGTCAGAAACGGAACTTGAAGTGATAGACAAGGAAAGTGAAATAGAAAAAGATGAGGGAGAAGTTGCTGCATTTAAATATCATGGTAATCAGATCATAGAAATGGAGAGATACATGCAAGAAATTTCAAATTTTGGAATTGCGATCAATCATTCTGTGATTGCCCGTCCGAAAAACAAAACCCCTTTTGTTTCAGATGTGGAAAAAACACTTTGACTCCATAATGGAAAAAGTATTCAAAAAACAGGAACACGAAAGAGTAAATGGGGGTGACTCATTTCCCATACAAAGTCCCTCAACCTATTATCTTGATAATGATAAAACGACAACAGTTTTGCAAAATTCCAAGAATGTGAAAAATAAGGTATCTCTCCACGAAAGACAATTAATGTATGCAGATGCTAGTGTAGTGTAACTAACAAGTCTGTAATGCATACATGTACATGGAACAGACAATCAATACAATCAACTAGTAGTCAAACTGTTCTATGTACAATGTAATACAATGCAATATTTGTTTGGTCAATAAGTAATACAATCCTTCACGATAACGTATAGAACAATAATATGTGTAAGCTAAGTAATATATGTATTTAACATACAAATTTAGTATAAAAAGGGTTGAAACCCAAAAATAATTTCTTTTAATTAAAATTTCTATTTGCCCTTACTATACTGCCAGTTTATATATCACATAACCACTACTACATGGCGATCCTGCCAGGAGTGTAGTAGTGGTTATGTGATATATATTTCGTAGTCTTGTAGTTTTGTTAAGAGAACCTGGAAAAATAAGACTTTGCTTTGTCTCTCGAAAATTTACCATTTTACAGTTATGCCTTCCGAGCTTTGCAAAGCCGCACAGAGAGTGAGTCGCCTAGTGAATAAGACTATTCCAAGTCGACTCGGCGAGCATGCCTTCATATACCTTGATGATTTACTGGTGTATACAAAATATTGTAGGTCAAGGTTGTTTGAGGACAGATAAATATAATATCGATGCGATTGCGAATTTTCCTCTACCAAAAAGCCCCAATTTATTCCCAATTATGCAGATTTAGCTACACTTAAATTAACACCTGCTGCAGACTCAGCTTTTATGAGAGTTGAACAATCACAATACAGTGTGATACATCACGAGTCAATGTAGGTGGCGTTTATACGCAAACTGTTGAAGATGGGAAGGAACACCTAGTGGCCGATGTATCGAGAACGCGATGCAGCGATTTTTGTGTCCAAAAAGATTTTGCTTCTACGTAGAAGGCCTCCCTTTTAAAATTATTACTGACCGCACCAGTTTCCGCTGGTTAATATCTAAAAAGGATTTAGCAGGTCGGTTGGGTCAGTGAAGCTTAAAATTACAAAGCTTTGATTTTGATGTAGTGTATAAGAGGTCTACGAAATAGTTCCTGATGCTTTATCTATGTTAGATGTCGATGAATTATCAGTTCAATCCGAGATTGTTTAGAGTCCGAATTTTTTAAGTCGTATGATTTAAGGGTATGATTATCAGAGAGTAAAGTTTAGAAAGGGTGAGTGAAGAGGAGTCTTTATGGCGATTATGGTTACCAAGACAACTTGACTTCAGGTCATTGAAGTGAACCATAATTTAGCGTTATGTAATGGAGGATTCGCTAAAACTTTAAATGGAGTGAGAGCAAAGTATTTCTGGTATTATTTCTGATATTACAAATTTTGTGTCAAATTGCCCACCCAACAAATACTAAAGCCACCCATGGGTAAGCCAATGGTTACTGAACATCATTTTCAGTAGATTTGTATGGATTTGCTTGGCCCATATCCCCAAATAAAAATGGGCAATTCTATGGTTTTTGCAGTTTACATAGTGCATTTTTCTAAAACCACTTAAAAGGCAATTAGTGATATCTATCATACAACTTACCACCAATTCGTTATTCCTCAATTAATACGTTCAGATAATGGTAAATAATTTGTTTCATCCAAATGACCGACTTCTTAAAATGCTCATGGGGTATTATATAAATTATTTTCCTGCCCAATTCCGACAAATTAAAACATCGATTTAATGCTGGTACTTAACTTTTATTTTAATATTTTTATATTAAATATTTTAAACTTATTTAATTTTGCTATTCGTAAAGTTTATTATTTTAAAATTACTCAAATTTATTTAAATGTTTTTACAATATATTTATCTCGCTATGCGTGCTGGTTGAATGCCGAAATTGAACTAATTCTTTAATCATTTTTCAAGACATATTTAAGGAGGTCCACAACTTCAAATGCAAATAAAAACAATTATGCTTGTCAGCATAACCAGCGTCACACTTTCGTGTGAACGAAAGGTAAAAACAAAAATGCAAGGTAGCGTCTGGGGCAAGTTAAATATTTTAACTTATAAATTTTTTATTGCGCGTGCAGCGCTCATTTTTAGAGAAATATTTTGGGGTTCACATTTCATGTGAACGGAATGTTAAACAAAATGCAAGATAGCGTCTGCTATGAATTTATAATTTTAATTTTAATGTTTTTTGTTGCGCGTGTAGCGCTCATTTTGCAAATATTTTAATTTTGCCAGGAATTTGGCATGGTTGCACTTCCGTACCTTAACTGTTCCCCCCTTTATCATCGGACGTCCTCGTCTGATCGTAATTTTGAAAAATATATGCGATACAAATTATAAGGATTAGGGGAAAAAGAGAGGCAGAGGCGTACAATGTTCCTCTTACTTTCAAGTGAAGGTGAGAAATATGGTCCAGATTTTTGATATTTAAATCGTGAAGGTACTGGAGTGATAATATAGTGGTATGATCAGTTAAGTTTACAGTATGCGCTATTGGGATTTCAGGGCTTTTAAAAGCGATTTTTCGAAAATTTTTAAACTCCGTAGAATTAACAGTGCGATACAAATTATAAGGATTAGGGAAAAAAGAGAGGCAGAGGCGTACAATGTTCCTCTTACTTCCAAGTGAAGGTGAGAAATATGGTCCAGATTTTTGATATTTAAATCGTGAAGGTACTGGAGTGATAATATAGTGGTATGATCAGTTAAGTTTACAGTATGCGCTATTGGGATTTCAGGGCTTTTAAAAGCGATTTTTCGAAAATTTTTAAACTCCGTAGAATTAACAGTTAAAGGTTATGAGAAGATGTTTTGTTAGATTTGCGGAAACAACTTTGGATGGCTGGTTGTTTATGATGACGATTCCATCGTCAATTTCCATAAAGGGTGGCATATTGTGCGCGGATCTAGTGCCGCAAGCGGCTGTGTTATTGTTTAATAAATTGTTGAGGCACGAATTGTTTTTGTGACCCAATATTTCACAAAATGAAGTTATAGATCTCTTTTTACAACTTTTCAACATAATGTATTTGCAGCCACATTTTGCTACATCATTTGTCTCGAATGATAATGTAATGTTATGGTGAACAACAGGAAATATTAGTTTTTTATTACAAAATTTCTTAATCTAATGTGGATGCAACTATTTTGTTGCATCTCCTCACTATGTGAGCAGTCATTTTTGTTTCTAATTTCATGTTTTTGACTTAAGTTTAAGTTTAGGTTAATTAAATGTGGTTGTTACAAATTTTCCATTTTTCTTTTTGCTTTAATGTTGTTTTACAATTAAAAATTTTGGGTTCATTTATTTATTAAAAAAAATAGATTTGAATAATTAATGGTGTTTATTTTATTTAAAAAAAAGGGTTCTTCGGTGTTCATTGGAATTTTTGTTCCGTTAGCGAATTCACCGAATCCAAATTTAATTTTAAATTTTCTTTTTCTTTTTGTTTTACAATTCAGAATTTTATGTTAATTTACTTATTTATTATTTTTGTTTTACAATTTTAAGTTAATTTATTAAAAACAATTTTTGAATAATTTGTGGTATAAAAAAAAATAATAATCTAATAAAAATGATGTATTACTGTTAACGAATTTGCCTGTGGAAAAGTGTTATCTTCAACGTAAATTTCGTTCTGCTGTAAAAAATAGTCTTAATCAAATGCCAAAATTTTTCTTCAAAAGTTATGCTTTAATTTGCTTGTTCTTTTTTATTAACAACTTCTTGTTTTATTTTTGTAAAATAATAAAAAAAATAAAACCAAGTTTTTATACGTGGTAATCTTTTATAACACTCTTTTCTTTCTTTGCACTTTTGGTCCTTGTAATAATCATTTATATTTTTTGCTCTTTGTAAAAAAATTTTCCGTGTTAAAAATTTATTTGAAAAAAAAATTTATAAAATTTATGAAGTTTTTTTTTTTAATTAGTCATTTATTGTTCGGTTTAAGATCATGTATATATTTTTCTAATGAAAGAAAGATAATAATTTTTGTAATGTAAGAGAAATATTAGAAAAAAAATTGAAGACAGCGCTAGATGGAGTAGCTACTTTCGAAAAAAGCGACTTGTTCATCGTCAGCATCCTTCTGCCTATTACTTCAACTCATGCTTAATCAACTATTTAACTCAACATTTGAAAGAAAAGAACATGAGAAATGTTTTTCTTTTTATATACGAGAGTTTGTATGAACAAGCTGAGCTTTTCCAATTTTTAGCTTTCTCTACATTAACATAGCCAGATCAATTACAAGTCTTGTAATGTGAACAGCTCTTTGTTTTAGCCATTGTCTTCTAGATGGAACTGTAATGGCATGTGAAATCTTAACAGATTACACAAATGCATTGTACCTCATGTGTTGTATGTTATTGTTATATATTGTAGATCTGTATTGGAATAATTAGTCATTTATTGTTCGGTTTAAGATCATGTATATATTTTTCTAATGAAAGAGAGATAATAATTTTTGTAATGTAAGAGAAATATTAGAAAAAAATTGAAGACAGCGCTAGATGGAGTAGCTACTTTCGAACAAAGCGACTTGTTCATCGTCAGCATCCTTCTGCCTATTACTTCAACTCATGCTTAATCAACTATTTAACTCAACATTTGAAAGAAAAGAACATGAGAAATGTTTTTCTTTTTATATACGAGAGTTTGTATGAACAAGCTGAGCTTTTCCAATTTTTAGCTTTCTCTACATTAACATAGCCAGATCAATTACAAGTCTTGTAATGTGAACAGCTCTTTGTTTTAGCCATTGTCCTCTAGATGGAACTGTAATGGCATGTGAAATCTTAACAGATTACACAAATGCATTGTACCTCATGTGTTGTATGTTATTGTTATATATTGTTGATCTGTATTGGAATAATTAGTCATTTATTGTTCGGTTTAAGATCATGTATATATTTTTCTAATGAAAGAAAGATAATAATTTTTGTAATGTAAGAGAAATATTAGAAAAAAATTGAAGACAGCGCTAGATGGAGTAGCTACTTTCGAACAAAGCGACTTGTTCATCGTCAGCATCCTTCTGCCTATTACTTCAACTCATGCTTATCAACTATTTAACTCAACATTTGAAAGAAAAGAACATGAGAAATGTTTTTCTTTTTATATACGAGAGTTTGTATGAACAAGCTGAGCTTTTCCAATTTTTAGCTTTCTCTACATTAAGATAGCCAGATCAATTACAAGTCTTGTAATGTGAACAGCTCTTTGTTTTAGCCATTGTCCTCTAGATGGAACTGTAATGGCATGTGAAATCTTAACAGATTACACAAATGCATTGTACCTCATGTGTTGTATGTTATTGTTATATATTGTTGATCTGTATTGGAATAATTAGTCATTTATTGTTCGGTTTAAGATCATGTATATATTTTTCTAATGAAAGAAAGATAATAATTTTTGTAATGTAAGAGAAATATTAGAAAAAAATTGAACACCCTGCTGAATAGCAGTATCTAAAAGTACTCTTAAATTTTCTGGGTCCATACTATCCGTATTTCTTACTGTGTTTTTTACTTGCCTGTCAGAAATTACTAACGCTCTTATCCTAGCTGACAGTTCCTCTGTTCTTCTGACCACTTCTTCACTGTCCATAAACTTTTGAGAAATTATCAAAGATCACACACAAAAAAATCTTTAATTCTGAAAACTATTGCTTGTTAATTTATAAAATTAAAATTTATTTTAAAATCCAAACTATGTAGGCAATTTTTTATAAATTTTAATTCTAAGCTTTTTTTTTTAAAAAAATTTTAAACAAAATGGTAGGAAATATAATAATAAAATAACACAAGTTTTTAATTCTAATGCTTACAAATAATTCCTCAGCTGCAGTAATATGACTTGTAGGATAAAAGTAAATTAGGCTCCTTCCTTTGGCAGTTGGGATTTACCTCGGCTTTATTTATTTCAGCTTGCTTTTAAACTTTTGGGTTTTTTCACAGTCTTGTGACTTTCTTTGTTTAATTTTTATTTGAGTTTTTAGCACTGTGTTCTTTTATTTTTAGTTCGAAACTTTATTTACAATATATCCATTTGAGCACTATGTGCCTTTAGTTTAAAACTTTATTATTTTTAAAAAATATTTATTTGAGCACTATGTGCTTATTTTTGTTCAAAACTAAATATTTTTTTTTTAACACTATGTTCTTTTATTTTGCTTTCAAAACCTTTTTTTTTTTGTTGAGCACTATGTTCTTTTATTTTTAGTTCAAAACCTTATTTAAAAAATATTCATTTGAGCTCTATGTGCCTTTAGTCCAAAACTTTATTATTTTTAAAAAATATTTATTTGAGCACTATGTGCCCTTTTTCTAGTTTCACGTTGGGCGCCAATTATTTTCCTGCCCAATTACGACAAATTAAAACATCGATTTAATGCTGGTACTTAACTTTTATTTTAATATATTAATATTAAATATTTTAAACTTATTTAATTTTACTATTCGTAAAGTTTATTATTTTAAAATTACTCAAATTTATTTAAATGTTTTTACAATATATTTATCTCGCTATGCGAGCTGGTTGAATGCCGAAATTGAACTAATTCTTTAATCATTTTTCAAAACATATTTAAGGAGATCCACAACTTCAAATGCAAATAAAAATAAAAACAATTATGCTTATCAGCATAACCAGCGTCACGCTTTCGTGTGAACGAAAGGTAAAAACAAAAATGCAAGGTAGCGTCTGGGGCAAATTATATATTTTAACTTATAAATTTTTTATTGCGCGTGCAGCGCTCATTTTTAGAGAAATATTTTGGGGTTCACATTTCATGTGAACGGAATGTTAACCAAAATGCAAGATAGCGTCTGCTATGAATTTATAATTTTAATTTTAATGTTTTTTGTTGCGCGTGTAGCGCTCATTTTGCAAATATTTTAATTTTGCCAGGAATTTGGCATGGTTGCACTTCCGTACCTTAACTTATATAAAGGAAAGGACAAATCGCGGAAAGGACAAATCGCGAACTTTTAGTTAAGCTTCAGGAAATAAGGGATATTCATATCTTTTAAATAGCAATTATTCTGAGAAGCGAGTACCGTGATGCAATCAAGTGTTCACCATACTTCGATTTAACTATTAATATATAGATTAGATTGCCTAAAAGAGGGTCAATTTAACTTTACACAAAACTGCTCCATAATGTAAACCTACATCAGAAAGTCAAGAAGAACCAAGCCATTGCTCATGAAAAATCCACGGAAAATTCATTGGCATATATCATGCTAAAGGCATCAAATCCTTTTGATCAATTTGATTCAATAAATTGCCCGTCTTACCATTTTATCAGGGTATGGTCGTGCCTTATTTTCGTCCTACATAAATTTGTACAACAAGGAAGGTTTTGTAACAGATTTTGCCAATAAAATCAAATTAATTTTATTTAAATTCCTAATAACTTTAGTTTATACAGTAACATATAACATTAGCTGTTTTATTATTTTTCTATTTACTCTTATTAAAACAAATTTAAATTATACAGTACATTGATACAGAGAATATATGTGCTGGTATTTTATACTATGTTCAGATGGACAGCAAAATTTTAGGTTCGCTCTCTCATTCATGGTTCTCACCCCAATTTTGAGAGCAAACCATCTTGGTTCATTTCGAATCATGTTGCAAACCAAGAAAAATTTACTATCATATCCAATTTTGATAAAAAAAAAATGATGGCTAGTGTATCTGAACTAGCTGTTTATATATATATTTTTTTTTTATTTTTTTTATAATCTTCCTTTATTTACATATTTTAACAAATTTGATATTCACACATGAGATCTTATCTTTACATATAGATATTGCAACAAATAATATATAGGATCTAAAGATATTAAATCGTTTTTATTTTATTTTTTAATGATTTTTAAAGGAAAATGGGAGAAAAAAAACTTTTTATGATTTAATAAATTCAAATACTGTCTGAAAATATTTATACGCTTATAGGAGGTTTTTTAGAAATAATAGACTTCTATAAGCACATAATTTTCAATTTGGTTATTTCTTTTTAATTTTACGTTAATTCTCTACATTCTCTTATCAGTGGGTAAGAGGAATTTTAAATTTTGGCAAAGTAATTGTTATTAATCCTTGTTGTGAAATCGATAATTTTTTCTTCATGAAGAAGATTTGTAGGATACCTCCAGGGCTTTTTATTTATCATTTTAAGACATTTGTTTTGTATAATTTGTAAGCTTTTTAGGTGGCAGTTGGCAGCGTCACTCCTAATAGGACACGCGTATGTTAATATTGCCCTTATAACACTTTTGAAGAGTAGATTTTTGCTTTTGGGGTTTAGAAATGACCTTCTATTTAGAAGTGGCCATAATGCTTTAAATGAATTTATAGCTTTTTGGCACGTAGCTATAATATGTTGTTTAAAAGTAATCTTTTGTCCAAGACAACTCCGAGATATTTGACATGATTAAGTACATTTATGGTATTATTTCCAATAAGAAGATGACATCCTGGCAGTCTTTTGGGAGATCTGTTGAATGGAAAAATTATTACTTGGGTCTTGTTTGGATTAATTTTGATTTTCCATTTGTGAAAATATTTACTGCATTTTACAAGTCCCTTTTCCATTTTCTTCAGGAGTGCACTTGTAAGTTTGTTTGAAGAAATTAACGCAGTATCATCTGCGTAGTTAGCAACTTTCATATATTTCGGGACTTTGAAATCGGATGTATATATCGAGTAAAGCAATGGCGACAAGAGTGATCCTTGAGGTAACTCTGTGGTAATGGTTTTTGGAGATGATGTTTCATTACTAATCGCAACTTTAAAGTTTCTGCCGTGAATGAAATCTGAAATAAGTTTGCATAAATATTTTGGTATATTTGCATCAATTATTGGTGATTATTTGATTTTTTAATTCTGTTTATTTGGTGAGTAGTGCTATGTCCTTTTTTAAATCCAAATTGTTCTTTAGCAACAATAGAATTGGTCGTTACAAATTCACTAAGACGAGAATGTAGAATTTTTTCAAATATTTTACCAAAGTTACTTAATTGACTGATAGATCTGTAGCTGTTTGGGTTATTTTTTTTGGCTTGATAGGTTTTTTAATAGCTATAACCTTAGCATTTTTGAAATGGTTTGGGAAATACTTGAGTTTGATACAGCTAATATATATTTAACCAGTAATTTTAGAGCTTTGAGTGGTAGTTTCTTTAAGAGCAGGTTCGGAACATTGTCAAAACCAGGGGATTTTTAGGGTTTTATTGATGAGACGATATTCATCACTTCTTCAAGAGATGTATAAATAGCTGATTCAGAACTAGGATTTTCCTTCTTAAAATTATTTTCTGTTGAATTTATTAATGTATCCGCTGAATGGTTGTAGTTCGAAGTGAGGTTATTTGCTTGGACAAATGTATTTGCCAGGACTTCAGCTTTGTCCTTATGAGATGTTATTTTTGTATTTCCAACTTTAAAGTGAGAGATTTGATTTTTTCCTTTTCCTCGCAAGTTCCTGCTTATTTTCCAAAATCATATATCACATGGTTTTAAATTGGATAATAATTGAGACCATTTCTTATTGCGTTCCGAATTAATACTTTTATCAATCATGTTGCTTAGAAACTTAGTACATTGATTATAAAAAGTTTGCTCGGCTATATTTGAAGATCGTTGGCTCTTTCTTTTAAAGCTTTTCCTTAGTTTAATATATTTCGCAGTACTTTCTGGTAATGTGTAATTATTTTGTTGAGTTATTTTAGGTGTAGACACATCCCTTTTGTATTTCCTGATCAATTACTACCTTGGTATTGTATACATCCGAATTTAACGTGATTTTATTGTCTAAAAAATTCATGTAAATGTTCCATTTGGTTGCACTATAATCATAATAATAGAGGTCAACCTGCAGGGCCATTGATCTTTTAAGTGTACATGTAATGGGGCGATGGTCTGATGGTATTTCGTAATCCATTGTTTTACGTCTATATTTAAAGCGGAATTGCTTAAAATAATATCGACTGTGCGATTGTGTTGATGGGGTAATAGGGTTGGACTATTAGGATAGTGAATGAAAAAATTGCTTGATTGCTGTAGGTTGTTGAGTGCAATTCCTGCAGTATTATTTGAGCGGGAATTCCAAGAACAATATTTGGCATTTAGGTCACCAAAAACTGTATATTCCTTGGTGGAAGGTGTTAGGTGCAAGATGTTATGGGTATATCTTGGTGAATATAACGAAGATACAACAATAGGTCTATTATCTATAATAACTTCAATTGAAATGTTTTCGATTGATGAGGCGTTTGATATAAAGAGGTTTTTATGTGCGACAAATTTATGAATTAACAGAGCTACTCCTCCTCCTCTAGCATCTGCTCTGTCACTTCTATATAAATAATAATTTTTAAAATAAGGTCTATGATTTTCTGAAAGAAATGTTTCATCAAAGACGCTATTTTAATATTTTCTCGTTCAATTAGTATCTCAAATTGTTTTAATTTAGAAAAGTTTGAAATACCATTAGCATTCAAGTGAAGAATTTTTAATTCGGTTAAATTAGAATAATCCATGGGCGTATTTCTCCCTTGACATTACAACTTTGATTTGTTGTACTTCTGAAGTACACCTATGCAAATCATCCATAGCTGTAGTGAAAATATCAAAAAGCTCATCGATGCTAAATAAATCGTTGTTTGTTCTCAGCTGGTTAGCATATGTGGCTTTGCTGTTATTTATTGTGTTATTATTGATGTTTTTGTTACAATTTGTGTTGTTGTTTCTTAAATTAGGGAAATCTCCCACTTTAAATTGAAATGAGTTATTTTGTTGTTGTCTGCTTTTATTCGGATTTTTAGAAGTAACTCTTGTTCTAGTTTCGAATTAGAGAGAACGTAACGGACACTTGATATCGTTTGCAGAGTGATCAGTTCTCTCTTTTCCTTGTTTTTTGCAATTAAAGCATGTAAAAACAGCTGGTCTTTTTTTGATTTGTGTTAAACGGACACACACTTGTATGATGTTGTTCTGCACATATCATGCACGCAGCAGTTCGATGGCAGTTTCAGCATTGAGTTGGCCTGCTCCTGGATTTCGATTTGTATTTTTTCCAAGAAATTATAATATTGGAAATGGTTTGTACATTTTTTAAGGCAGTGGGTTAAAATTTTTACGAACAAATTGAACTTTATAAACTGCATTATTGCTTGAACTGAATTTGGTGACTATTTCAGTTTCGGAAGAAGGGGATAGGTTGTAGTTTTTTAGCTCCTTGGAGATTTCCTCAGAGCTTATGCGGGGTAAACCGTGTAAAAAGTAGGTGTATAACCTATTTTCTTTGGAGCCATAAGAATGAAACTCCATCTTATTTTCTTTAAGTATTTGTTTGTAGCATTCGTACATTTTATTACTTGGAGCAAAAATTTTGGTACCAATTGAAGTACGTTTGAAAATACAATCCTTACCAAGCAGCTTTTGTATTTCTATAAATGAAGCGTTAGCTTCTACAACAATGGGTGGAGGTTTGTGTTCCTTAACATCGTTAATATTTGATACGGGAGTTACGTCCATATCATTGAGGCCAGCAAGCAGGCTAAATCTGTTGCTTGAAGTTGACGCAATGTTCGGGTTAACAAAACCCGGAGGAAGTTTTTTCATCTTCTTGTTCACAAGCAGTGCCGGATCTAGCGTTTTTTCCGCCCGGGGCAAGCTATAATTTTGCCGCCCCCACATCACCCCCGGTATAAACAGAAAATTTTAAAATTAATATTTTTTTAAATTTTATTTCGATATTTTTTCATTAGGTATTTTATTTTGGTGATTAATATTTATATTATTTAATAAGAATTTTAAATTATTAAGAGTATCATTAAGACGCTGAACTAACAAAGTGCAACATTATTGAAGTCATCGAGTACAAACTCCTTGTCGTGTAAAATTTCTCAAAGTACTTGTCGAAACTAAAAAACCTCGTATTGCTAGTTAAGCTGCTGTTCAGATTTAATGGTTTCATTCATATTTTGGTACACTTGATATTAAAAAAAAAACAATTTTTCTCTCTGTAATATCTCGGAAACATATAGGAATTTTGTTTTCCTGTCTTCGGCAAAATTTGAGCTATAGAGTAGGGAAAAAAGTGCAAAACTAACCCAAAAAAAATGCATATAGTGCCTCAATTTTCACAAACATTTTTCGACATTGAAGCAATTTTGAGCTTGTTTTTCTTCTTCTAGCAAGTAGCTAGATATGTGCGTATGACAGGAAAACAAAATTAAAATATGTTTCCGAGATATAGCCGTGAGAAAAATTGCATGTTGTTCAGAGAAATCAAGTGTAAGCCAAAATGTACAATTGGCCATAAAAAGTACTTCGAAAAACCGCACACGAGAAGGAGTTTATACTTTATGTGTTGCACTGTATAATTAATCAATTTTTACAGGACAACCTTTCTTGCTTTTTTTTCGGCAAATGTGTCAATTGCGTCCTCGAACTTCACTGAACTTGCTTTTTTATTCTCAATAGAGAGGATTTCCAAGTTTGAAAGCCTTTTTTGAGTCATTGTTGACCTCAGGTAATTTTTTGTAAGTTTAAGTTTACTAAAACTTCTCTCGCAGGTTGCAGATGTTGTCGGGAGGGTTGCGTAGATTCTCAATGCTATGCAAACGTTAATAAATTCGTTAATCACAACCTTTTTTCCATGGCGAAATATTCTTATGAACTAAATTTTTACCTGTTGTTTATAAGGTTAAGCAATTGCAGAGCATTCAGTTCTTTCAAATTAGAATCCATATTTTTGACATGGTCCTGAAAGACCAAAATCTCTGTACTAAACTCTATCCGATGCAAGTCTTTGCATATCTCATAGCTAAATTTTGAGCCTGCTTTTTTATGTCAAAAAAGAAAAACTATTATATAATTGTTGCGCGCTTTCCATCCTGCTCTTAACTGCAACACCCATAGTATCTACGACTTCTTTTATGCTGTAAAAAAATTTCTCTTGAGGTGAAAAGTTTCGGGCCTTCATTCGCCTTTTCTCCTGGCATTTTTTTCTTTTTTGAAACTCTGCGTGATTTCAAAGTCCGCTCAAAGCCGATGCTTGCTGCTATATCTGTAGCGGTTTCGAACCGCTCATTTGGGAAGTTTCTTAATCTCTCTAAATTAGAACTAAGATCTTTCAACATATCTACTGATTTCGACAAAATAATATCATCCTTCTGTACTTCTTTATTTACTCGGTTGATTTCTTTCAACAGATCGGCCCAAGCGACTAAATACAGAATAAAACGAAAGTCAAGGATTGAATGAAGAAGACTGCCTGCCTCTGACTTGGTTTCAGGTTGAAACTGTCCCTCGTTAAGTTCTTTAAGTGCCTCGATCACTCCAATGATGTTTTTCAAAAGGGCACTCACAGCTTCCGACTTAGCGGACCATCTGCTCTGACTTGTTCCCTTTAGATTTGTTTTTGTGTATTTTTTCATGACTTCCCACCTTTGTGTTGAAGACACAAAAAAATTAAAAATTCTTTGGACTATTCCAAAAACGCTGGATGTTTCAGCTGAAACTGATGATGCACGCACCCCAACTAGATTGAGTGAATGAGCTATGCACGGAACATAGATCGCAAATGAATTTTTTTCTAAAATTCTAGCCTGTACACCCTTGTACACACCTGCCATGTTAGAGCCGTTGTCGTAAGATTGCCCTCGGCAGTTTTTTATTTCTAGTCCATCTTTTTCCAATTTATCTAGAATAGCCTTAGTCAAGTACTCTCAAAAAATCAATAAAGCTTTCTTTAACTTCAAATTCGCCTTGTTCGTTTTTTGTGACGTATCTAATTATTTGACTCATTTGTTCAGTGTGAGATATGTCAGGAGTATAGCCAAACATTACGGTAAAATACTTAGCTTCAGAAACATCATCGAGAATTTTCTTTCGGACACTATTGCCCATCATTTCAATAATTTCATTCTGTACTTTCTTGGAGAGATAGGAAACTTGTCTTTTTTTCAATTCGTCTATGTGCGATTTAATTGTTGTATTATGTTTAGACAGTAAAATAATCAGATTTAAAAAGTTGCCTTGCTCTTTCGATGCCGACGATTGATTCAATTTACTCTGATTCTCTATTGTGCCCTTAAAAGGGGACAGTTACACGCTAGGTACAGTATGGCATCAATTATAACTAGTAAAATTTCTCTCCACTTATTTTTTTCGAATTGTATTGCCTTTTCAAGTTGAGTGTCAATACCGATATAGTTTTTCATTGTTTTCAAAAATGTCTTCCACTTTACAAAATTTTCCACGATTGTTATCCTTCATGTTGGCATAACTTTGTAACGATTCTTCTTTCTCGCGAACTATGGTTTGTTATCGGCACGTACTGGCAAAGGTCTAGCTCGCCGGTAACCGGGGTGAGTTTTTTTTTACAAACCCGTTATTCACAGTCGTTACCAAAAAAAATCTACGTGCCTAAAAAAAAATTTGAAATTTAGTTATAATCATGTCAAAATTATTGTAATCGATAGTACCCCAATCTAATTAACGGAAACTACTTACTAACTCCTAATGTGAATGTACGATGTTCCAAGGGCCAGATGTTGTAAGCCCTGTTAATATCGGTCCACCCTACCTTAGGTTTTCATAATCCAAAGAAAACAATATTTGAGAGAAAACCCCTTTTATTATCAAGGATCGACGGTTAGGTCAAGAAAAAAAAACTTAGTTACTCATATTAATGACAAAACTTTTTGTTTTAGAATATTAATTTAAATGCTTTCTTCAAAAGCATAAATAATGTTCATAACATGTACGTACATACATACGTTATGACTACATAACATTACAAAAAAAAAATACAATTATAAATTGAGTGAAGAACTAATCTTCGTTAACACAAATTACACATTATAAGCTCGAGAAAAAAAAAGTAAAAATATAAAGGGGGACAATTATGTTTGGGAATAACAAAAAAAATCACTTTAACGTAGTAGTCGCAAAAAAAATTTGGCTATTTAAAACAATGAAATTTAAGCTCCATATGTACAAAAGTAAATTTTTATTACTCACCTATTTCTTCCTCCAGCTGGCCAGTCCTTCGGATGTTGGGTGTAGGAAATAAAATTTGTTTCCAGTTATTGACTCTAATCTTAAAAAACCTCATTATTATTAAATAACCAAAAAAAATACATAGAGATACTATGATTATCGAAAAAAATATAAATGCCCGATCCTATTTGTACTTTTCCTTGCGCTACATTTGTATAACTTCATAAAAAAAATGTGTAATTATAAGTGATATGTAGTCCACCAGACCGAGGATGATTTATAGATATTGCAGGCTACTGATGATGGGGTTCTCGTTAGTTCTTTCCCCATGTATAAGAAAATCAATAGGCTGTGGTGGAAATGGCTGCAAAGCTCCAAAATAAACAGGTTTCGTTCGGCGTTAGAAACAATTTAGCCGAAAAAGATGTTGGCCGTGTCAGGAATACTGGAAGCACTGAACCCGCTGGTCCTCAGGGGTTCCCTGACCACTGTTTACCCACTCACTTTACGTGATGTCGAGCCAAAAAAAAAATTTGTATATACATAATTTGTATATACATAATTTTTTTTTTCGATGGTTAAGTTAACCTTTAACCTTTTTTTTTTCTAAATAAACTAGTTACCCTTTATAGGATTTTCTTGCACTTGGTCCTCTGAAAGGTGGTTTAGCGGGACTGAACCAAAAGGTAATAATTTATTATTTTCTTTTGTTCCGCAAGTAATGTTGAACCGCTATGAACACTGCTTTTTTTTCACTTTGATGACTGACACGAAAAATATTTATTTTACGATTTAAATCAGTCCCCAAAAAATGAGTGAAACAAGTTTTATACTTTTCTCCTCTTTCTATAGATATATTTATATATATAAATATATATGTACTTGTTCTATGGATTTTTTTTTCTTTTGAAATAGCTCAGCAGAAATAAGTGAAAAAAACAACTTATTGAACTAACTTAATAATTACTCATTGGTTAAAATCCAATTAAGTCGCTTTAGACCGGTCACAACTTATACATATCTTTTCACATATTAGTGAAGACACCAACCACTTATACGGCGTGTAGAGGACAAAACCATTATTATGGCCAAATATTTGTATCATGCGACCAGAATATTCTGTCTTCAAAATTATTCTTGCATGACAAAAAATTTCGTTAATACACATCCGCTACAACACAGTTAATTTTGATTTGGAACTTCTATTGACAAATCAGAAGTAACTGGAATGACAAAAGCTTATTTATAGGAACCTTTCTGAATATCCTTTCCATGATAAATACCAATAGAATTAGTTTTCATATCTTGTAATTCATAGTAGCAATTTCCCGCCTTTTAAGCACTTTGGCTTTAACAAATTTGTGCGCCAATTTGGCATTAAAGTTATTAATTTTACTACTCAAGACAAAGTTTCTTCGAAACACAATTTCGCCAATATTAAGTTTTAATGGTTTAGAACGTAAGTTATAAGTCTTGAGATTATTTTCATAAGATTTCCGTAAGTTTTCCTGTACCGTATATCTTAATAAATGAATTTTATCAAAACGTTCTATACTTTCTCCTTCTTCTAACTCTCCCAATCCTTTTAAAAGTTCATAGTCTTCGCCATGCAGAATCATCTGTTGTCCGAATAATATGTAATATGGAGAATATCCTATCGAACTGTGCATTGCACATCGTAACGCTGCGGAAATTCTACTTAGGTTTACATCCCAAGTTCGCTGGTCGTTATCTAGATATGAGCGAATTGCTGCTATCACCGATCTATTTACTCTTTCGGAGGCATTAGCCTGGGGTGAATATACTGCTGTTAGTGTATGTGCCACGCCATACTTGGATAAGAAACTCTTAAAAACATTAGACTTGAACTGACTACCGTTATCAGTTAAAACAACCTCCGGCACACCAAAAACGGTGAAGACATAATCCTCCAAGAAGTCAACTATACTTTGGGAAGAAAACTTTCGAAGCGGCTTCAAAATAGGGAATTTTGACAGATGGTCGACCACGATAAAAATTGCAGTATTACCCTTTGACGATCGTGGATATGGACCTAAAAAGTCCATATACAATTTTTGAAACGGACGACTTGATTTAGATTGTTGGCCCATTGGAGGTCGTAACACCACGTTGGGAGCTTTATACATTTTACAAACCTCGCACTCATTTATAAAACATCGTACTTCAACTGTCATTCTAGGCCAATAAAAATTTCGGCGGATTTTCTCTAAGGTTTTTGTGATACCACAGTGACTTGCCAAAGCCGGACATTTTTAATAACGTCGGAAGTTAGCTCATTTGGAATCCAAAGCTTCCAACCTAAAGCTTCCGATAATGGATCTCCATTTGAAAATTGGGTTCTATTTCAATATTTTCTAAAACTGTATCCCGAATTCTTGCGTATGCTTGAGACTGAAAATAGGGTGATTTTAAATCAACTAAAGGGGCATGATCGAAATCTATCGTATTTGCCTCTTCTAACCTGGATAAGGCATCCGGAACAAACTTTAAACTTCCTCTTCGATGCTCAATCGAAAATTCGAATCCTTGTAACTTTAATGACCAACGGGCCAATCTTCCATTCAAATCAGACTGACGCATCAGCCAACGCAAAGATGCGTGATCAGTTATCACTTTGAATGGATGTCCTTCGATATAACCGCGATATTTCTGAATACATAGGATAGCAGCTAAACATTCTAGTTCAGTGATGGAATAGTTCTTTTGTGCTCTATTCAACTTACGGGAGAAATATGCAATTGGTCTTTCGACTCCATCTTCATCTTCTTGCGAAAGAACTCCCCCAACCCCTGACACAGAAGCATCACATTGAATTATGAAAGGTCGAGTAAAATCTGGTGTGATTAATAAAGGAGATGAAGTTAGCTGACATTTTATTTTATCAAATGCATCTTGTGCATCTTCACTCCAAATATATCGGCGTGATTTAGATGTTAAATCTGTAAGTGTCGATGTAAAAGATGCATAATTGTCGATGAAGCGACGATACCAGCCCACTATACCCAAAAATCTTCGTAGTTCACGTACCGACCTAGGTGGTTTCATATCCATAATTGCCGATACTTTAGAAGGATCCGGTTTCATTACTCCGTCTCCAATTACGTAACCCAAGTACTTCACTTCACGCATACAAAACTTACATTTGGCCATATTTACCGTAAGTTTAGCTTCCCGTAGTAACTGAGCAACAAATGGCATGACTACATAGCGATAAAGAGGGCGATTCGGAACAGTAAAAGCAGTGAAATTACGGGAATTTTGTTCCAACTCAATCTGCCAGAACGCGTGTTTAAGGTCTAACGAGGTAATGTATCTAGCTTTAGGGAGACGACTTAGTATCCCATCTAATTTTGGCAGGGGATATGCATCCTTAACCGTCACACTATTGAGCTTTCTGGAGTCTAGACATAACCTAACTTTTCCTTCTCGTTCTACCATAGCTACAGGACTGCTCCACGGACAATTTGGAGGTGCATTCTATCGATCTCTAAATGTATTTTATTTTCCACGGCGGGTGATACTGAGAAGTATCGCTGTTTAATTGGCTTTATATCCTTATCTAATTCTATTTAGTGTTGTAATAAATGAGTACGACCTAATCCTTCTCTTTCGAATGAAGGGAACAAATCGACTACGGTTCTAAGTCGAGCTTCTTCTATGGGACTTAATTTATGCATGTCAGGAAAACTCTCTAAATCATTTGTGTCACGAGAAAATGACTCTAAGGTTTTCTTTAACAATCCAAATTTTTCAAAAAAATCTGCACCTAAATAATAATTTTGACATAGATCTGGTATTATATATTTTTATTTTATGACTTATCCTTTTAAAAATAATGTCGGTTTCAATGTACCCTACGATTCGGTGTTCACGTCCACCAGCAGTTCTTACAAATTCATTTAAAGCCTTATATGCTCTGCCACTTTTAATAAAATCTTTGGCAGCCTCATTTCTTAAACATGTGATGGAAGCACCTGAATCTAACATTGCATAGACTTCCTTCCCAGACAAAGTAACGCTTACGTATGGGCGACTATCGGCGATAAAAGTCTCAAAAGCAAAAATTCTCTTTGTATATTTCTCCAAAAAGACTTTGTACGGAGACTTGATCTTAAAAGCCTTTTATTAATTTTAGGTAAAGATTTAATTTAATAAGATCACAGAATATTCGTGTTCTTATGTTTTGATAATTTTGAAGACGTTGGTGGTAAGGTTTATTAAACTTATCATAATCGAGAGACAAAGATACAGTCTGGGTCGTTTTTGATCTTATGGACGGTAAGATTTGCTTTTCTAATTTTGTCCGGGGTACAATCGATGACGGTTTTGCATCCCCGCTAACGAGTTTCCCCGATTCTTGCAAAAAGAACAATTGGGTTTAAAATATCCTCCGCACCACACCCATAGCAGAATATACGACGGTCTTCAAGACAGTCTACATATCGATGTCCTTCTTTGCGGCAATTCCAACATTTCGGTTTTTCAATTTCACATATTTCCGGTCCTATGGATTCGCTATGAATCATACTACCCAACTCCAATTCATTAACCTGTCTTTTTATTTGTCTTGTATTTGCCTTTTGAATGTCCTCCAACAAAGCTTCACGGCGAAGTATTAAGTGACGCTAATGTGCCACCGAAGTGATATTTTGGTAAAATAACTCACTTCTAATTTTCGGGCGACGGTTTCTACGAAGGATTTCTAATAACTCCTGATCCTGAAGAGGATATCTCAATCTATCGCAAAGATAATTTACTGCATTATAATATTCATCAAAGCTTTCATTTTCCTTCTGTTTTCGCTCTCGAATAACTTCTTTTATATCACCGTCAGAAAGATGATCTTGAAAATGAAATCTTAGGGCCTCACACAAACATGACCAGGTCATTCTTTCTACTCCTTTTCGAAATCTCCAGTACCAATAAAGACCTCTACCCGTAAACAGGATATGTATGTGATCGCAAAAAGTTTCAAAATCACCGCCTAAACTATTATTCGTAAGCAAGGTTATCATGTAAATAAACTTATCTACTGGCATTTTAGTGGTACACCCACTGAAATATATATTCCAGCTTTGAATAAGTTGCGCTATTCTTCCACTATTGTGGACAATGGAAGCAGCTGTTGAATTACGTTGGAAATTATTTTGAGCCGGATAACTAGGATGAAAACTTTGTGCACGATGTACAGAAGTAGGGATTGTTTCAGAACCAGACTTCCTTCCCAGACAAAGTAACGCTTACGTATGGGCGACTATCGGCGGTAAAAGTCTCAAAAGCAAAAATTCTCTTTGTATATTTCTCCAAATAGACTTTATACGGAGACTTGATCTTAAAAGCCTTTTATTAATTTTAGGTAAAGATTTAATTTAATAAGATCACAGAATATTCGTGTTCTTATGTTTTGATAATTTTGAAGACGTTGGTGGTAAGGTTTATTAAACTTATCCTTTCCATGATAAATACCAATAGAATTAGTTTTCATATCTTGTAATTCATAGTAGCAATTTCCCGCCCTTTTAAGCACTTTGGCTTTAACAAATTTGTGCGCCAATTTGGCATTAAAATTATTAATTTTACTACTCAAGACAAAGTTTCTTCGAAACACAATATCGCCAATATTAAGTTTTAATGGTTTAGAATGTAAGTTATAAGTCTTGAGATTATTTTCATAAGATTTCCGTAAGTTTTCCTGTACCGTATATCTTAATAAATGAATTTTATCAAAACGTTCTATACTTTCTCCTTCTTCTAACTCTCCCAATCCTTTCAAAAGTTCATAGTCTTCGCCATGCAGAATCATCTGTTGTCCGAATAATACGTAATATGGAGAATATCCTATCGAACTGTGCATTGCACATCGTAACGCTGCGGAAATTCTACTTAGGTTTACATCCCAAGTTCGCTGGTCGTTATCTAGATATGAGCGAATTGCTGCTATCACCGATCTATTTACTCTTTCGGAGGCATTAGCCTGGGGTGAATATACTGCTGTTAGTGTATGTGCCACGCCATACTTGGATAAGAAACTCTTAAAAACATTAGACTTGAACTGACTACCGTTATCAGTTAAAACAACCTCCGGCACACCAAAAACGGTGAAGACATAATCCTCCAAGAAGTCAACTATACTTTGGGAAGAAAACTTTCGAAGCGGCTTCAAAATAGGGAATTTTGACAGATGGTCGACCACGATAAAAATTGCAGTATTACCCTTTGACGATCGTGGATATGGACCTAAAAAGTCCATATACAATTTTTGAAACGGACGACTTGATTTAGATTGTTGGCCCATTGGAGGTCGTAACACCACGTTGGGAGCTTTATACATTTTACAAACCTCGCACTCATTTATAAAACATCGTACTTCAACTGTCATTCTAGGCCAATAAAAATTTCGGCGGATTTTCTCTAAGGTTTTTGTGATACCACAGTGACTTGCCAAAGGCGGACATTTTTAATAACGTCGGAAGTTAGCTCATTTGGAATCCAAAGCTTCCAACCTAAAGCTTCCGATAATGGATCTCCATTTGAAAATTGGGTTCTTTTTCAATATTTTCTAAAACTGTATCCCGAATTCTTGCGTATGCTTGAGACTGAAAATAGGGTGATTTTAAATCAACTAAAGGGGCATGATCGAAATCTATCGTATTTGCCTCTTCTAACCTGGATAAGGCATCCGGAACAACATTTAAACTTCCTCTTCGATGCTCAATCGAAAATTCGAATCCTTGTAACTTTAATGACCAACGGGCTAATCTTCCATTCAAATCAGACTGACGCATCAGCCAACGCAAAGATGCGCGATCAGTTATCACTTTGAATGGATGTCCTTCGATATAACCGCGATATTTCTTAATACATAGGATAGCAGCTAAACATTCTAGTTCAGTGATGGAATAGTTCTTTTGTGCTCTATTCAACTTTCGGGAGAAATATGCAATTGGTCTTTCGACTCCATCTTCATCTTCTTGCGAAAGAACTCCCCCAACCCCTGACACAGAAGCATCACATTGAATTATGAAAGGTCGAGTAAAATCTGGTGTGATTAATAAAGGAGATGAAGTTAGCTGACATTTTATTTTATCAAATGCATCTTGTGCATCTTCACTCCAAATATATCGGCGTGATTTAGATGTTAAATCTGTAAGTGTCGACGTAAAGGATGCATAATTGTCGATGAAGCGACGATACCAGCCCACTATACCCAAAAATCTTCGTAGTTCACGTACCGACCTAGGTGGTTTCATATCCATAATTGCCGATACTTTAGAAGGATCCGGTTTCATTACTACATCTCCAATTACGTAAACCAAGTATTTCACTTCACGCATACAAAACTTACATTTGGCCATATTTACCGTAAGTTTAGCTTCCCGTAGTAACTGAGCAACATATGGCATGACTACTTAGCGATAAAGAGGGCGATTTGGAACAGTAAAAGCAGTGAAATTACGGGAATTTTGTTCCAACTCAATCTGCCAGAACGCGTGTTTAAGGTCTAACGAGGTAATGTATCTAGCTTTAGGGAGACGACTTAGTATCCCATCTAATTTTGGCAGGGGATATGCATCCTTAACCGCCACACTAATGAGCTTTCTGGAGTCTAGACATAACCTAACTTTTCCTTCTCGTTCTACCATAGCTACAGGACTGCTCCACGGACAATTTGGAGGTGCATTCTATCGATCTCTAAATGTATTTTATTTTCCACGGCGGGTGATACTGAGAAGTATCGCTGTTTAATTGGCTTTATATCCTTATCTAATTCTATTTGGTGTTGTAATAAATGAGTACGACCTAATCCTTCTCTTTCGTATGAAGGGAACAAATCGACTACGGTTCTAAGTCGAGCTTCTTCTATGGGACTTAATTTATGCATGTCAGGAAAACTCTCTAAATCATCTGTGTCACGAGAAAATGACTCTAAGGTTTTCTTTAACAATCCAAATTTTTCAAAAAAATCTGCACCTAAATAATAATTTTGACATAGATCTGGTATTATATATTTTTATTTTATGACTTATCCTTTTAAAAATAATGTCGGTTTCAATGTACCCTACGATTCGGTGTTCACGTCCACCAGCAGTTCTTACAAATTCATTTAAAGCCCTATATGCTCTGCCACTTTTAATAAAATCTTTGGCAGCCTCATTTCTTAAACATGTGATGGAAGCACCTGAATCTAACATTGCATAGACTTCCTTCCCAGACAAAGTAACGCTTACGTATGGGCGACTATCGGCGATAAAAGTCTCAAAAGCAAAAATTCTCTTTGTATATTTCTCCAAAAAGACTTTGTACGGAGACTTGATCTTAAAAGCCTTTTATTAATTTTAGGTAAAGATTTAATTTAATAAGATCACAGAATATTCGTGTTGTTATGTTTTGATAATTTTGAAGACGTTGGTGGTAAGGTTTATTAAACTTATCATAATCGAGAGACAAAGATACAGTCTGGGTCGTTTTTGATCTTATGGACGGTAAGATTTGCTTTTCTAATTTTGTCCGGGGTACAATCGATGACGGTTTTGCATCCCCGCTAACGAGTTTCCCCGATTCTTGCAAAAAGAACAATTGGGTTTAAAATATCCTCCGCACCACACCCATAGCAGAATATACGACGGTCTTCAAGACAGTCTACATATCGATGTCCTTCTTTGCGGCAATTCCAACATTTCGGTTTTTCAATTTCACATATTTCCGTTCCTATGGATTCGCTATGAATCATACTACCCAACTCCAATTCATTAACCTGTCTTTTTATTTGTCTTGTATTTGCCTTTTCAATGTCCTCCAACAAAGCTTCACGGCGAAGTATTAAGTGACGCTAATGTGCCACCGAAGTGATATTTTGGTAAAATAACTCACTTCTAATTTTCGGACGAAGGTTTCTACGAAGGATTTCTAATAACTCCTGATCCTGAAGAGGATATCTCAATCTAGCGCAAAGATAATTTACTGCATTATAATATTCATCAAAGCTTTCATTTTCCTTCTGTTTTCGCTCTCGAATAACTTCTTTTATATCACCGTCAGAAAGATGATCTTGAAAATGAAATCTTAGGGCCTCACACAAACATGACCAGGTCATTCTTTCTACTCCTTTTCGAAATCTCTAGTACCAATAAAGACCTCTACCCGTAAACAGGATATGTATGTGATCGCAAAAAGTTTCAAAATCACCGCCTAAACTATTATTCGTAAGCAAGGTTATCATGTAAATAAACTTATCTACTGGCATTTTAGTGGTACACACACTGAAATATATATTCCAGCTTTGAATAAGTTGCGCTATTCTTCCACTATTGTGGACAATTGAAGCAGCTGTTGAATTACGTTGGAAATTATTTTGAGCCGGATAACTAGGATGAAAACTTTGTGCACGATGTACAGAAGTAGGGATTGTTTCAGAACGATTTCCATTCGATTGCGAATTTCGAACCGATGTTGTGATATCTATTGCATTAGTACGTAAAGTTGGAAATTCTTCCCTAGGCCATTCCGGTTCTGTCGGTCTTTGAACGGATAATTGTGTTATTTGTATAGTCAAAGCTCTTATTGATTCTTGAATACTAGAAAATTCAGTGTTTAATCTATTTTCAAGACCTAATATTCTTGAAATCATATCAGAATCCTCCACCAACTCTTCAGTATTTGGATTGCCCAAACTATTTGATGCCAATGGTAATGAAACACGTGCGGGTTGCTTCGAACTTTGTAAATTAAGAGTCCAATCTAAAGGATTTTGGATTCTATTAGAGGACCTAGTAGCTCTCTTAGCTAGTAGTAATCGAGGGACTGCGCCTCGAGAATTTTGTTGACTTAAATCTGTACCAGATTTATTCAAAATCTCAGTTAAATTACTTGTTGTACAAGATTGACGACATTGGGGACAAGTAGGTGAAGTCTCAATCCATGCGATCAAACAACTTTTATGAAAATAATGTAAGCAGTTAGTTTTTACTATTAATGGCATTTTCTAAAGTACTACAGCATACGGTACAACTCCCGAAATGTTCAATATCAAAAGGAAAGTGATCTCCACTATGTCTAACAGCCATTATGTTTTAACTATCAGCAAAAAAAAATAATATTAAATTCCAAAAATTTACCAAAATTTATAATTATTACACTTCACGGATTCAAAACCTTCTAACACAAATCTCCAAATACAATTTATCATATAATTTGACCTAAATTACCAATCGATCATTTAAATAAATATTAATTTTTTTTTTGTTTTCAAAGTACATTCACAATAATTTAAAATAATTAAGTCGATTATTCTGAAAGATTCTATGACCTAAAAGAAATATAATTTAGCGGACGAAAAGCCAACAATTTATCAACCTTCGTAACTCCATGAAAAATTATCATAACTTCCAGGAACAAGGACCTTTCATAACAATGAAAAAAAAAAGACAAAAAAAATCATTTGCAGAAGTAGAAATTTACAACGAAAATCAAATCTAACAATCGGTCTAAGTAATATGATAAAGCAATTACTTTAGCAATTCCAGAAAGAAAGACATAGATAATCGAAAAAATACTACAACGAGATAACTATTGTGTGGGACTTCCAGCAAGGTGATAATGCTAAAAATTCAAATGTTAAACAAAACATTTAACACAACACTAACAACAACGTGTCGAGCTGTGGTGAGCCTAGCCGTGCTGAGCCCCACGTTGGGCGCCATTTTTTGTAACGATTCTTCTTTCTCGCGAACTATGGTTTGTTATCGGCACGTACTGGCAAAGGTCTAGCTCGCCGGCAACCGGGGTGAGTTTTTTTTTTTACAAACCCGTTATTCACAGTCGTTACCAAAAAAAATCTACGTTCCTTAAAAAATAATTTGAAATTTATTTTTAATCATGTCAAAACTATTATAATCGATAGTACCCCAATCTAATTAACGGAAACTACTTACTAACTCCTAATGTGAATGTACGATGTTCCAAGGGCCAGATGTTGTAAGCCCTGTTAATATCGGCCCACCCTACCTTAGGTTTTCATAATCCAAAGAAAACAATATTTGAGAGAAAACCCCTTTTATTATCAAGGATCGAAGGTTAGGTCAAGAAAAAAAACTTAGTTACTCATATTAATGACAAAACTTTTTGTTTTAGAATATTAATTTAAATGCTTTCTTCAAAAGCATAAATAATGTTCATAACATGTACGTACATACATACGTTATGACTACATTACATTACAAAAAAATACAATTATAAATTGAGTGAAGAACTAATCTTCGTTAACACAAATTACACATTATAAGCTCGAGAAAAAAAAGTAAAAATATAAAGGGGGACACTTATATTTGGGAATAACAAAAAAAATCACTTTAACGTAGTAGTCGAAAAAAAAAATTTTTAAATTTGGCTATTTAAAACAATAAAATTTAAGCTCCATATGTACAAAAGTAAATTTATTATTTCTCACCTATTTCTTCCTCCAGCTGGCCAGTCCTTCGGATGTTGGGTGTAGGAAATTAAATTTGTTTCCAGTTATTGACTCTAATCTTAAAAAACCTCATTATTATTAAATAACCAAAAAAAAATACTTAGAGATACTATGATTATCGAAAAAAATATAAATGCCCGATTCTATTTGTACTTTTCCTTGTGCCACATGTGTATAACTTCATAAAAAAAATGTGTAATTATAAGTGATATGTAGTCCACCAGACCGAGGATGATTTATAGATATTGCAGGCTACTGATGAAGGGGTTCTAGTTAGTTCTTTCCCCACGTATAAGAAAATCAATAGGCTATGGTGGAAATGGAATACTGGAAGCACTGTCAGGAATACTGGAAGCACTGAACCCGCTGGTCCTCAGGGGCTCCCTGACCACTGTTTACCCACTCACTTTATGTGATGTCGAGTCAAAAAAAAATATGTATATATATAATTTTTTTTTTCGGTGGTTAAGTTAACCTTTAAAAATAATAGTTTAATTTACTAAAGTCATATTTTTTTTTTTTCTAAATAATCTAGTTACCCTTTATAGGATTTTCTTGCACTTGGTCCACTGAAAGGTGGTTTAGCGGGACTGTACCAAAAGGTAATAATTTATTATTTTCTTTTGTTCTGCAAGTAATGTTGAACCGCTATGAACACTGCTTTTTTTTCACTTTGATGACTGACACGAAAAATGTTTATTTTACGATTTAAATCAGTCCCCAAAAAATGAGTGAAACAAGTTTTATACTTTTCTCCTCTTTCTATAGATATATTTATATATATAAATATATATGTACTTGTTCTATGGATTTTTTTTTTCTTTTGAAATAGCTCAGCAGAAGTAAGTGAAAAAAAACAACTTATTGAACTAACTTAATAATTACTCATTGGTTAAAATCCAATTAAGTCGCTTTAGTGCGGTCACAACTTATACATATCTTTTCACATATTAGTGAAGACACCAACGACTTATACGGCGTGTAGAGGACAAAACCATTATTATGGCCAAATATTTGTATCATGCGACTAGAATGTTCTGTCTTCAAAATTATTCTTGCATGACAAACAATTTCGTTAATACACATCCGCTACAACTTCTCTAAAGCTTTTTTTCCAGTTCGTGAACCCATTTGTTTACAACACATACATGCCTGGTTTAAGCGATCCGGGGCCCTCAAAAAGTTTGCATGGTACGTAAAAAAGGGAGTTGTCCTTCTTTGAATAAGTTAGCCATGTTCTTTTAACTTTCTTGTTGTTCGGAAGCTCCTTATACCATGCCGAGAGTGTAAGATGCCGTTTTTCCCTTTCTGTTGACTTAAAGTCAATACATTCCGGAATGTTTTTCAAAAATTTTGTCATTTCAGTACATTAAAGTGATCGAATGTTATCATTAATTTTATCATTAGTAGGCCAAGTTACTGGATCAGAAATATCAAATTGGGCTGTTTCAATTGTCGCAGACTCTCCTTCTCCTGTCGAATTGTCAGATATTTCATCAAAAATAGGCACAGCTTCTAAATTTGAGGAACTTGGTTCTGACGGATTTAATGGGATTTTCTCGCTTACAGCCGGCACGAAATCATCTTTTGCATCTGTATTTTCATTGTTAGTTTTCTCATCCAGAACCCTATACTGACCTGAGCAACACGCTTCTTCTATATCGCACATTGCTGATGAGCATTGATTGAAATTATTGACCGGTTCTAACTCATTTCTGTCATCATTATTTTTTTGCAACCAGCAAGATATGGTGGCCACATTTTGCTTGGATTTTTTTGCTGTTATTTTCTGCTTTCTCTTATACTCACACCCGGATAATCTTTTTCTGGGAAACATAGTTTTGCCAATTGAATTAAATTAGTGTCAGAAATAATGCACACACATCTATCTACGTTGAAAAAAAAGTAGACACACTCAATAACTATTACAATCAACATTAATTTAATATTTATAAATTCTTACCAGGCTGAGCAAGTATAATCGAAAACACGGTCTTTCGTCTAGACAGAGATACACTTTATTATCAAAATATAAAAACACACTTAAAATCCGCTAACGAGATAAATGATTTATAACAAAAAACCAAATAGGTTTTTCCCCGAATACGAGTAAAAGTGTTGCATGAAATGAATGAACAAGTGTTGACACATAGCCATTTTTTTTTTTTTTTGCATTCGTGATCTATTGACGATTTCTTTTGTTAAACAACTACACCACGCAGTTACTTGCTGCACTAAAAAAGTCTTTCACGCTGTCATAAGATTAGGCACAAAAATTATGTTTTAAATAGAACACAAAAAGGGGACATTATTTTTCTCCATAAACAACGTGTAATAAGTTACGCCGCAGAAAAAAAACAGCGCAGAAAGTGTAAAAATTCTGCCAAAAATATTGCAATTTTGTAACAATAGTACATGTCAACCCTTCAGAGCGCTCCATACTTTTATCAGAAGAACACAAAATCGTGTGCTACACCGCTGGTACCCATTAATATTGCTACAAAAAAAATCGTCATATACACACACACACACACACTCAAAACTGTTTATTTGCATAGATAATAAAAATAAAATTCTGCTTATCGATTTAAAAATCAATATGTAAGCGAAAAAAAAAATATTGAATGTTCTAATTGGAAATTTGGTTTTCATAGAATACTTAAGATACTTTATTTCTCGATTAATTAATTATTTAATTATTCCGCCTACCAAAGTGCCGCCCCCAAGAGGTGCCGCCGGGGGCGATTGCCCCTTCGGCCCCCCCTAGATCCGCCCCCTTCGGCCCCCCAAGCTATCTTTTTGGTGAAGATTTGGCCCCTCGGGACATCGTTAAATTTGTATTCCTGTTTTAAGCTGGATTGTCTACCACGTGAGTTCAAATGAGATCAAGAATAGGCAATTGCAAAAACAAAAATATACACTTGTTTTTAATTCTAAATAGTTGTACTCTAAGCGCTTTAATTTTTTACACGACCGTTCGTAAAGAGAGTTAGATTCGAACTGTGAACTAGCTGTTAAAACAATATATAAATAAAGAAAAAACAAAAAAAAATTAATGTGTGCAATAAAATAAACAAAAACATTTAACAAACAAAAAGTATATATTTACATATATAAGTTACCTTGTGTACGATAACAAGAACTTCCCTAATATTTTAATGAGATTTATTGTGCATTACAGAACTCCCTTAATTTTTATTTTTCTTATTCTGCATTTTTAACTTTGTTTTGTGATTGGCCAATTTGCCGTTGGCGCCCAACGGGTATTAAAAGGTACATAGCATACCGAAGTGAAAAAATAATAAAGTTAAGGGTAATAAAGGTACATAATACCGAAGTGGAAAAAAATAAAGTTAAGTGAAATAAAGTTACATAGTATACCGAAGTGGAAAAAAATTTAAAGAACAGATAAAAGACATAGAACCTGAAAAACTTAAAAAAAAACTGTTATTAGTTACAAATTCGAAGTGAACTGTCTAAATTGAAATCTAAAAAAAAGGACATAGAACCTGAAAAACTTTAAATGAAAATCTGTTATTAATTACAAATACATAGTATACTGTCCAAATCAAAATTCAAAGAACAGATAAAGGACATAGAACCTAAAACCCTTTTAAAAGAATTATTATTAAATTTAAACACGAAATTTTCTGAGAAAATAAACCGTCTAAATTAAAATTTAAAGAACGGACAAAGTACATAGTACCATAACTAACAAGCAGATACCAGCGAAGAAATTCAACACACGAGTTCAAATCGACACCTGAATAAATTTTTTTTTCAAACAAAGCTGCTTAAACAACCACAAACAACAGCGAAGAAATTCTACACACGAGTTTGATCAGCACCTGAATTAAATTTTTTTGGAAGATATCAAACAAAGCTGTAACCACAACTGTAAATCAACAACTAAACAAGAGCGAAGAATTCTACACATGAGTTTAATAAAAAACAAGTAAGAGTGTTAAATTCAGCTATGCCGAATCTTTGATACCCTCCACCTAGGTTTTCTTGCACTATTTGTAACAAATGTAAATAAAATATATGAAAATGTAAACAATTTGATCAATTTGGTAATTTATTACAACAAATACTCCGAATTTTTAGCATTTACGTTTAACAATTTTAAAGTCAATAGAAGATAGTAAACAAAATACATTTTTAAATTTCGGATCTTTTTCGGAATACTTGACCATGTCTTATATATTAAAAGCATTAGCGTTAATCAGTTTTATTTTTTCGGTCTTATTACATCAGTTTGTCATTCCATTTGTAGCGCATCGATAAATGGATTTGCGTCTATGTGTTTAATGCAAAGGATTTCTTACTTTTGTCGAATTGTAGGGATTTTTTGCAAGTTTTTTTTTTTAACAACTTAATATTATATATATTTCAATTTCAAACTTTAAAATTAAAAATATATATCTTTTTTTAAATCTGGTAATAACTCTATAATGTGGAGAAAGTAAATACGTGGCTTCTTTAATAAGAATGACAATTAAAAAACACTTTTGTGCAGTTTACGTGTTTTGTGCATTTTTTTAATACATATGTACATAAGTACGCCATCTTTGTAGATCTCTTCGATTATATTAAGTAAGTTTGTAAATAAAAAGAATATTAAAATATAAATGTGAACATAATTGATTTTAGAAAAATGTCCGATTCGTTTTTCGATGATGCTGAAAACACATCAAAGAAATACAGAAAACAAAGGTTTTACTCACGTTAGTTGAGAGACGAGAAGCTAACGGGATGGAACAGGTCAAAGATGACGACTTTAAATACAGATGCAAGGCTTGTGAAAACATATTAAATTGCGATAAATCAGATCTAAGTATACATGCTAATAACCAATGTCTTAAAAAAAATATCTTTTAAAACCAACAACCAAAATTCTGTTTAGGTTATAAGATCCCATTTGCAAGCCAGTTTAATTAATTGTGTAAATTTTAAATGCACATCTAGCCATATAAAAGATGAATTATACAGAATAGTAAAAATATTTCTTTTATATATGTTGGTTATTTATGTTGTTTTTATGTAATTCTAATGATATTCTTATCTTATTTTTTATGATATTTTCTTAGTTTTTATGTTATTTTTACATTATTGAAATTGAAAATTAACAAATTAAAAAAAAAATTTTTTTTTTGAAAAATTGAAAAAAGTAGTGTAGGGAAAAATGTAGAGAGAAAAAAAGTGGGTGTAGGGAAAAAAAGGGATTTTTTTCATTAGCGTAGAGATTTCTGTAAAAATCTCCTGGCATCACTGGTACCTATTAAAAAACAGTGTAAGATTTCACAAAACAATGCGACGTATACCTGCTTTGTTCAAATGCTTTCGTAAGACTAAATGAAATTGTTACTTATACATGAAACACATAGACGACAGAGGCTACACGAACACACGGATACAAATGCTGCTGGCTGCAATAGTAGTCGTGTAGTCAACGACTTAATTTTTTTGAAAATGACAGCAACATATAACAACAATATAAACAGCTGTTTTTATACAAAAGCATTTTTATTTCAGTAGTGCCAATTATATTTTTTTTTACTTTATTAAAATAGAAAAACATGTATGATTCTATATAAAATTGTCTTAAACATATTACTTTTTTTTTTTTTAACGTTTATTTAATCAAAGAAAAATATATATTAGTAACTATAAATAAACAAACAGTTTAAAGATATATATATATACACAGTCCCTCTATGCAGGCTCTCAAGTATAATGTATTATAATATTTAAATAACTTATTTTTAGTAGTAATTATAATTTGATATACAGAGAAAAATGTAATTATTTATTTCAGATCATTTATGAGAAAAAATTTGAAAAAAAGCTCATTTTTATATAATAGGAGAATAAAATGAGTGGTCTAAGGGTAAAATAAAAAAAAAAGATAAATTATTTGGTAAGCCACCAATATTTTTTAGTATTAAGGTCTGATTTTGATATATAAACACTAGTGTTGAATCTTGAATTTTCGTTTAAAAGTAGTTTGCATGTTATGGCTTTAATATTTGGTCTTCTATATATGTGGTAAATTATAGGTATGCCTATTTCATTCTGGATGTATCCATTCTGGTCTAGGAAGAGAAAGGCTTCTGGTGGAATGTAACCCGATTGTAAGGTTTTAGATATATATTCATAATTTGAATAATATGGGCCCATAATTAGATTATTTTCGAAATATTCTGTGCTTTTTACGATATGTTTTCTTATAAGGTGTATTATAAAGTTATCAATCCTGCTTACTTTTGCTTCATTGTACAAAACTTTGTTTGATATAAACTTTTTATAGTCGCTATTTGGAGATCTGTAAAGGGATGTACAGTTCCTTAGGCATTTTCTTTCAAATACCCTCAGTTTTTCCATATACGAAGGGGATATGTTGTACCAAATTTGGCAACCATATGTAAGAATTGGTCTTATTAAGGACTGGTACATAATTATCTTGACCCTTGTTTTGATATATTTTGAAAAAAATAGTTTTTTATATAAGAAAAGTGCTTTTTGTGCTTTTCTAATTTGTAGATTTATGTGCTCATTAAAATATAGGAATTTGTCTAAATGAATACCTAGATATTTCACCATTTGTTTATTTGGAATAGTTACATTGTTAAGAGATTTCAAACCAAATAATTTCCAATTACGTTTTATGTTGTTGTTACATTTTCCGACCGGGGGACGGAAAAGAATTGTTTCGCACTTATTCAGATTGATTTTTATCTGCCAGTCTATTGTGTATTTTTCTATAATATAAAAGTACTTTTGTAATTTTTCGTTAATTTTATCAATTTTATCATCAGAGTGATAAATAACGATATCATCAGCAAAGCCAATAATGTTCTCAATTTTGTTTAATAGGTCATGTATGTATATATTAAATAGAATTGGTGCATTTACAGTTCCTTGTTGTAAACCATTTACGATGATAAATTTCCTTGAACTTATTGTCCTTCCAAGGTAAACTTGAAAACATTTATTGTTTAGCATGTTATGCATTAATATAGTCAAATATATTGGAAATCCATAGTTCAACAGTTTATAAATTAATCCAGGTATCCAGATATTATCAAAGGCCTTTTCAAAATCTACTAAACAAGCTCCAGTACCTAAGGATTTATTTAAATTCGATTGTATATTCGAAACTAGCAAATGTATCGCATGGATTGTGGAATGTTTAAACTTAAACCCGAATTGCTTGTCATTTATTAATCTCTTTTCCTTACATTGTTCAAGTATGTTATCATTGATGCAAACCTCAAAAACTTTGCTTATGTTTGGAAGTAAACTAATAGCTCGCAAGTTTTTTGGATTGTATGAGTCTTTATCTTTCTTAGGTATGACAACCACTTTAGCTATTTTCCACGCATGAGGAAAGTAGGAGTTATTTAACATATTGTTAAAAAGAGTACAATACTCTAAGATAATTTCTTCTGGTATATTTTTCAGTACTATATTGGGAATATTATCAACACCTGTTGACAATTTCTTTCTTAAGTTTCTAAAAATATATATAATTTTATCCTTAGAAATAAAATACTTGAGAGATTTAGTTCAATCATTGGCCTTGTTACATGTATTAAATGTGGCAATGGTTGATTTGTTGCATTCGTACAGATTTTTTTCTTCCAAAAATCTGGAAAAACAAGTGTCAACTTCGACATGTAAGTTATTATCATCGTCGATCTCTTTATGAGAGTGAACTGATCCTAAGAAGGTTCCAATTACGTTTACTTTATGTTCCTCATCCTTTATTAAAAAGTCATCATTATTCAGATCCTTTTCTAACAACTCAGGTCTTATTCCTGCGTTTTTTATCCATATTTCATTTTCCTGTGGTACTCTAGTAATGTCCATATTTAAGGGTTGTGCGGTTTTGAACTGTTTTCTAGTCTCACTAAACATGTTTGAGGGATCTTTCTGGTCAATTTTCATCAGTTTATCGTGAAAGTGTTTATTTACTGCCAGAGTAAAGTTATCATTAATTAGTTTTTTGATGAGTTTTAGTTTCGATTTGAGTAGATTAATGTCTGGTTGGGTCAAAATTATTTCTAGTTAGTCTATTGTGCCTTTTAATTATGGTTACTATTTTACTTTTCTCAAGCTGAAGTTTCTTTAATATTGCATTAGTAAATTTTCCAAAAGGATTATGATCCTTATATTTTGGAACTGATTTTTCAATCGAATTGTGAATAAATTGGTCAAGTCTACACAGAAAGAAATTAATTTCTGCATTTGTTAGGTTTTTATCATTTGGTATCGATGCATTTTCTCTCAATTCAGAACAGATATTGTTCTTGAATTTATTCCAATTAGCCTTAGCATAATTATATTTTAAAATGGGTGTTTCTCTGAAAAAAGTAAGTGGATGGTCACTTTCCGCTTTTAAGATCTGTATCTTGATAGCCTTGTGATCACTATCATAATCAAGGGTTTCTAGACAGTTTAAAGTATTATTCAATTTTTCAATAATTAATCTTGAGTCTGCTATACACAAATCTAAGTATGAGCCACAACGTGGATAAGATGGACAGTTAGAAGCAAGCACTATGCTTCTAAACCTAATTTCATAACATGCAAACCATTCCTTTAACTTATTACCTTGGGGGTTAGAAATAGTGTTACCCCAATCACCCTGTTTACAGTTTAAGTCCCCTGCTAATATATAATAGTGATTTAGATTATCTAGTTTTAAAGATTGGAAAAGTTGAAATAATTCAGATTTAAGGTTATTACAATTTTTTCCAGAAGGGAAATATGCAGATATTACATATAATATCTTATTTGATATTAAAGGTATTTTTACAATACATGTTTCTAAAAATTCAAATTTATTAATAATATTGTTAGTAAAACTACTATACTTAATACCATTTTTTATAAGAATCGCAGTTCCACCGCCTCTTTTCGCATCTTTTCTATCTTTACGTATTAAACAATAGTTTGCAAACTGTAATTTGTGTTTAGCGTTAAGTTTAGTTTCGTTAAGTAATATTATATCAGGATGGTGTTTCCTTATAAACATATCTAAATCATATCTTCGACTTATTTTAATTAATGAATTTACATTTATGTGGATGATATTGAGTTTTTTTTTTCGATTATTTAAGCCATTGTATTAAATTAAGCTTCCAGCATGGAGAAAAGTGTGTCTATTCAAGACGTTTGGATTTGCAACTGCTTATTTAAGTTTATTAATTGGTTTACCAAGTTTTGCATAGAGTTGTTTAGTTGTTGGAGTACATTGTTGATTGAGGTGTTGCTGTTTTTTATTTGTGGGTTGTTGTTTTTCACCATATTGGCGTAGCTTATGTTGTCATTAATGAAGACTGATGGGTTATTTGTTCGTTTTTGTGATAGAGATTGTTTTTTACTACGCAACCTTTGTTGCAATTCTTTGTATCGTTCGCAACCTTTGTAGGAAGCCGGGTGACCATGTTTATTGCATAAAACACAAAAAAGCTTTTCTCTCTCGACATCAGGAACTTCTGTTAGAGAACATTTTCCAATATCATGATTTTGGTTACATTTTACACAACGCCGTGGTAAGAAGCTGCACTGTGGAAGAAGCGTTGGCAATTCCTACACTGCGGTATTTCGGGCTTTCTAAGTGCTTCCCATCGTACGCACCGATATAGAAGGCTTTTGATTTTTTTGAGGTCGTTAACTTTACTCTCTCCACTGATTTGAACCAAAAAAATTGGTAACCCTTGTCCAATATTCTGAGATTTTTTTGTTGTAAATGGATTGACTTTAATAAATCTAAGATTTTCATTTTCAAATGTCTTTAATTCATCTAGTATTTCATTTGGGTCGTTATTGGCACTTAGGCCCTTTAGTAAGTAAGTCTTTGTCTTTATATCTTTGGGTGTATATGAAAAAAAATTTGTTTTTTCCAAGTAAGCTTTTATTCTGCAGTAATCATCAGCTGATGATGTAAACAGAGATAATTTATTATTGTTCATTTCTTTTATTTTAAAATCTTTTATATTAAGACCATCCTTAACAAACTCAATGAGTTTTTTTGATTCAACATTGTATATGTTTAGAGGTGGATATTTTTTATTTTTGTTTTGCTGATTTTGATTGTTTTCCTTATTTTTGTTATCATTAATTGTAGTTCTATTTGCAATTACGTTTTTTGTTGTTGAAGGTCTCTCTTTCTCTTGAACATGTTTTTCATAGTTCTTTATTATTTCTTCATTGCAGTTCTCATCATTGTCAAGAACTGACCAGTAGTTATTTTTTACATGCTTAGCCATTGGGTCTATATTTAATTCACTTTTTCTTTTTTTTCATTTACTTTATTATTGTTTTTATTGTTTAATACCTCATTTATATTGATAATATTTTTATTGCTGATATTTTTTGAGATCAGAGCATCATGCTCGCTCATTTTTTTTATTTGTTTTTTTTTTTTTTTTTTAAGTTGTTTAGTTTAAAGAGTCTCTGTCTCTTGTTTTAAGTGAAAAAATAGCGAATACAACGCAAAGTAAAAATGAGTAAGACAAAAAATAATGCACATTGCATACACAGTTAAGAATTTAGAACACCGTTGTACGTCTGTCTATCATGACAGACACGATTGAACTCCTAAATATATTACTTATTTATAATGCATTATTATAACGTAAAAATAAATAAATAAATTTTCTTATTAATAGAATTATTATAGCGATTAATTTTTTCAACAAAATAAAATATTTCATAGCACTAATTTCTTTTACATATTTTGTTATATTGTCAACACTATTTTTATTTTGTAGCCAACAAAAATAGAAATTAGCCTAAGTTGGCTACAGCAGCAAAAGTGGTCATGTAGTCATGTAGCTGTGTTGGTGTCAAAATAATCGTTTTCATATAAACGTGTGTATTTTATTTTTGACAGGCTGTAGTCGTGTAGCCGCTGTCGTCTATGTGTTTCATGAGAGAGTTCGGCTTACTGGTGCCATTATGTATATGTGTGTGTAAACAAAAATATACGATATCCCAGTAATCATTTCGAAGATTGTTTTAACAAAAATCATCTTACTGTGTCTTCTTCGAGCACTTTTGATGATTAAAAACTGATTAATCACATGCGGTATTAGAAAAAGACTAAGAACTGATTTTTGCTTACGCTTAAAAAGTGATTTATAGAAAAATGATATTAAATATGACTCAAAAATAAGTCGAAATTAATCAGAAAATTGGATAAGAAAGGTTCTCAAGAAGAGTCGGGGGTAAGGTAATATGTCCTCCCAACAAGAGAATATTTTGTGATCAGCAAAAGAGCGCATTTTAACAGCACAGAGGAGTCAAAAAAGACTCCACATGATCACTTATTGCATAAAATGTTTACTGGGATTTTATTCACTATCTGTAGAAACAGTTTTTTTAGTAAAACAAATCTGCACACAATTTCAATTCTATTTCGTTCACAATGATACGATCACTTTTTTACTAGCTAGCAGTAAAATAAGAAAATAGTATTATAACACAGCGTAATGATGAATTGTACTTCTCAATTAGTTTATTTTTAATGTGCCATAAGAAGTTCGTTTGTGCTAACAAATGAATGAATACATGCTTCCCAGGGCGAAGCTTGATCATTGCACTGTGATTGAGTTGAGCTCCGCGATTATTCCTAATGCGAATAACTCGTGCATTAAATTCTCGGTAGTCCGGGAATGGCGTTTGCCTGCGCCAAACATTAAATAATAAATTTTAAAAATGTACTATAATTAAATATTATTCACATCTATATTATATTATCATCTGACAAAAAAATTTTTTTAAACACTACTAATTTTTTACAGGGTAGATATTTTATGGTTTTAGTACTACTTTTGAATGCAAGAATGTATTTACTAAAAGTAGAACCCTTAAAATCATACTATTTTTTGCAACCCTAAAAATTGCAGTATTTTGTATAAATAAAATAATTTATATTTATATTATTTTTAATATGCGCTTATTATCGATATACATATACAGAATATGTGAATGTTATTTATAGTATTTTGATATTTGCAACAGTAGTATGTATCAATTTGTAATATTTTGTGATCTTATAAAAATCGCAGAATATTGATATTGATTTTATATAGTTTCTTTTATTAATTAACTAACTTAAATATTACACCGTAAAATGTTGATATTGGTGAATTTTTATATTATTACCACAACGACCATAAAAACAACAAGTACAGCTGTGACAAAATACAAAATTTAGAATGACAGTATAGGAAAACATCATATTTTTTTAACTTTTCAGTGATTTCTCGGCACCTATGAAACCTATTGTCACGATTTAAAAAACAGGAACCTTCTCATGATGTTGGTGTATCATTCTCACTAACAACAAGCGCCCTAGCTGTCCTTTTGAGAACGCTATCGTGACAAGAACAACATAGGCAAATCATATTTTTTCAAGACTTTTTTTATTCCATCGTTCAATTCTCGGGACCAGATAAACCGATTTGGGCGATTTTAAATAGCAAACTTCTCAGGATGTTAGTGAATCATTTTTTAACCTAGTTGCCCGATTGAAGCCGTCATCGTGATTTCCACAGACAGACAGACGGACAGCCGGACAGATGGACATCGCTATATCAACTCCGCTTGTCATATGGATCACAAATATATATATTTTATGGGGTCCAGATTTTTTTTCTAATTATTACAAACGGAATGACAAACTTATATATACCCTTTGCACACTGGAGTGGAGGGTATAATTACTGTTTCTCACCCTAATATCATGGGTGTCACCCAAGATTATCGATTATTCTGACTCATATTTTATGGCCATAACCGACGGCGAGATCGCGACATATAAGCACAATGATTTCCACGTACACCAGACGAACCTGACAGAATACGAACTAGCGGTAAAAGAGAGCGAGAATTTTCTCGCCAACCTATCTGACCCAAGAGAAACCGGGATGGTGCGGGAACGGACAAGGGAGATTTGTAGATTATTGGAGACATTGCATGTGAGCAGACGGTCTGCGAGATCCATTGACTATCTGGGATCTACTTTAAAATTTGTAGCCAGTACACCTTACCACAACGACATGGAACTACTTATGGCTCGAGAAGACTTATTGATCCAGAATGGCCAAAAAAAAAAAAACGGTAGTGAACTCAGCTATAAAGGATAGAATAAATGTACTGACCGAAAGAGTTAACGTTATACAAAACTACAAACATAGCAACGCCATTGGAGAGGATTATTTTATTCTGTTCGAACTTGTATCCGCGAGAAACGGTGAGATAATTTCATTTCTTAATTATTTAGCATTATCGATAATTTTGGCAAGGGAAAATATTATATACCTCGCCATACTTGATAACATTGATTTTAAAAGAATCGAACTGGAAATGGTAGCTATTAGCATAAATGATAGATTTAGAGTAAGCAATGTGTCTGTTTTTCAAAATGAATCGACTTTTGTGAGTATCTTAGAATATATCCTGTAATTCATAATGGTTCCATTATAAGGTTGGAAGTAGATCAAGCTTCGAAATGCCACGATTATACTCTCCAGGTAACAGATTGCATCAATGTTGGGACAACAAAAATTTGCCGTGAAACCGTAAATACATGCCTCTCTCAACTCTTGAACGAAAACTCGGCATTCTGCCACACACAATCGGCAGATAATATCCCTTTGATACAATGGGTGGCTGATGGATTAATACTTTGAATAACGTGCGTGACAGAAACGTATCGGAAGGGGAGACGATAAGGGTAAATGGGACCTTAATGGTTGAATTCGCAAATAATGTAACCATAAATAGTACTCAGTATAGAAAACCCCAATCATGCAAGAGAAACCTATTACCACACCCCCCAAAACCTTAAACATTAAAAAACGGGTCATGAGGAATTATTGACGCTCCCATACATTCCAAGTTAAATTTGGAGAACATAAGCTATATAGACGTTTAAAGGGGGTGGAGTTAACATGTGCACTAGGGTGCGCCTTATTTTTCAACTTTCGAAATTGTACCGTAACTCCCCCTGAAAATGTTTTTAAAAAAATTTTAATTATGGGGTAAGCCTATGCAACAAACTGAAGGTGAAACTAGTGTTCTGAATCCGAATATGTAAATTAAATTATCTTAACACGTCAGCTTTTTTAATTATGCCATTTTTCCATACAAAAATGCATTTTAGATGATATTTAATAGAAATAAAATTACTTTTCAAAAAGTAACTACTCAAACCATTTTTTTTATTAAAAACAACATGAACCATTTTTTATGGAAAATAAATTGTCAATAAGTTAAAAGAGGTGTATTAAAACTAAAACGTTAACTCTATTACGTGAACAAATTTTTCGAAAAAGTTACAATTAAAACCATTTTTTTTTACTACATAAAACGGGAAATCCCCAAATTAGAATGAAATCTTTTTGATTATATAACATTAATTGTTAGTTATTACACAGGTTAGTTATTACACTTGCGGATGTCTAGTCTAGTCAGTGAATATTAAAGTGAAAAATTGAAACAAATGTCAGAATAAATTTTAAATTTGTAATAATATAGTGAATATAAAAAAGTTAAAAGAAAATATGAATACAAGAGGATAAGAAAAGTTATGTCTTCTTGATTATGATGTAAGCCAAATTATCGGTGGTAAATTACCATCTGATGCGCAAGTTTTGCGTGTATTATTTTACAATATGCGCAAAGTAAAACTAGAACTGCGAGCAAGTGCTTCCCTTGTCGTAAAAGAAATAGATGTGTTATGGAATAAAGCACGAATTCCAACTAGAACTGTTGACAAATGCGTTTTAAAAGTTGAGAGTTTATACCTTGAATTGAAGAAGTTACAGAAAAATTGCAAACGTCGAACATTATTGCAGGAAAAACGTGAGAGAAATTTCTCAGAAAAATTTGATGATTTATTTAATATCGCTCATGCCAATGCCCTAGATATGATGAATATAAAAGAAGACAAGTTATTTTTGATAAAGCAGAGAAAAAATGGGAAGACCTGGTTCAATGATAGGTAGTGACTCTTTCTTAGCAAAAATAGAAGAAAGAAGAGCCCTTCGACAAGAAAAAACAGCGTTTTCATGAGAAATATGAAGCCGGTTTGAAAGGTATGTAAAAGAATTATAATGGTTTATTAGTATCCCAGCATAACTTTGGCAAACAAGCCATAACTTATATTGTTCAATTCTTCACAGAGAATTGCGTTTATTTGTACGTCAGTATGAATTTCGTTTATTTGTACGTCAGTACATTTGCTAAAGTAACAAACATACTTACATACATCTGAAACTATGAAAATAACCCTGAATTATTGGTTTCCATTACCACATAAGCTGGGTTAATAAGCTTGAAATACAGTCAGCAATTCTTTTGTTCATATGTACAAACATATTGACATACATACAAAGTTATGATCACATTTAAACAATTGTCGCTGACTGCATTTCTGGGGTTTGTTAACTTTGTTGCTTATGCTAAATTGCATATTTTATTCATTTTAATTTTATTTTATTCAAACAATTATTGCTGACTGCATGTCTGGGGTTTGTCAACTTTGTTACTTATGCTAAGTCGCATATTTTCTTTTACTTTTATTTTCTGATTTAATTAGTATATAAGCTTGAACCTTTTTATAAATCAAAGAGAGATAACAAACCAACAGAACAAGTTTTTTCTTTCAAAACCATATAACCAAGTTCAAGTGCTTGTGTTATGATATAGAATTGTCTTGGTGTTGCTGTCTAGACAAGCCCCTAAACAATAACATTTTCCCTGTAACCAAGTTCAAGTGCTTGTGTTATAATACAGAATTGTCTTGGTGATATTGCCTAGACAAACTCCTTAATATAACATTTTACCAGGTTGAACAAATTAGTACAACCCTATCCAAAAAAAGGATAAAAACATTGGTGACCCCGACGTGATGGCTACAAACACCCCTATGGACCAACAGCCCAGCTCGCTACAGGTGAAGGAATCCAGACCATCATCCGAAACTTTAAAAAGGACTCGGCTATAAGAAAAACCTGCCAGTACTATGAAGATCGGATCAAACGACTGGAAGCGGCATGGGCTGAGTTTGAAATCAACGACAATAAAATACGATGTCTCGAGAAGCCAGCACTAGACCACAAATACTTCACCGAGAATTATTACGATAAAATATCGGAAATCACAACAACCTACCGAGAAATATTTGAAGCAGCTATGGAAACTCCAAAGGACATTGGTCAAAAAACGACAATCAGTGATCCTAAACCGCCACCTAGAACCAATTATGTTGACGATAATTCATCCGCAAACATTATCTTACTAAATCCCTTGATCAGAAGACAAAACGCCATGATGAACTCACTCAAACGATTATTTACCACAGACCCAGCAGCAACCAACATACAGCTGAAGGAAAAACTATGGGCACAAATTCAAGAATTGCATTTCTCAGTATGGGAATCCAGCACTGACCCAGAAGAAGGGTATAATATGGAAACCTACCTCAATTTAGAAAAATTAATTATTGAAAATTTTAAGCTATCGTCACGAAGCCCAGAACAAGGTAGCGATTTCCAGCAAACCAACGTTCTTCCACTACCAAAGGTTACAATCCCAAAATTCAGTGGAGACTATTTCCAGAAGCATCATCATTAACGGCAGCAAGCGGTCACGTATCCAACTCATACGTTCTTCTCAGCACAGCTATAGTAAAAATCAAAACTGACATAATGGAGGTTGAATGTCGCGCATTACTTGACGCCGGATCACAAGTAAATTTGATCACAGAGCGTTTAGCAAAACGACTTAACATTGCAAAACAGCCATCATCAATGAACATTAAAGGACTCGGTAATTCCAACACCAAAACACGACACCGGGTCAATGTTTCTCTGCATTCCCGAATTAATGGGTTTTCAACTCGCTTGGAGGCACTCGTCTTGCCTCAAATCGTCGCACCACAACCATCACAATTTGTCAACACTGACGATTGGTCACTACCAAAAAACCTGACATTAGCTGATCCAGCATTTAATAAACCCGATAAAATCGACATATTGCTAGGTGCAGAACACTATCTCCAATTGCTCGCAATTGGGCAAATAAAACTATCTCCACACCTTCCGACTTTACAGAACACAGTCTTGGGCTGGATTGTAGCAGGAAAAATAGATAATAAACCTTCAACAGAAGCATTTTCTGGAATATGCACCGAAGATGAAGGCCTCGAAGCCTCCATCGCTCGACTTTGGGAATTAGATGAAATCAAATCAACTACAAAACCACTATCAGTAGCCGAGAAACAATGTGAAGAGCATTTTGCCCAAAACACAACAAGAAACAATCAAAACCAGTTTGTCGTCCGAATACCATTTCGTCAACACCCGAATATTCTAGGCGACTCACATGGAATTGCTCTTAACCGATTTTTCGCTCTCGAACGACGTCTGCAAAGGAACGCGGAACTGAAGGCCAAATACATTCAATTTATGGACGAATATGAATCTATGGGGCACATGACAAAATGGGAACCAAAAACCAAGGTCTCCCCAAGCTACTACATCCCACATCATTGCATATTGAGGCCTGAAAGTTCAACTACAAAGCTCAGGGTAGTCTTTGATGCATCAGCCAAAACCTCATCAGGACACTCTTTAAATGATCTGATGTTCACGGGACCAACACTACAAAGCGACCTATTCTCGATACTCCTGAGGTTTCGAATGCCAAGATTCGTCTTCACCACCGACGTAAAAAAAATGTATCGACAAATATTAGTTGCTCCCGAAGATCGTCAACTTCAGTTAATAATTTGGAGAAGGGACCCCACAAATCCCATTAACTACTTTCAACTCAACACAGTTACATACGGCACCAGAGCTGCTCCCTACTTAGCAACAAAATGTCTAGAGCAGTTGGCTACAGAAAACGAGACACGTTATCCCCTGGCTTCCAAGTTTCTCCAAGAAAATTTTTACGTGGATGATGGCCTGGGTGGTTTTGATAGCATAATAACCGCACTCGATGTACAACAACAGTTAGTGCAAATTCTAAAGGAAGGTGGCTTCACATTACGCAAATGGTGCGCTAATCATCCTAAATTGCTCCACAATATACCACAAGACTACAAGGAAGTGGATTTAGACTTCGAAAGCACCAAGGTCGACTCGATAAAAACGTTAGGTCTTATCTGGCTACCGAAAAATGATAAGTTAGGAATCAAGGTAAACGTTGAGAACATCAAGAGAATTACCAAACGCACCGTCACTTCAGATCTTGCGAGAATTTTTGACCCATTAGGCCTCTTGTCACCAGTTGCCGTCACTGCTAAGATATTCATCCAAGAATTGTGGGCCCTAAAACTCGATTGGGATCAAGCACTCCCTGAACACTTGTACACAAAATGGACGAACTTCCGCACAGAACTGGATGAACTAAAAACATTGCAGCTATCAAGACACATCTTTAATGGAAAAATCCCTGAATCCGTCCAACTACACATTTTTACTGATGCATCAGAAAAGGCGTATGGAGCAGCGGCTTACATTCGATCCACGACAAGAAACAGTTCAACTATAACACAATTACTATGCGCAAAATCCCGGATTGCTCCATTCAAAATTCAAACAATACCTCGACTGGAGCTGTGCGCTGCGGCGTTAGGAGCACAGTTAGCCGCCAGAATCATAGCAGACCTTCAACTAACATGCAAGGTTTGGTTTTGGACGGACTCAGAAATTGTATTATCCTGGATAAACTCACCAGCATCACTTAACACCTTTGTAGCAAATCGAGTGTCAAGCATCTTACAAACAACACAAGCAAACCAATGGCGACATGTCGGCACAAAATTAAATCCCGCAGACATCTTATCACGAGGAATTGCACCCAGGCGCCTCAAAGACTGTTCTTTCTGGTTTTATGGCCCACTATTTCTACATGGCCAAGAATTAGCATGGCCCCCCACATATAATCCAAGCCATGCCATTCCAACTGACCTAGAGAGAAAGGTAAAAATATCACTAACAGTGACGTCAACGGAACCAGAACTCATATACAAAATAAATCACAGGAATTCATTCTGGCGTCTCCAAAATATCGTTGGATACGTTCTACGCTTTATCAACCAAGCCAAATGCAAAAAGCCCTCAAGACAGAGTCTAAAATCATTAACAACAACTGAGTTAAACAACGCTCTAAAGTTAATCATAAAACAAATGCAAGAGGCAGATTTCAAACAAGAAATTCAGCAGCTTACAAAATACAAAGAGTTACGCGGAACAAATACCCTAAGTAATCTATCACCGTTTTTAGACACAGATGGTTTAATCCGCGTTGGAGGCCGACTCGAAGCATCACCACTTCAATACGACTCCAAGCATCAATTCCTGCTTCCATACAATGATCCAATCGCAAAGCTAATCTTTGAAATGATTCACAAGGACAACAAACACTGTGGGTCACAAACGCTCCTGGGAATAGTCGGACAAAGATTTTGGCCTATCAAAGGAAAAATCATGTCTAGAGCCACAGTGCATCGATGCACGATATGCAGCAGAGCCAAACCAGCGTTATTTCACCAAATAATGGGCAACCTACCATCAACACGCGTCACACCAGCACGAGCCTTTATTAACACCGGAGTTGATTACTGTGGCCCGATCACTGTGCATTATAAACTTCGGGGAAAACGACCTCACAAGGCCTACATTGCTGTATTTTGCTGCTTTGCTACAAAGGCAGTACACCTAGAACTTGTGAGCGACCTCACAACTGAAGGTTTTATAGGTGCACTCAAACGGTTCATATCCCGCCGTGGTCATTGCCAAAACTTATATTGCGACAATGCAACAAATTTCGTCGGCGCAAAAAATAAATTGCCAGAACTTTCCACAGGAATACACTCATCAGATGCACAGGCGACTATTCTGAATGCATGCAACAAAAGGGGTATCCAATTCAATTTCATTCCACCAAGAGCACCACACTTTGATGGTCTCTGGGAGGCAGCCGTGAAATCAGCAAAGTACCTATTGGTAAGAACATTGGGAAATGCGTCTCTAACATACGAAGAGCTTGAAACTATAGTTATAGAAATCGAGGCAATACTGAATTCCAGGCCGATTTCACCAATGTCGAACGACGCGAACGGTATAGGCGCACTTACTCCGGGACATTTTCTGATAGGCGAACCACTAACAGCTCAAATTGATGCTCATGCTAAGACCACACACTTTAAGCTGGAGAAGCGATGGAAACTAGTTTCTCATCTCAAGCATGACTTTTGGAAAAGATGGTCACGAGACTACCTAAATGAATTACAATACCGAAACAAATGGCGAGAACAATCAAAAAATCTTAACCCAGGAGCAATCGTACTTATCAAAGAAGATAACGTTCCAGTAATGAAATGGCCCTTGGGTCGCGTTATAAAAACATATAAAGGAACCGACGGGGCTGTAAGAGTAGCAGATGTTAAGACCGCATCAAGCACCCTTAAACGAGCAGTTCAATATCTAGCCCCACTCCCTCAGATCAACGAAGAAACCGAAAAGGGACAACTACCTCTCCCACAATCCTCAGAATCCAACGATTCTCATGAACTATCAGCAGAAATTCAATCATCAGAACAGTCATCGAATACAAATCCACCCGCTAAAAAACAGCGGACCTCGACCAGCTCAGTTACGACTACACTACTCACAATCCTACTAGTACTTCCGCTTGTGTCCACAGATAAAATCATAACGACACAATTTGACCCAAATATTGGCTTATACTTCGAAGGTATCACCAATACCCGAATATCACGATCAGAATGGAACATAATTTCCTACTACAATCTAAACCCATATTGGAAAGAAATAGCCTACTTTATGAATGAATCAACGACATTAAACCACTTATGCGACCACCTCATTCCAAGGACACCTTGCTTGAGCTTTCTCCAAACAATTGATCACAGCCTAACAGGACTAAAGGACAAAAATCTCTTGCTAAAGAACAGAAGTAAACGTGGCGCTATTAACGTTGTCGGCAATATTGCTAATTCACTATTCGGCGTCTTAGATTCCAATTACGCTGAACAAATGTCAAAAACCATTATTGCAGTAAACGAAAATGAAAACCATCTAAAACAACTCCTCATGAATCAAACATCAATTGTTGACGCAACTCTAAACGTGATCAAACAGGACGAAAGAAATATCAAACAAAGTTTCGACAGCATAGATAATCAATTAACGGAACTTAAATCCAAAATAAATGATGGGGAAAAAGAACAGTATCAAGCAAGTCTCTTCCGAATATTTATGTTACGATCCGCTCAACTTACGTTAATATCAGCAAGGTTACACCGAATTCAGTCAGAAATTATAGCAGCATTAACCGATTCACACCATGGAAAAATCAATCCAACACTTCTATCACCGTCCCAACTTGAAGCCGAGCTAGCGCAAGTAAGAAGTCATCTTCCAACATCTCTAGAACTACCAGTGGGAGGTGATAACATTCTACAACTGTACAAAGTGATGAGCGTCAAGGGAGGTGTAACAAAAGATCACGTTATATTCCATATATCTATCCCATTAACTGACCCTGAACAATTCGAACTTTTGAAACCGCACCCGATTCCAGTATTAATAAATGGTACAATGTTTGCTATAAAACCATGCGGCAATTTCCTGGCCATAAATGCTCATAGGGATCAATATTTCATCCTAACGGAAATCCAGCGGGCCACATGTTCAGTCACTAGCGAGAACGAAATCTTGTGTCAACACATACAATCAAATTTTAATGCAAACGCAGATAAATGCCTATGTGAACTTTCGCTTCTCAGCTACCATATCCATAAGAGATGCAACATTGTTCCTGTTGCAGACAATACATCACTTACACAGTTAGAACACAACAACCAGTGGTTATACACATTTCTGCAACCTTCTCGAATAAGCGCCGTATGTGGCATCACTTATCCAGATAAGAGGCAAGATGAAATAACTCACATCAAGATCTATGCTGACCAAATAAAGAACATCTCCGAAATACAGCACAATTTACATCAAATAATCAGCTCGAAGTTTCCATCACAACTCAAGGCCATACAATATCACCACGGAACCATTGCCTATATCGCTCTAGTTCTCGCTATTATCATCTGTATAAAGGTTGCCTGGCAAAGAAAACGTTGTACAAAAATCAAAATAATCCAACAGTCCCCACATCCAGCAGTGCGCCAGCACATTCCAGAATTTGACGGATCAACAGTTTAAGTTGTGTCCCAATAATTTAGGGTTATCGAAATGAAAAAATTGTTGAGCATAACTCAACGGCGGGGAGTATGTTCAATTCTTCACAAAGAATTGCGTTTATTTGTACGTCAGTATGAATTTCGTTTATTTGTACGTCAGTACATTTGCTAAAGTAACAAACATACTTACATACATCTGAAACTATGAAAATAACCCTGAATTATTGGTTTCCATTACTACATAAGCTGGGTTAATAAGCTTGAAATACAGTCAGCAATTCTTTTGTTCATATGTACAAACATATTGACATACATACAAAGTTATGATCACATTTAAACAATTGTCGCTGACTGCATTTCTGGGGTTTGTTAACTTTGTTGCTTATGCTAAATTGCATATTTTATTTATTTTAATTTTATTTTATTCAAACAATTATTGCTGACTGCATGTCTGGGGTTTGTCAACTTTGTTACTTATGCTAAGTCGCATATTTTCTTTTACTTTTATTTTCTGATTTAATTAGTATATAAGCTTGAACCTTTTTATAAATCAAAGAGAGATAACAAACCAACGGAACAAGTTTTTTCTTTCAAAACCATATAACCAAGTTCAAGTGCTTGTGTTATGATATAGAATTGTCTTGGTGTTGCTGCCTAGACAAGCCCCTAAACAATAACATTTTCCCTGTAACCAAGTTCAAGTGCTTGTGTTATAATACAGAATTGTCTTGGTGATATTGCCTAGACAAACTCCTTAATATAACATTTTACCAGGTTGAACAAATTAGTACAACCCTATCCAAAAAAAGGATAAAAACATATATCATTTCTAGTAATGATATATAATTACCAATATTCACCTCCACGTGCTAAAGTAATTAGTTAAGTAAATATTTAAAAATAAGTAGTTACAACTTTCAATTTCTATATCGTTACAATATATTATAAAGTTTCGCTGGGATATTACAAAGATTTTAACAGATATTTTTCTAAAAATTTGATGTAAAATAATAATATGATTATACAGAAATTGTTGAATTGAGATATTTTTTAAAAAAATTTCAGAAGAGTTCGAAAATTTGGACACCGAATCAAGTGATGAGGAAGTCCTTGAACATCTTGATCTAGATAGACTTGAAAATCCCAAAGATGAACCAGGACCAAGCAGTTAAATAAAAAAGCGAGGTCGTCATAATTTTATTACACCAAAACTTGTATCGGTATTAGATAAATGTAAAATAAGTGATCGCGACGCAGTCCGAATCCTTATAGCAACGGCTCAAGCTTTGAAACACGACGTAAGCGATTTTTTAATAAACGCAACTTCAATACGCCGATGTCGTACACAATTTCGATACGAAACAGGGAAACAAATTCAAGATGCATTTAAAAACACAGAAATTCCAGCAATAACTCTTCATTGGTGTGCTAAAATTTTGCCATCGTTGATGGGTAAAGAACACGTTGATCGTCTGCCTGTAGTTATATATTTTAATGGAACTGAGCAGTTACTTGGGATTCCAGCAATTAGTGCAGGCACGGGAGAGGAACACTCCATTGCTATCTGTAATTTACTTAAAGAATGGGATCTAGAAGAAAAGGTAGAAGCTCTTTGCTGCAATACCACAGCAACCAACTTAGGACGAATAAAAGGCGCATGCGTACTTTTATAGCAAAGATTATATAAAGATCTCATATATTTTCCGTGCCGTCATCACATATTCGAAATACTTTTACGGAGCGTTTTTGATGAAAAAGTCTTCTGGCCCAAGTGTCACACTATTTCATAGATTTAGAAATGGCTGGATTAAATTAAATAAAAATAATTTTAAATCTGGAATTGAAGATCAGCACGTAAAAATATACTTGACAATACAACAGAGCTAATTGAGTTTGCATTAAATAATCTAAAAGAAAGCAACCACGAGATGATTACAAGGAACTTCTTCAATTGGCTATAGTTTTTCTTGGAGGGGTAGTTTCAAAGTTCACTTTTAAAATGCCAGGAGCCTTTACCATGCCCGATGGATGTCCAAGACAGTGTATAGTTTAAAAATATTTTTATTTCGGGAAGAGTTTATTTTGACTGGCTCTGAGAAGAATTTTATTAGAGACATATGTTTTTTTTATAGTAAAAATATATTTAAAAGCTTGGATAAAAGCCCCAGTTGCTGCTGAAGCTCCTAATCAAGATTTAACTTTGTTAAAAAACTTAAATGATTATAGTTTAATTGATGAAAATCTAAGTCGAGAATTACTGCGGAAATTCTGCAATCATTTATGATATTTATCACCAGAATCTGCAGCGCTGGCTTTTTTCGATGATCAAATATCTTATAAAAGAAAACAACTTATGGAAGCTGCTTTAAATTAACCTAATGAAAGTGACAACAAAAAATTTACAATTCTTTCCCATCACATAAGCCAGTGCATCGATAAAAATATTGAAGATTTTATCTCGCAACAAAGTTTAAATTTTTTTGAAAGATTTTCTATTCCAACGGATTTTCTTAAGAAAGAACCAGAAGAATGGAAGAATGACACCTGTTACAATATTGGTTAGGTATAGTAAGACAACTGAAAGTTGTTAATGACACTGCAGAACGGGCAGTCAAACTGATTGAAGACTTTTATCAAGTCTTGTCACGAGACGAAGAAGAGAAGCAACTAATAATGCAAATTGTTGCATGTTATAGAAAACAAGTAAGAGTGTTAAATTCGGCTGTGCCGAATCTTTGATACCCTCCACCTCGGTTTGAGTCTTGATAATAAATGTGAATGAAATTCAATTTGTTAAACTTAATACCAAATTATTTCAGCAAATTCTTTGGGTTGGTTTTCGTCTTTTCTATTATTTCGGATTTATTTCGGTGTTTGCTTTTTGGTCATCGTGGTTGCTGATCGGCATGCATTTAGGTTTAGGTTTCCGGTTATATGACATAACTTCTCGTTTAATTTAGTTTTTGCTAATTAAATAGCTCGCCCTAACCTCCATTGCAAAGACAATGGTTGTGTAGGGTGGCTATATGCATTAAATCATGCTAATTGGAGATGACTGTATAGTTTCTTTTAACTGGCCAAATATTTCTTCATTGCGGCCATATAGCTCGGATGGAGTAACAAAATAACAACCAAAAAAAGCTCTCAATTTTTTTATTAAAATATTGCCATATTTGGAAAACATAGAGAATAAATTTATAATAATAAATATTAAAATTAGGGATGCCAAACGCAAAAAACCAAATGTCCCAAACATTTTAAATAAAATAATTTGTTCTCTTTATTTTCTGAAAAACTTAAAATTTTCATCCAAAAAAATTGTGAAAATTTATATATAAAAAACATTCGTTTAGATAACAACAACAGCTGACTTTAACAATAGCGAATATCGTTTAAAAATTTTACTGATAATTTTGCTATTTACTTTTTTTTTTAACGATTCCACTATCGTTAAAAGAAGTTACTGAATCGCGGTACTGAAAAGCTATTAATTTCTCCTGAATGTCAATATTTTTTTTAAATGTAAAAATTTTTTAAATGTAAACATAGGTATTTGGTGTTTTTTTTTTGGAATTTCAATTTGTGTTTAACGAATAAAATTTATATATTAAAGATGCAATTGATGTCTTCTAAATTTAAAATTATAATTTCCGACGTTTTGATATGATTTTCTGAAATTCAATTAATTGTAATTTATAATTCGAAATTTTTAATTCTAGTTTTTAGAATTGATATTTTCTTAAATTTGAACGAAGAATTTAAAAAGTGCAATTTTGTATTTATGTGAATAATAATGCTTTAGTAATTACAAACAATTTTTAAAAATAAGATGTAATCGCAATCAGATATTTTGTAGTTAAAGCAGAATAATAATTCTATATTACTATGTCGCACTGTTTTGAAAGCAAAAAACTCATTGATGAACTCTGTAACTCTATTTTGTAAAGACAATAAAAAGTTAAAATGCCAAACTTATGTTCATATTTGTAAAAGAATAATGAAAAAACTTATGAAATAAAAGACCAGCCCGTGTATACTCTTAACATTGTTCTGTATGATATCTAGTTGAAAATATTAACATTCATGTTAAAATAGAAATAACTATTGCAAAGCTAATTAGAAACAAAAATTGAGGCTCCATCTACTGTGGCATAGTCACGCTGAGCAAAATGAAGTGACACTCTGTTAATGCAAAAGAAATGTATTTTCCCCACAACAAAATATTGCAGAATTTTATGTAAATAAAATAATATATCTATTTATTTCTAACATGCAGTTATTATGGATATACGTATATAGAATATATGTATATTATTTGTATTATTTAATATGTGTATGTATGTATATGTAAATATTACACACAAAAAATACAACATCAAACGTTATTTTTGTGTTTTTATATAAATAAATTTATACATACAATTTTTTTTTGCTAAATTTACATTGTTTTTTTTTATTAACAACTAGGTATTTTAGCCTTATTTGGTTTAGATGCTGGTGAATTTTTACTCCCTTTACATATATTAACTCGTAGTGTCTGCTTGTCGAAAAAATTTTGGATCGATTTTAACCCCTTTCCCGTGACCCATTCGATCTGAAATTTTCGCAGGCAGGCTCGTGGTAATAACAGAAATGATCTAACAAATTTTTTTAGTGATGCCAAAACAATGGAAACTTTTAAAATTTTCTACCAGAGTTAATAAAAAAATGTACAAAAGGTTAGTTTTTATTATATTATTATCACAACGACCACAAAAACAACAAGTCCAGCTATGACAACAACACAACATTTAGAATAACAACAAGAACAATAAAGAAACATCATATTTTTCATATTTTTTTTTAATTTTTCAGAGATTTCCCTGGACCTGTTCCACCGATTTTAATGATTTTTGAAACAGAAATCTTCCCATGAATTTGGTGAATCAATTCTCGCTAAAAATTATCACTGTAGCTGCACTATTGAGGGCGTGATCGTGACAAGAACAACATAGAAAATTATATTTCTTCAAGACTTTTTTTAGTTCTTCATTCAAATCTCGGGTCCTAATCGACCGATTTGGACGATTTTAAATAGCCAACTTTTCACGATGTTAGTGAATCATTTTTTATATCAACGAGCACCCTAGCTGCCCGATTGATGCCGTCATCGTGATTTCCACAGACGGACAGACGGACATCGCTATATCAACCCCGGTTGTTATAAGGATCACAAATATATATATTTTATGGGCTCCAAAATTTTTTTTCCTAATTATTACAAATGGAATGACAAACTTATATGTATATACCCTCTGCACACTGGAGTGGAGGGTATAGAAATATCGTAATACAACCAAATTAATATGTAAATCTTAAATAACATAAAGTACAAAAATGATTAATTATGAAAATTTTATTTATATATGAGTTATATATTTAAAAATAAAAAATACATTTATAAATTTCTGTGTTCAACATAATTAAAAAATATAATAATTATATGGTGATATTAAAAAAATATATTTTTTTTAAGCTTTATTAGTTTTCTATAAAATTATAATGTCTGCATTGGGATGTTTTACTGGAGTATAAGTTTTTATGTTGAATTACTAATTGTGAAAACATTGGCTTATTTAAAATATTTTCCTAAAGCAGAATGGTTATAAGTTTTTCAGATTTGCTTTCTTTTCCCAGGTTTAAAAAACATACATATTTTCCAAGAAAAAATAGAATACTTAAAAAGTTGATGTGTTATTTTTATTTTGCAGACAGATTCAGATTTATCACCAAATAGTACATTATGATCCACTTAAAAATATATTAGCTTGCTGCATAGACATAACAAAAATTAACATTTGTGTAAATTTTTTAGAAATTTTACGTATTTTACCAACCTTAGGGCGGATGAGCCACGCCATCCCGTTATCCGATCGCACTAATTTTTCGCACACTATATTTTTTCACTAAGGAGAACATTTCTAGGGGGAGTTACGATCCAAGTGTCACAAAAAATTTTGGCCCATATAAGCAAGACGCACCCTAGTGTGCACGATAATGTTTATTTTTCTTATTCTGCATTTTTAACATTGTTTTGTGATTGGCAACTTTGCCATAAATTTTAAATTAAAAATTATTGCAATATCAACACATTGTTATTTTTGTTTTTATTACAATAGCCTATATTTTTGCAAACGTAATATTGACATTTTTATGATTGGCCAATCTTGGGTAAATTTTAATTTGTAAAAAAGTGCATACTTAGCATTATAAGCTTTATAAAAGCTTTTGATAAAATAAAAAGGATTGTTCTGTTTTCAACCTTAAAAGAATCGTGTTTTACTAACTTATATATTAAAATAAAAACAAAACAAAAATGAAAAAGCCGCGCCAAATATGTTTGAACACAAGGTTCGCAATCGAGATTCAGAAAGCGAACCAAGTGGTTCATATTACCGTGTGAACATGCCATAACATGAAAATATGTTACATCTATGCTGACAGCATTAGCACAACATAATGTTTCTTATGTCATGACATTTTTTGGTGTTGCTAAGTTGAACTGTGTTGTAGTGTAATCACCTCACTTGTTGTTTTGTTTCGCAAACTTTCAAATGATGTTATCGATTGTTGTTGGATGTGTAGACCGAAGACAGACGAGCAAGTTACATAAACAAATAGACGGTTTCCTTTTGGTTTTGGTTCTCTTCAAAAAATTATTCAGCGTGCGAGGTGCAAGAAGTCTATTGTGGGTTTGTTACGAAAGGGAGTAAATTTAACCTGCAGCACTTTAATAATAATAATAATAATTTATAATAATTAATAATAGTAGTGTGGAACGGCTTACTACACTAAATTAAAGTTTTCATTTAACAAAAATATTTGGAGAGAAATAATAAAATTTGTGGAAAATTTTGGAAAAATAAGATGTTTCTTTTATAGCAAAGATGGACGACCAGCGCTGCTGCGACAACTTGTAACCTGGAGTCAATGCAAAAAAAAAATCCTTACACTAATCACCCGATAAACTTTGTAAAGACACCTCGTGTAGGTTACGTAACTATTTTTGGTTAAGTAACCAATGGCATTGAGTTGCATAAAATTTTATATAAATTAAACTATGATGTTAAGAAAAAGGAAGAATTTGTTGAGGTCGTACAATAATTTCATCCACTTATTTTATGAATGGAATTTCTCCAATAAGAACTGGTTTTTGATACACGCAACAATGACGTCAACAAACTTAATAAGATTTTTTTTATTGATAAGTATATGATCTTAGTAATAACATTTTTTTCTATTTTATTGTAATGTTAAATAAAACAGAATTTGTTTGCATAGCAAATATATATAATTAATTCATATATTAATATATAAATATTACAAAGGAATATAAATAATAGATGGTACAATATTGTATCGCCAGATATGAAAGTTATTGAATATTTTGATGATTTTATTAATATTATTTAAATTACAGTTCCATGGATGCTTTGAGCTCAAATCATCGTCTGCATAGCAGTAAGGTAAATTGAAACCGTTACAACATCTTCTAACAAAACTAACAGCAACTATATATCGAACCTAATCATAAACAAGTAAGAGTGTTAAATTCGGCTGTGCCGAATCTTAGATACCCTCCACCTGAATATTTACATTCTTGGTAAAACCAATGCGAACCTATTTTATTTCAATTGTAAGAATAAGGTTTAGAAAATATATCGATTTAGCGATAAATATTTTATTTAAATTTTTCCTCGTTTTAATATAGGGGCACTTGTAAACACAATTTTAAGAAGAGCAAAAACTGTTAATACAATAAGTAACTCCATAAGTTATTACCCTACACTAATATCTTAAATAATTTAAATGCAAAAATATGAACAGAAAAAGAAATATTTTATCGAAACAAGATTAATTAATATAAAATTAAGTAAATTTTAATTCACAAACAACTATATAGATTTTAAAGATATTTTTGTACAAAAAATTTTTAGTACATCCGAACATAACTTCTAGTAAAGCTATTGACAATAACGAAAAAAAAAAACGTAAACAAGATATATGAAAATAGCAAAGGAAGTTTTTAAACGTTAAAAGTGCGTTCATTAAAAATAAAATGGAATACAAAGTTTAAAATTCAAAAATCTAAAAAATCATCTTGATTCAGGAATAAGCGCTTCACTTCAACACCGGTGAAGTTTCACTATCGAAAATAGAAATAGGATACATACATACATTCTAAAATATGCGCGTTGACTTTTCGATGACCACTTGTAAAAACAGAAGTTTATAGCATGTTCAGACGGCAAAATGAACCTCTTGATTCGCTCTCTGAATGATGATTGTGATCCTTGGTGTTCAGACGAGTGTTCTTGTTTCATTTTGACGTTTATATTTTTTGTCCAAATATTTGAAGACATCCTATTTTTATTTGAATATATATGTATACATAAATATACTTTTTATTTGTTAAATGTTTCTATTTATTTTATTGCACAAATTAATTTTTTGTTTTTTATTTGACAGCTAGTTCAGATAAATTAGCGATAATTTCTTATCAAACTTGGAGATGACACTTAATATTTCTAAGTTCACAACTAGGTTCAATTTGAACCAAGTAGATTCGCTCTCAAAATTTTGTGTGGCGAATCATGTAGATTCAATCATGATTCGGTCGCGAACCGTGAATGAGAGAGCGAACCGCGAATCTTGCTGTCCATGTAAACATAGCATTACTGTTTTAAATTATTTAAATTCCAACCCTAAAGAAACCAAACAACAGAAAAAATTAAAACATAATGATTTCTAAATAAACAATTCAGAAACAAAACAAGTAAGAAAATTATAGTCGGTCTAGACCGACTATATGATACCCTATACCATGCGTTTAGAGACCCTATCTCTCAGACCCAACTAACTGGATATAGAAAATAAGCATAAACCAAATTTGAGTTGGATTTTTCTTAATTTTTTTGGCTGCAGATATGAAAAATTTCTTATCGGATGCTATATCTATATGGGGACTAGGCCCAAAAATGGACCGATACTGATATGTTTGGTAAGGTCTCTTGTATTTTGCAAAAATATATACAAGCAAAATTTGAGAAGAATCAGTGCAATATTTTTGTTTTTTGATAGATTTAAGTGAAGATCGGGAAGCAGCTCTATATGGGGCCTATGACTAAGAGTTGTCCCATAGATATCATTTTTGGACTACTGATTAATGGATGTAATAAACACATACAAACCCAATTTGAATAAGATTTATATGATAATTTATATCTTATGGCAATTTAAGTCGATTTCATAGGGGTCATTTGTATGGGGGCTAGGTCTGAACATGGACCGATTCCCACCAATTTCAATAGCGTTCATCCCATGGCCGATAAAGGATCAAATACCAAATTTCGTCAAAATATATTCATATTTGCGACCTGCAGTTTGATTACAATCTTTACATGGACACACAGACGGACGGACGGACGGACATCGTTAAATCGAATCAGATAGTGATTCTGATTCGATCGGTATAATAAAAGATGGGTCTAGGTCAAATATTTTTGGTAGTTACAAACAGCAGCACAAAGTCATTATACCCAAACCACATAGTGGTATGGGTATAAATATTCAATCGGATGCAGATACCTTTTATTTTACTAAAAATTAAATTTTTATAAGAGTAAATAATGAATATTAAATTTTTTTTAATTCTAAATAATTACTTATGTTCGGTAACGCGGTAGAGATTGTTACGTTTGAATCATTAAATATAAGTAATTTCATGGTGCACATCACTATTGTATCACTAGGGAAAGTGAAAACAGGAAAAGCTATATATATTTTTCATTTGTGTCAAGATATGACCTCATCTTAACAATAGCAATAGCAGGATTCACGGTTACTTATTATGAACTGTTCTGTACATCCTCTGACATTTATCTTTTTAATAGTCAGAGATAAGTTTTTCAACGATCCAACGATTCGTATTACTCTTACGAATACAAATTATGATTATTTCTTTTTGCACAACTATCGGGTACTTGTTACTTTATAGCAATAAGCAATGCATCATGATGACTGTGCATAGTCTTGTATATCTTAGGTATGACGTTTTCCAGATGAACGCTTGAGAAGGCCCAATCGATATGTGTCCCATGTTTTGTAGTTGGCAATATTTTGTCAAGAAGCGAATAAGATCGTTTTGCAGTTAACAGTCGTGAAATATTTTGATCCGTACATTTTTGTTATATTCTTTTATTGTAAAGAAAATTGTGATTTGTGATTACCACTAAAATAACCAGGAATTTATTACCTTTAAAACCACATAACTCTGATTTCATAAAGTTACTTTGTTAACATTAAATTTGTAATAAATTGTTTTTGAAATAATTAAAATCAACAAAGTTAAAATTACAAACATAAAAATCTTAAATTAAATAGAACAAAGCATAAAAAGAAACAGACAATAACTTAGTTGTACAACAATAACAACACTACTTACTCAAATAAGAAAACGCAAATAAAATACGAACAATCAAGTGCATAATATTTTTACAACAACACCCATTTTACAATAACAACACATAGCAGCCTATTTGCAAAATTGATAACAAACAAACAAGTAAACTCTTTTCTTATATTTAACAATAACTACACATAACAACACTACTTACTCAAATAAGAAAACGCAAATAAAATACGAACAATCAAGTGCATAATATTTTTACAACAACACCCATTTTACAATAACAACACATAGCAGCCTATTTGCAAAATTGATAACAAACAAACAAGTAAACTCTTTTCTTATATTTAACAATAACTACACATAATTTGTAATAAATCTGTCAAATTTAAAAAGTAGCGTTGCCACATCTGTTTATTAATATGTCCTGTTTGATAAATACTTGTTCCATTAAGGATGATGGGGAACGGATGATCGTTTGTTGGTTGTGTCATGAACTTTGTCATCTTAAATGTAGTGGTCTTTCTGGGTTAGTTGCGGATGCTTTGACCAATAATAAAGGTCTACATTGGTGCTGCTATAAGTGCAGAAAAATTGGCGTAAGTTTTTATCGCTTCTTTCAAGATACAAAAAAGAAATTTTTGAATATCCAAGAAGAAGCGTCGGATTTAACTAATCGTATTAATGATTATGGAAAATTATTTGACGATTTCAAATCATTGGATAATTTAAAATCTCCTCCTCAATCTTCACCGAAACGCCGTAAATCGTCAAGAAATGCTACCAAAGAAAAAAACAATAATCCTGTTCCGGTTTATGTTACTTCTGGTTCTTCTATACCTGATTCACTTTCAATTATTAATAACATTAAGGATCCTGCTATTCCTTTGAGCTGTGCTGATATTGCCCATAATCAACCTGAATTTGCCTTAAATAACCATGTTCCCGTTTTCAACAATAGTCAAACTATAAATAATACGCTAAGAGCTGTACCACCTAAAAAAACTGTTTTCATCTCGAGGCTGGCCTTTGATACAACTACTGAAGATGTTGATTCCTTCATTAAATCTAAGGTGGGTCCAAATGTAGACATTTCAACATATAAGTTTGTTTTTTCTCAACCAAGATCCATTACTTCTTTCAAAGTTACTGTTACTAATGATCTTTTTGAACGTATTCTGGATCCTAATTTTTGGCCTAAATATACATTGGTTCGTGAATATATATACAGGGAAAATCCAAGATCCGCTAACATTGGTCGTCTTCCACAAATTGATTTAAATGCTCCAAAAAACTAGGAGCTTGTACTGTTGATTACATTTCATTAGTTTATCAAAATGTTCGCGGCTTAAGAACTAAACTCACATCTTTATATATGGAAAGTTTCAACTTACAACATCACATCATCGTACTTACTGAAACTTGGCTTAATGATACTTTTTTGAATACGGAAATACTCTCTTACAAATACAATATTTTTAGACGTGATCGTGGGTCCACAACAAATGGTGGCGGTGTTCTTATTGCGGTCTCCAGTATTTTATTCTCAGAGGCTTTATTAATTGACCCCTCATTCGACATCGAATTTATCGCAGTTTTAATTAAACTTAATGGAAAACAATTATTTATTACCTGCTCATATATTCCTCCATCGTCCTCACAGTCTATTTATGACAAACATGGCGAAGCTATTAAATATATTCTTCGTACAGCTAATCAAGATGACTTTGTTATTATTCTTGGTGATTTTAATTTGCCTTCAATATCCTGGAAGTTCTTACCTGATGAAAAATATTTTGTTCCATCCAAATCAAATAATAAGTGTGAAGAGCTTTTCAATATTTTATTTGATCTGAATCTCTTTCAAATAAATGGTATATACAACAATCTTTATAAATTATTGGATTTAATTTTTGTCAACGATACTTCGGAATGTTACATCAAGCGTTCAATCCCAATTTCTTCTCCTGAAGATACACATCACCCTACCATTGAAGTAAATTTATATATTCCCTCTGGACTTTTAAAAACACCTTCTAAAAATGATGTTAAAGATTTTTGTTTCGCACAATCAAATTACTGTTTGTTGAACGAACTTCTACACAGTACGAACTGGCACAGTCTATTATCTTTTTCTATTGGATCCACAGTTGCTATTGATCATATGACTGAAACATTTTACAGTACTATTTCCTCTGCAATGGATTTATGTATTCCGAAACAAATTCGTAATAAACTTTCTGGTCCTCCTTGGAATACCAAGCAACTCATAAGACTTAAAAATAAAAAAAAATAAATATTACAAGAAATACAAGCTATCCGGTTCTCTTGTGGATTATGGGAAATACTCCATCAGCCGAGCGGAATATACTGCACTGAATAAATCATGTTACTCTAATTACTTAATCAAAATGAAAAATAGTTTCAAAAGTAATCCAAAATCTTTTTATAAATTTGTCAACACTAAGAGAAAAACAACTGGTCATCCTGCTATTATGAAATTTCAACATACTGAATCTTATGATAATACTATTATAAGTAATTTGTTTGCTGATTTTTTTTCAACAACTTATTCCAATTCAACTTTTGATGATTCTACCACTTATCCATATATACTGACTGCTAATAGAACCATATGTATTCCATTTCTTGATGTCTCTATGGTTTCTAAAGGGTTGAAAAAACTAAAATTTTCGTATAATAGTGGACCTGATAAAATTCCTAGCAGTATTTTAATCAAATGTGCGGATGCTTTAGCTATTCCATTGACAATAATGTTTAACTCATCAATTAAATACGGATACTTTCCAAATACATGGAAGGACTCTTTCATTATTCCGCTATTTAAATCCGGAAACAAGTCGGATGTTACAAATTATCGTGGTATTGCAAAATTAAGTACTATACCTAAATTCTTTGAAAAAATTATAACTGATCAACTTTGTCACCAAGTCAACACATTAATTTCTCCATTCCAACATGGCTTTCAAAAACGGTGCTCAACCTCAACGAACCTTTTACATCTTACAACAATAGTCAATCGTGGCTTTCTTCAAAGAAAGCAAACTGACGCAATTTACACTGATTTCAGCAAGGCGTTTGATAAAGTCAACCATAAACTTCTTATAAAGAAATTACATCTAATGGGATTTTCTGATCTTAGTACAAAGTGGATATATTCATATTTGACAAACAGAAAGCAAAATGTACTTTTTAATAACATATCTTCGAAAAATATTAATGTTTTATCTGGAGTACCGCAAGGCAGCCATCTTGGACCGCTTTTATTTTCTTTATTTATAAATGATTTGCCACAGGTTATTCAGTTTTCAAATATCCTGATGTATGCTGACGATGTAAAAGTCTTTATGAGTTATAACCAATATTCCGACCACACTTATCTTCAAAATGATTTGGATTCGTTTCACTCATGGTGTATTTTAAATTTAATGGAGCTCAATCTTAAAAAGTGCAAATATATGCGTTTTGTTCGAAAAAGACCAATATCTGTAAATTACGTGTTGGGAGGCTTTCAATTGGAAAAAGTTGATAACTTCTTAGATCTTGGTGTCTTATTAGATTCAAAACTTAGTTTCGTTCTTCATATTACAATTACGGTAAACAAAGCCAGAGGAGTTCTTGGTTTTATAAAACGTTGGTCTAAAGAGTTCAACGATCCGTATGTAACAAAAACACTATACACGTCACTTGTGAGACCGATTTTGGAATATGCATCTATTACATGGGACCCTATCTATCAAACTCATATTGATAGCATTGAATCGGTGCAAAAACAATTCCTACTATTCTGTCTTCGCAGCTTAAATTTTAACCAATTAAATCTTCCGTCATATAACAGCAGACTCGCCCTTGTTAAGCTGCCAACCTTAAAAAGCCGCAGATCTATGCTAAACGTTTCGTTTCTTTTGAACATAATTAATGGCGATGTTTGTTCTGGTTTTCTGATCAACAATATTTCATTTAACATCCCCCAACGGCCAACACGTTTCTTCTCACCTTTAACTGTCCAGTTTTATAGATCAAATTATGCAAACGGTGATCCGCTTAGACGAATGTGTTCTGAATTTAATAAGCTTTATAGATTTATAGATTTTTTTTCAAATACAAATGTCATAAAAAGTAATATAATAATTTATTTGAACACATTAAATTAAATTTTTTAATTTGTCATTCATTGTTAAATGTTTTTTTAAATAGTCTGTAAGGATTAATTCCATAGATTAATAATAATAAATAAATAAATAAATAAATAAATAAATTGGAGCAGTTTACAGTTTTCCGACATATATTAAAATCTCCAATAATAACATTTTTCCGATTTCTATTTCAAATTGAATTCGCAATTGATTAATTGCCTCAACTAAGGAGTTCATAAGAAGCATTTCAGGAAATGAAGGGGATTTGTATAAAACAATAAAGAAAAAGTCTTTGTAACGAATGACAATTATCTGCAAAACAAAAGTTTTTGCTTGTAACTTATAAGTTTTCTCTATCTCGAAGAGATATTCAGCATCCGATATCTTACACGTTTTTACGTAAACCATTATTCCTCTTTTATTTATATTTCTGTCCTCGTATGCATTATTGAAGCAATCCATTCGGCACACTAACCTAAAGATTTGCAAAATATAATCGTCTTCATGAAATGCCCATGCAGTGGGGTCAGTTACAATATCTCTATAGTGAGCCTGAATACTTTGAATATTATGGTAGAAAATCGTCACTATTCATAAATTGGTTTTACAGGCATAACATTTTTGTCGAGCGCAGTCTCTCTAACTCCATTTTTACTGGATTTGTATTCTCAAGTGGTTTCGGTGGGTTAAATTCGCCAAAAATGAATAATCCAGCTGCGTTTGTTGCCCTACTACAAGCTACATACAGCGATGCCCATAATATATTTCTGACAGTGTTAACAACTACATTTGCATACGTTGCTCCTTGACTCCTGTGGATAGTTATTCCTTCTGCTACAATCATTGGAAACTGTCTCCGCTCAATAGTTATTTGGCGATTACTTTTGTACTGAAAAGTTCTCACGCACTTTTCAACAGGTGTCCACAAAGTCTCTGACACATGTGGTTTTTTACGCCGAGCTTCAAATCCGACACTTTGTTCAGAGAAAAGTATATAAAATGTGGTAAAGTTTCTTGCTTCTCTGTTTATGTCAATTCCCATGAGAACACCTGTTGCTCCATTCACTAATCGATCACTTGTATCGATGTTGACTGTGATCATATATTTTGCCATAGTCTTCAGCTTCAACTGGTAACAGAGTCCTTGGGTATCAGATGGTTTCATCTTATCTTTCACAAGAGCTAAAATTCGACTACTTTGTCCTTGTGTTAATAATGCGGATTTTACCGTATCAAATGCCGATGATATAAACTGTTCTCTGGAAATTTGTTCCAATCTTTCATTGTTGAAACTATCAACTTCTCGATTGGACACGAACAAATTAATTGCATCAGTTGGCAATTCCTCTTTAGAATTTACAACTCTAGATTTTATTAATTTGACATCTTCCTCTTCCATTTGACCAAGAGCCATTCCATTTAATGCTTGTGCCAATCTATGGTCCTCTCGTTGCCTCATTATTTCGGTCAACTCGTAGAAACTGAAATTGTGCCATAGTGTTTGTCCAACTATAACGCCATATGGATTTGATGAATCGGTCTTAAATATCCATTTATCTCCTACAGGAGAAAGCTGCTTCAAATCTCCGAAAACTAAAATGGATAAGCCTCCAAATGCTTCTGTACTCTTAAATATCTGCTTTAGTCTTGAATCGAGATGTCCGAACATTCTTACACCAACCAATGAAATTTCATCAATGATTAATAATTTAAGCTCCAAAAATTTAGCAACGAGCGAATTTATAGTATCATTGCTTAATGGACGAATTTCACCACTGCTCTGATTCACTGGAAGAGAAAACAATGAATGCAGAGTTGCTCCTTCAATGCCAAATGCAGCTTTTCCAGTGGGAGCATTTAACAAAATTTTTGGCAACTCTGGATTTGAACCAGGAATGGAATTGAAGCGAGCTGTTACAGATTGATAAATTGTTTTGATCAATCTGCTTTTTCCAACACCAGCACCGCCACCAACGTATTCAGAAAACGTAACATTATCTACTACATTATGTAATATATGATGGAGATAATCGCGCTGTTTTACGTTTAAACTTCTAACCGATGTAAGTAGGTCATTACTGCTTAAAAGAGAAGGGAGTCTGATAAGCCGAACTTCTTCATTAATTTCATCTCTTTCATTCCATCTATCGCCATCACTAATGTTCAAAATATTAATGCCTTCGTTAATTTCTGGCACTGCTAAGGCTCTAAACTCATCATCGAGTAATCGGATTGCCGCAATTTTATCTTCCAGATTTTGATTTTCCTCGATGCAGAATTTCTTCTAGTTTACCTTGCTTAAAGATTTCAAACTGCAGTCTGTTTTATTCAATAGTATCTTTATGAGTATTGCAGGTTTCTTCGTTATTATTTTCCAAAAGCTCTTCATGTTCATTTCGCCAAGGTACGTAAAGCATTGCCAATGACCGGAAATAATCTCCTCTACTTACATTCACATTAAATGAGGGAAATCGTATGATTGCAGGGTTTTTCTTTTTATATACAAATCCCGAATTGTCCTTCAGCGCTAAAGCTAACCCCACTTGATCGTTTTCTGCGTCATCTTCCTCAAAATAATCGTCCTCTTCTTCAAGTTGGCGCCTACGATTTCTACGTTGCGATTTGGAGAATTTGTAATAAGCCGCGAAATATGCTAGGCATATACTATGTATTGAGTCTGGGCGTTGGCTGTAGTGGTCAAGAAGAAACACGTTTGTTGAATCAGCCGGAAGATTTTGCAGCTCCAGTCTTGGTTTTATGATCCGAACCCGTTTTTCTGGAATTAGGGTATTAATGTACACTTCCCCGATGCTGCATTGAGATAGGTGCATACCAAAAATGTTATATGATGCTTCCTGACCAGAAACTTCCGAAGCAGAAATAAATTTATTGCCAATATGTTGAAGTCTCTGCTTTACTGTAAAATTGCCAGACCTGATCTCTTTCATAGCTTCCTGTAGCAACCTTGAAACTCCTCTATGTGACTTGTTAATATAATTAACGATATATGCCACACAAGCATAAGGATCCAACACAAATTGTGTGTCCATATTTGCTCTTTGCATTGCCAGTATTTTAGGATTGAATGCATTAATTGACCTGTCTTTAAAAGTTCTTTTCAGAAATATCTGCGGTTTCTTTAATGATGACCTTAATGCTAGAATATATTCTTCATATGTCAAGTTGATTCGCTCGTCCCCTAGAAATTGTTCGAATGTCTCTAGCTGACATATCTCCTGAGAACTTAGCTTTGCGTTGAGCAAGTTTTGAATTTTGTCATAATTGTCTTGATGTCCTTTTAATGAATTACTTTCTATATCTTCAGGAAAAGGATAAAGAATTTCTGTACGTGGCAAAGGAGGGTGAGGTAGACGAAATCTGCAAACTTTTTGACCACGATCCTCCATGATCTTCCATGATTATGTTCTTGATAAGATACATAATTTTCAACTTCTGCAATAGTTGAATCAGTAGATACAAATTTTTCAATAAAATTTACTACCATTGGTATGCTATTCGGGTCTGAAGGATTAAGTGTTGGAGCATTTTGCAGCCAATAAATTCTGTTGGAATTATATTCTCCAATAAAATTGTATAACATTATAATCTTCAAAAATTCCTCCATTAGCTTTAAAATGTTTAAAAAGATGACGTATTCGTTGGTCGAAATATCTTGAACAAGCGATGGGGTCCACCCATATGAGATTGTATTTTTCCAAAGTTGTTAAACTCATTGCCTCTTGTTCCGTAATTTCTCTGTCCTCCAATATTTTTACTAGAATGACTATTAATTCTGGCCATTGGGATTCTGCTGCTGACAAAGTTTTAAAAAAGTCGGAAGTCCAAATTGACGAATCATTGCCATAACTTTCTTTTTCTCTGCTTCCCAATGAGCTGGAGGTATATTTGGGAAATGTAATCCATTGCTTACAGCTCTATAGCAAGTATTGCAAAAATTATAGCAATCATTTTCGGACGGAAAAATTTCGGACAGAAAAAAAACTGGAGTCACAAGTGGGAAATCATCTCTGTCTAATTCCCTAACTTGACTAGGAAACCAAAGTCCTCCACAACAAACACATACCTCTGTAGGTCCTTTCCTAACATTTACATTAAATTCTGCCAAAATTCTAGAAGCATGCCTCTGTGCATCTAACGCTAAATTTTGAACTCCTGACTCAGGTGAGAGTTCTAGCCTGTTTTCTCTATTTCTTAATGCTTGCCCCTCATTCTCATCTGCCTGATTTGTTGGGTCCATTCTATTTATGCGAACACTATAGTTACGCAGTAGGCTAAATTGCTGACTTCGAGTTCTGTATTCTATTCTAGATTCGCGTCGGAAATTGCTATTACGATGCTGTTCGGTAACACGGTTCGCCGAATCCGATCTTCTAAGAACATGCGCTGCCGAATCCCGCTCTCGTTCTGCGGCTCTATATTCTACATTTTCTCTATTTACCCTATGTTAAAGCGTATTTTGTTGTTGCTCGTTGGCACGATAAACTGAATCCGATGTTCTAAGTACATGCGCTTCCGAATCCCGTTCTCGCTCTGCATCTCTAAATTCTACATTTTGCCTATATACCGAATGTTGAAGCGTATTTTGTTGTTGCTCGTTGGCACGATAAACCGAATCCGATCTTCTAAGAAAGTGCGCTGCCGCATCCCGCTCTCGTTCTGCATCTCTAAATTCTACATTTTCTCTATATACCCTATGCTGAAGCGTATTTTGTTGTTGCTCGTTGGCACGATAAACCGAACCCGATCTTCTAAGAACATGCGCTACCGAATCCCGCTCTCTTTCTGCGTCTCTAAATTCTAAAATTTCCCTATGCACCGAATGCTCAAGCGTGTTCCGTTGTTGTTCGATGATACGGGTAACCGAATTTGATCTTCTATTAGAATGCGCTACCGCATCTCTTTCACGTTTTACATCTCTATATTCTATTTTTTCCCTATGTACCAAATGTTCCTCTGTATTACGTTGCTGTTCTATGACGCGGGTTGCAAAATCCGATCTTCTAACAGACCGATTTATTCGGTCTCTTTCGCGTTCATTTTCGCGATACTCTTCGTTTAGCCTTGCCGAAGCTAAATTATGGGAATTTCGAATTCTATCGCTTTCTGCGTTTCTTTCGCGGAAATTTATACGCGCTTCCCTAATGGATTGACGTCGTTGTTCTCCAGATTGTTTATTTAATCTAGGCATACTTATAAAAAATTATTTTGAAAAAAACTGTCAATAAACGAAAGAAAGATAAATAATACGAATAAAACAAATATTGAACGAAGATTTCTTATCTCGACTATTTTTTGCAGTCGTAATAATTGTAAATCCAAAATAAATTTATTAATATCTTTTTCTCTGTTGGGACTCTTTTGGGATATGTTTATTCAATACATTATGGTAAATCGAGATTAATATTGAAGGAAATAGGAAATAGTTTTGCAATCTATAAAATTCATGATTATATTATACAAAATATTACAATTGTACGGTAAATTATTATATTGAATAAATATTGATAGTAAACTATTGTTTAAATCTCTTTATTTACTTTTGTTTTTAGCAAGTTTCGTTGATGCTCATCATCACTTATTACACTTATTTACAAAACCTTTATTTGAGGCGACTAATTTACTTTTTTGCAACACAATCATTACAATTAAGAATGTTAATTTATATTCAAATATAAATTTATTATTCATCAATTTTGGGCAACACATTCGGAATTTTATTGATTACACCGTGAAACAATTTTAAATTTTTTTTACTGTACTTGAACAGGACCATATACACCTGAGAGAAGAAATTATATAAGTAAAACCGCGAACTCAGTTTTTAATTTTCTGATCTTTTCTCCATTTTAAAGGACTTCAAAGTTTTAGGAATATAAAAATTTCTAAACATTAATTTATATATTTGCGTCCATATGTATCAAATTAAAGAGGATGTACTCTGGAAATGAAAATATTTTTCTTTGAATTTTAGATAGACACCCAGATTTTTCTCCGATAATTTGGGTAATTTAGTGACGAGTGGGGAACGGTTCCATCAGGACCTTGCGCCTATTCATAATCGGGGAAAACACCTGCCGAATTCTTGCAAAATATTACTGGTCGTTATGTCATTATTCGGATTCTTCACACAATCGACAGAGCAAACGCGTTTCTTTTTCTCCACATTATACTTTTTGACTTTCTTTATTTTCTAAATTTATTATAGAGAACATCTTTATTCCAAATATTTCCACAATTTAAATTTTTTGAGAAAATGAGGTCAAAGATCACAAAAAGATTTTTAATGCATATTTTTTCAGAATTTATACTCATTTTTCTCCAAAATCTATCTAGATGCAAAAAATAAAGTAATTTAAGTTATTTGCTTTAGAAAATGCTTTTTTTATTCGGAAAACATGATCTCAATTTAATTTTTAAAATCCGTTTTAATTTCTTTTTGTTATATGAATTGATCTTTTCTGTTTTTATAGTAAAAATAAAATATTTTTTCACCTGATCTGAAATTTATTAGAAGTTCACAAGAATATGGAAGTACTTTTTTTAACTTTTCCTCCCGATAAATCAAAATAATAATAGTAATGTTCAGCTGTGATACTTAACATTAATATGTAAGTCTGTGATATTTAATTTTCATATTTATTTTTACATTTATATATATTAATATTTTATGTTTTATGTCGTGTAAAACTGGCGTTTATAAAAAATTGGATGTGAAATTTGATAAAAGATTATTGGCCGTATGCAAAAAAAATATAGTGTACTTCAAGTAGATTTTATCAACAAATTTTGTATGAAAAACCTACTATAAAGTCTACTTGAAGTACATTTTAATTTTTTTGCATACGGCCCTATATATTTAATAAAGAATGAAATCCCCGAAGAAGTTGGAAAATCCCAACGAAACGTAGGATGAGATAATTAAATAATTTTTATATAACCTTTAAAACCCGTCAGAAATATAAATTCTGAATATTCAGAAATAGTTTTAATTTCCAGAGATCGTCCTATATAATTTGATTCCCATTTTGACATATGGATGGAAATATTAACATTAATTTTTATATCCCTAAAATGCTGAATTCCTTTAAAAATGAGAAAAGATCAAAAATGAAAAACTGAGTACACAGTTATTCTATATACGATCTCTAGTTTTACGTTTATACGGTCCTGTTCAAGTCCAACCAGTATTGCCCAGTATTTTTCTAACCTTAATGGCTTTATCGTACATTTTTTTTAATGTTAGACTAGTAATATGAACAAAATTTAAGTATGTGGAAAAGTATACATAAGGTTTCAACATATAAATTTTTAGAAAAATATATTGGAAATTCTCAACGATATGATAAGACAAAATTTGCAAAGGACATTATTTAAAATGGTTTGTCCTTAAAAATTTTAACAAAAACTATTTTCATTTCTAGAGATAGTTCTCTTTCATTTGATACCCATCTTGACATAAACTGACGGGTAAAAATATTTAAACAAATTTTTAAATCCTTAAAACTTTTAAGTGTTTTAGAAAAGAGAAAAGATCTGAAAATGAAAAACTAAGACTGCAGTTTTTCTATCTACGATATCAAATTTCATGTGTATATGGCATTTTAGTTGTTTTTGGACATGGTTCTAGTGATAACCATTGGTTAGATGGACGGTATCGTTTTTATTTTTCCAAGATTTTTCACATATCTTTCAAGAAACACATATATCTATCATATAAAAACGTGTCCAGATATGTCCAAGTTTTAGTAATATTCAATAAAACATTTGTTTGTTTTTGGAATTTATAGAAAGATGATTAGTGTTTTTAGATCAAATTAATATTTTTTTAGTATCTACTTGATTTAAGTAAGGACGTAACCACTTTTTCGATATTCATATTAGTAAGGATTTTAGCCGAATTTTTCTGGAGAACTCTCGCTGTTTCAGATATAATAACAATATAGAGAAATTATATTAATTTCAAAGCAATGTCCTCAAAGATAGGACTCTACGGCTATATTTTGAAATATTCACTTAATTCTACGAAGTTTAAAATTATTTCTATACAAATGGAAATGTTTCAATGACAATATACTCATGTTGTTCATGGTTGATACATAGAGTTGTCATCCTATATCATTTCTGTGTTGTATAGCGGTTTAAAGCTGACTAAAAGATTGGAAATTTGATTAACTGGATGTTTGAACATCGCTGCATATCCAATTAAATTATAATAATACAACGCAGTGTGTTTTGATATATTTTGTTTGACCTCACTTCACATAATTTCTGTGTATGGTAATGTATTTGGCAAAACGAAAAGTTCGGTACCACTAACACACATGTGTTGAACATAGTTCCAACTCCATAATATTTGACTAAAAGCTTTACCACCAAGAAAATCGAAAAGGAATGAATATATAGGTGCCTATTATGAGCAACTTTCGATTGTGGTCGAATTCGACCATAGCGCTATTGTGAATTTCACTCAATTGGATTATTCACAATAGTACATATTTATCAGCTGGCCAGAAAATAGGAGCCTTTTCATCGCTTGCGATATATCAGGTGGGAAGACCGCAAATATAAAAAAAAAGTATTGTAATTAAAATTTTTTGGAAAATTAAGTTGAATATAAAGATATACACTCCTTATTAAAAATTCGTAATATACTACAAAAACTAATGTTTTTATATAATTTTTATTTATGATTAATGAATATAACACCTTTTCCATTCTTTTACTTTTAATTGATTACAGATTTGAATATTAATTCAACAAATTAAAAAAACAATAAATAATAATTTATATTATCTCCACCTTTCTAGAAAAGGTAGTGGCACTGTGACTGCAGGATCTATAAATGGGCACAGTAATATTCGAAACGCCACCTAAATGAAAAGGTTATGCAATTAAATGCATGACTTTAACGAGTCTTTAATGAAAACATATTAAATACTAAAATTTAAAACAATTAGAACAATATACGTTTGTGTTAACCGGATAGCGTGATTCTCCAGTAATATTTATTTATACCCAAACTACAAGGTCCAAAAAAAAGGGGGTAAAAAAGCATTTATTTTGGATTTATAATTTTTCCCTCCAGTATATAATCGAATTAATGTATACACTATTTACATTCAATATATTTATGTTTTACAGTATTTATACAAATTTATTTTTGTATTTATGTATGTAAATTGATTTCCATCTGCATTTCATTTATATGTGCTCATAATTTAAAAAAATATATATGTAAAATGTAACCTCCCCCAATATCTTTAATATTGTAAATGGCAGGTTTCAAGGATTCGCGATCTGCTAAAAATATTAAAAAATAAAAATATATCGATAAAGGAAGATGTCTTGGAATTAACAACTTTTTTATAACATTTCCATTGTATTTCAGAAAGTGTCGACAAATTATTGATTTAATTTCAGAACTATAATTTTATTTCAGTATTATCAGTATCAATGTAATAGTTATTGTCATCGCTGACTCACTAAAATGTAATGGTTTATGAACTCGATATAACAAATTAAAATTTGTTTTTATCCCATAGAATATTCTTTAATTTTTCCTACAGATACTTGTGTACTATAAATTGCATCACAAATTATTGAATATTTTTAAAAATTATCAATTGAATTTCATGAAAAATAGTTAGAAGCCTGCAAAGAAATCATTCGTAATACATATATGTATGAAAATTTGCCTATCAGTGAAGCCATTGTAAATGCAATGATTTCTTTGATTTATTTGAAATTCATATGAAGTATGTATAAACAAAAATCAGTACTTTATTTATATATACTAGCAGTTTTCAGCCCTCGTAATTCGAGTGCAAATTCTAGGAAGTTTTATTTTTTCATTAAATAAAGACCTAAAGGTATGCTAATCAATTATAGCCAATTCATAAAAATAGTTGGAAGCCTGCAAAGAAACCATTCGTAATACATATATGTATGAAAATTTGTCTATCAGTGAAGCCATTGTGAATGCAATGATTTCTTTGATTTATTTGAAATTCTTATGAAGTATGTATAAACAAAAATCAGTACTTTATTTATATATACTAGCAGTTTTCAGCCCTCGTAATTCGAGTGCAAATTCTATGAAGTTTTTTTTTTTATTAAATAAAGACCTAAAGGTATGCTAATCAATTAGTTTAGTTAATTTAGTTTATTTATTTATGATTTCCCATACAACAAGATTTATAATCTTATAATTAAAGTATAGGAGTTTTACATTGAATTGAAATAGAAAATTTGAACAAATTTGTCTTAAAAAATAATAATGGTAAATATAAAAATATTAAATAATTTTAAAGAAAAAAAAAAATAATAACGAATTATAACCAAAAATGTTAATACAAATATTAGTAAATAAAATAATATAAAAAAAATAAAAATAACAAAAATAGTTAAATAAAAAATATAAAATATAAACGGATCAGCAAAAAAAAAAAAAAAAAAAAAATAATTTTTAAAAATAAGAAAAAGGATCAGCTAAAAAATTTAAAAAGTTCCCTCTTAAAATGCATTGCGTTGCTTATAATTTTAATGGACGATGGTAGCGAATTCCAAAGACGTATTGAGGAGACATAAAATTGCCATTTGGATACTAAATATTGGTATATAATGTACATTATGTCATGATTTCTAGCCGTGCGCATGAAAACGAGTCTGTCATACATATATGTTGGCTGATGTGTACGTACAACTTTATATAAGAACAGAAGCGTTTTTATCTTTAACAAATTTTCAAATGTTACTCCGTAAAGTTTTTTTGAGTAGTACGAAATCGGCTCATATTTTCGAATATTGAAAATATATCTTAAAATTGCATTGAAAGTGGACTCAAGCTTTTTATAACTTTTAGAATCAGAGCTTGCATATATTTCGCAGCCATATAGTAGAGTTGGCATAAGATATGTTTTTGCAAGCAAAATTCGAATGTTAAGGGGGGTTATATGTTGTGTATTCCATAACGTTCTAAGCATTGAGTAAGTTCTCCCAGCAGCAGAAGTAATATGGTTAGACCATGTGAGATTATCATTAAAAATAATACCTAGATTTTTAGCTGTTGATACGATTTCAATTTTCTGGTTGTTTAACATAATCAATGGTTCAAAAGGCAGTGTCATTGTTCTTCTTGTAAAAATCAAACACTTTGATTTAGAGGGGTTGAGGTATAAACCATTTGCACTTGCCCATGTATAAATCTTATTGAGATCTGAATTTAATTTTGCAACGCAATCATTTATGCTGCTTATACCAGTAGTTATATATAACTGAACATCGTCAGCATATATGTGTACGTTGCAAAACAATAATTGTTCTACTAGGTCATTCACGTAGATGGTAAAAAGAAGAGGTCCCAGTATTGATCCTTGGGGTACGCCCTTCATAACTGGCAACACATGAGAGGTTTTATTGTTTGCAAAAACTGACTGGCTACGATTCAACAGATATGAAGACAACAAACGAATAGACCAAGGAGAGAAATTAAACATTTTGTGTAATTTAAAGCATAGAACCTCAAGATCCACCATGTCAAACGCTTTGGAATGGTCAAGTAAAACAAGAAAAGAAATGTCTCCAGCATCAATACTCTCTCGTATATACTCTGAAACATCTATGAGAGCTGATATACAACTATGCTTGGGTCGGAAACCTGATTGCCTTTTTGTCAGCAAATCGTTATCATTAATATGCTTACTAATTTGTCCATGAAGCAGTCGTTCAAAAACCTTGGATAGATAAGGTAGTATGGCAATTGGACGATAATCGTTGTTAAATTTTGGGGTGGGTATAATTTTTGCGTGTTTCCAACTTTGCGGGTAAATACTCTTTGTAATTATATTATTAAATATATACGTTATAAATGGCAGAACATACGGTAAAATAATTTTTAAAAAGTTAGGATGAATATTATACTACTCCAATTTATTGCTGATAGCTCAAAGGACATATTGGCATAGTTTATGTGATCAAAATCATAATAGGTAATAGTCTCACTTTCATGCTGCAGTTTGAAGTCATATGCCAAGAATAAAAGATCATGTTTGGAGAAACATGGTGCTGACAACTGATCATATAGGAAGACTTTATGTATATTGCTGACAAAGAATATATCTAATAATGTATTAGTTGTAGTGGAGAAATGAGTTGGCATAGTAGAATTTGTAGGGTCAAAGCCGAATGTTTTCATATCATTAAGTAGATGTTGTTCAACAAGAATATTAGAATTGAAATCTCCACACACTACTACGTCATCATATTTTATGGTAAGACTTTCGATAGTTCTTAGAAAACCGTCAGTTCTTACTCTGCAATTAGGTCTATATACAACTCCTACTAGTAATTTTCGACCACTGCTTACAACTTCAACAAATAAGTGTTCTATTATGATATTTGAAGTAGTGCGTGTATTTTCTTGTACATTATCATTTGAGATATTATCTTGTATATTACTATTGTCTGAATTCACCACAATGTTAGAATTTGTTATCATTTTGCTTACAATTCCCTTTCTGACGTACATAGCAACACCACCGCAAGGAGTTTTCCTATCACAACGATAAATATTGAAATTGTTTAGCCCAATCATAGCATCTGTGACATATTTGTTGTACCATGTCTCAGTTACACATACGATATCTACTCCAGAATTTTCAAAGATTAGACGGAATTCTTCAATTTTATTCTTCAAACTCTGTGCATTTATATTACATATCTTAATACCTGATCGCTGTTTGCACAACACCCGAATCATATCAGAGGTCACATCTTTGGAATTATAGACTACACTATCCGTAAAAGATGTCATAATATAAATAATGTTTAGTGCAAGCAACGCAAGCAACAAATAATAATACACATAGAAACTCAAGTACAGAAAATAAAGAAATAACTTTAAAAAGGTTGAAAAGATAGTTGCAAAAACAGAATTTAGTAAATTCAAAATAGTAATAAAAATATTTAAGATAAAATATAAAAAGCGCAGTTAGCATAGTTTGACAGCAACTAATTTTCAGCAGATTGAGGGAGATCAGGAAAAATTTTACGCAGCTCATCCATGCTGTCAATACGAATGGGTTTTTCTTCTGCATTTAGTTTTATATATACTATACCCCTCATTGTAAAGGCTGATTGTAACCTCTTAGCATTTTTTAAGCTTACCGCTGAATGCAGAATTTTAAAATTACTTGAAGTTAAATTTTCATTGATGTAGAATTATAGCCAATTCATAAATCAACACAAAAACAAATAAGAAAATTATAGTCGGTATAGAGCGGCTATACGATACCCTATACCATGCGTTTAGAGACCCCATCTCTTAGACAAAACTAACTGGATATAAAAAAAAAATAAGCATAAACCAAATTTGAGTGGGATTTTTATTAATTTTTTTGGCTGCAGATATGAAAAAGTTCATATCAGATGCTATATATATATGAGGACTAGGCCCAAAAATGGACCGATCCTGAACATGTTTGGTAAAGTCTCTTGTATTTTGCAAAAATATATACAAACAAAATTTGAGAAGAATCAGTGCAATATTTTTGTTTTTGATAGATTTAAGTGAAGATCGGTAAGCAGCTCTATATGGGGCCTGTGACTAAGAGTTGTCCCATAGGGATCATTTTTGGACTACTCATTAATGGATCCAATAAACGCATACAAACCCAATTTGAGTAAGATCTATATGACAGTTTGGATCTTATGGCAATTTATGTCGATTTCATAGGGCTCATTTGTATGGGGGCTAGGTCTTAACAAGGACCGATTCCCACCAATTTCAATAGCGTTCAACCTATGGCCGATAGAAGCTTATATACCAAATTTCATCAACATATATTCATATCTGCAACCTGCAGTTTGATTACAAGGTTTACATGGACACACAGACGGAAGGACGGACATCGTTAAATCGAATCAGATAGTGATTCTGATTCGATCGGTATAATAAAAGATGGGTCTAGGTCAAATATTTTTGGAAGTTACAAACAGCAGCACACAGTCATTATACCCAAACCAAATAGTGGTATAGGGTATAAAAAAAACAAACTCCTTTTTATTGCAAACACATTAACAAATTTAATAAACACACACATAGTATTGTATAATTTTATGTATGTGTTAGTAGCAACTTTAAATGAAATTTACTCAAAATAAAGGAAAAAATTTGAAAATCTGTAAATCTGCAAATCGGCTAAAAAGAAATACCTTTCAAATAATATACGTTTGGTCAAAATCGGGAAAAACGGTTGTAACTTTAATGAAAGCCAATTCAGGCATTGATTGCGTTTTCCATAAATTCAGCCCGCAATTGACTTCTAGCAATCCTTTGGCTATTCCCAATTTCCTCCACAAGTGCTCGCATCATAGCTTTGGTATTAATTTTTTTTTATTTAATTTTTCTTTAAAATAAATTTAATTTCGAAATTTCACGCTTGATTATAATGAAACACGATTTATTATTTATTTATTTTATTAAAAAAAACAAGCCATTCAAAAACATTAAACAAACATTAAATATTGAAATAAAGAAAAGACAAACAGGACAATGGGCTTAAATTAATACAGACATTTAAATAACTCTGCTGACTCTTCACTCGAAACATCCCTCAAAGTGGTACGCAACTTAGCACCGAATAAATTGACTAAACTCAATAGAAATTTCCGGTAATGGGCCTTATTGAAATCAGTAGTTTCTTAAAGAAAATTTATTATAACACTTAATTATATATGTAAGAAAGTTATAATAAAGCTTACCTTAATAACAATTTCGGCCAAAACTGATACACATCATTTGGAAAATTGAAATACTGCTACCTTTATTTGCACAGAACCGTGTGTGAGATATTGTTATAATACCTCCATAAAACAATTTGTTGAATATTCTGAGATCTTTGTTCTTTTGAAGAAACTAATTTCATTATTGATGTATTTACGGATACTGCACATTCCTTATTATTCTTCATATTATCAACATTATATTCCAGATATGGTAGAATGGCATAAACTAAAACATTCGAACCAAATAAAACAAACTCCCGTATCCATGTTATGGCAATAGACTGAAAGATAGATATAAGGATTAGTGTAAAATTCTGCAATGAAGATTTTCTTTGTTTTTAGCTAGAATTTTTAATAAAATTTCAGTGCATTACATTAATAATTTTGGTGATTGCGCATGTATTATCAATATATTTATAGTGTCTTCCATTCGCATTTAACTGGAATCATTACGAATCGATTTAAGAAACTGCCAGCGTAGTTTCACACATTTTTATTTCTTGTGTATTATCTTCCATCATAAAAAGTCCATCAATAATATCAAATAGATAACCATATTATTTTCAGGTACAGAATTCACAATCGCAATCCAGGATATAACATATTGTCGCACAACATAATTCTTTACATAAATGCGTTCCTTAAGAAGAGGTATAAAAGCTTCTAGATTGAAAGTTTGTGAAGATTCTATATCAATATTTTTAAGTAAATAATCCAACAGGAATAGGTCACAAGACTCCAGCAGGAAATAAATCGGAGAAGAAGGATATAATGGAGAAACGTGCCACCAAGTTATACAAGGATCACACGCAAAATACCGGACACGTAAATATTGATCGTTTAAACAATTGAGAATGGGACTAACGAATTCACTGACATATTTTGAAGAGTCCTAAAGAAACAACAAAAATTAACTTCAACTTTTAATTTAATTAATTACTTACCTTTCCAAAACCTAAACTTGTAGCCGCCAAACCAATTGAACATCCCTTTCTTTTATTAGAATCCCGAGAGGAGGCAAAGTCATTGGACAACACGTTTGCGCAGTTATTTTTCATATTAAACTCTAACCATTCTGTGTGCGATATCACTTGAATCATTTAAATAATCAGCTTTTTTTTTATATATATGTAGAAAGTATTAACTCTATTTATGTCTACATTTCTGTTTATTTTAACAATTTAAGTTAACACCAGAATTAATTTCACTTTCCGACAACCAATAATAAATAATACCCGGTAATTCACAAATATTGCTGTTTAACGAAAAAAATTTTAAAAAAACAACTCTACAACAGCAACAATGACAGTCATATGTTTTTTCAAATAGAATAGAATATGTGTTAGTTTCGGTCATTCCCCAGTATGCATTGAAATATTATTTCTCCAATGTTGGAGAAAAGTTAAGTTCTCAAATTGATGTCAAATGTAATTCTCAACTTGAGTTGAACAATTTTTCTCCCTGTTTGCTTTCAACTTGACATCAAGTTGAGACTTAACATTTTTTCCAATCTTTGAGAAACATTTTTACTCTCAATTGGATATCCAACACTTTTCTCCACTTGAGACCAAACATTTTTTCAACTTGAATACGATTTGTGTTAAGTTTGAGATATTATTTAAATATGTCATAAATAATAAATTAAATTAAAAAATGCCAAAAAAAAAAGTACAAATAATTAATTGATATATTTTTAATTATTTCTGCTTTTTGTCGAATTTTTCAATTTAAATTCTTATTGATGACATATTTAATATTAATATTCATAAAATGTACAAATAATTAATTCATTTATTTTTTTAATTCTAGATTTTAAAAAATGTACATAATATGTACATTTAATGTTAAATATGTACATAATAATGTTAAATATATAATGAAATTAAATTGAAACATTAAAAAAAGTACATTGTTTTCATTTCTAAAATTAGTATAATTTTTTTTTTTAATATGGCAATTCCGTACCTTCCATTTGATACCGATTGGAGAAATTTCTTTGCTACCAAGTTGAGAATCACAAATTTCTCAATTTGATAACTATGAAAATCGCCATATAAAAAATGTGCCTTTTAAGTTGAGAAGACTATAATCGGACTATTGAGGTGCATTTGAGAATTAACGTTGGAGATTTGAGAAATGTATTTGATCTCAAATGCACCTCAAGTTGATAGCAATCAAAAATGTTTATTGGGTCATTTATTGTAGGGTCGTTTGCACACACACAAAAAATAGAAAATTAACCCATTTAAGCCCAAACCAAAACCACCGGGAAAAAAATTAAATTTCTTTTATTTTATTATTAAATTCATTACGTATAAACAAAAAAATAAGAAAAAAATAAAAAATATATATTTTTTTTGGAAATTAAAGGGGTGTACCCAAATTGGCACAATGGTCACTTATGTGTGAAAATTTTTAAATAACATTTTTGAATGCAAAGTGTTTTCTTGCATTTTTTGCAGCTCCAACGACTTCTGTTGTGACAAACAACACACCGCACACGATTTGGCAGTTTCTCTGGCACGTGATCAATTCCATCTAGTCGTAAACCACTAATGCTTGATGACGATGGGCTGGCGGAGTATTTTTGGGGCAATTAGCTAAGATAGAATCTAGCTATATTTCTTCGGAATAATAATTGATCCATGGCATTTTCTCTAGATGCTACATGTAACCGCCATGCATTTGATATGGCCATATCAATCATATATGTAAATAAAACCCACCACCATTTTTTGCCATGTATACCAATTCTATACACTGAAATAGACTGGTCCATCTCATCAACTCCTCCCATGCTCTTATTTTATTTTTGGAACACATATGGAATTTTCATGTCAGTCTTTTGTTTTTTTTCTGAGTTCCATCCTCTGATGGTTCCTACCGGATCAAATGAGTCGTAATTTGTTGCCATTGTACAAATACTGTTGTCCTTCCAGCGGACCAACAGTATCTCATTATTTTTATCGAACAGTATCTCATTATTTTATCATCATCTCTTTTACTATTGGAAGTGGGCATTTATTTGTACGATTTTCACGTATGGTTCCCGTGGCACGATATCCCAAATCACGTAAGTCTCGAAGAAGATCACAACTAGTGAAAAAATTATCAAAAAATATTTTATGGTTGGAAGGATTTGTGTCCAATTTGTTTAGCAGCATTTTGACAACTTTGGTACCCAATGGTTCATTAGAATTAACACTCGATTTGCCACAATATATGTCAAAGGCATAGCAATATCCACAGGAACTTGCTGCAACCCAATTCTTGTAGCCAAAGCGTACAGGTTTGCCCCGAATAAATTGCTTTGCCGAGTGATGACCGAAGTACTTCAACATGGATTCATCGATAGAAATGTCTTCATGAAAAGAATTTTTTTTGAAGAAGATCTGAAAGCTTTCTAACTTTAAACATTTTGTCCGCGGTGGTCTCGGCATCATTGTTGTCAACAAGATGTAAATTTCGTTTTATTTCTTCGAACCTATTTCTGGACATTGCTTTTGACACTACTTCAACTCCAATATCTTCATCTAGTGACCAATACATTCTTTCTCTTGGTAATTTGTGGTAACCTGAAAAAATTAGTATCCCACAAAAAACCTTTAGCTCTGCTACAGTGAGAGTAAAATTGTGTCGATTATTTTGACTTGCATACACCTGGCCAAAGTTGACGATCATAATCATTACTTCTTCGTCAAAAAATTTCTCAAATAGTTGATAAGGGGTCAAGTCTTTTACATCTTCTTTCATACGGTTCTTATTCTGCAATCGGTTGTCAGATTCCGTATAAGTTTTTGAATAAATTGGGTCACATTTTCGCCAAGACGGAACATTTAAAGCTGGACGTTTATGTGCATTACTAATGCTTTCAGATTGCGGAGTATTCGTTCTTAGTCGAATTCTTTTAGCTGCTAATGTTTCATCATCACTGCTGCATTCAGAGTCCGAAATATTACGAACACTACGAATAAATAACTCGATTTCTCCGGGAACTTCATTTGGTAAGCCGTCAACTTTATTTTCATCGAGATCCTCTTTTTCATCAGATACAACACTAGGTTGTGGTGGAATTATAGCTAAACCGTACTCTAAATCATGGTTACTGTTTTCTATTATGGCATTTACGGCTTCCTCCAAACCACGGAAATTTTTTCTGCCGCTAAAATATTCTGTGGTTCATTTTTCTTTTCTATAAAAATTATATTTGTAAAAATTTGCATTGATACGTTTATGTCTGTAACTCACATCAAGGTAAACACTCAAAACAAGAAGTAAAAAAAATTAAATGAAACTTTAAAAATGCTTATAAGTGCTTCAACGTTTGACAAATTCTCACGTGCTTCAACGTTTGACAAATTCTCACTACTGTTTTCTTTTTTGATGATTTACTACTCCAGATCTAAAATAATTCGTTGTTTTTTTTAATTACCGTTATTTTTTCTCATATCAAAAACACTTAACAACAAGCTGTTGACAACGCATTGCTACATAGATGCATCGAATTCTAAAATTATTCAATATGTTTTTGTTGTTTTTGTCCGTTTGCAGATTTCTAAGATTTAGTACACTTGTGCCCGTTGTACCCAAATTGGTACATCAATATTTCAAGTGGTATAAAATCATATAAAGTTAAGTTATTACATTGAAGAGACTTGTAAATATTTTATTATATACTGAATTTTATAAAAAATATAAAATTATGACGATTTTCAGTTTGCATAAAAAATAATATTCAAAAAAACATACCCACCTCCACAGGTGCCTTTATTGTGAAACTTAAACGATTTTTGCCACAAAATTACCTAATGCAATACAATTTTTTGATATTATACTTAATATCTGAACTTTCACTTGATCAATAATGCAAATATTTATTGAATAATGTCAAAAACTTTCTCGTATGCCGCCAATAATGAAGTGTTCCCAAATTGGCACAGCGAGCGTAAATGGGTTAATTGTCAATAAGCAAAGCAACTGGCTTCGAAATTCGATGATGCCAGTTAATCATTTTTTGTTCACGCGGAATTTATAATTGGACGATTTTTTTTCTCGAGAAATGTATTTTCCGTGAGAAAGAAATTCCTTGAGTATATTCATAATTGGGCTGAATAACTTTTAATTGGAACTTTTTAGTCAGAATAAATCATAATTCTAGTTAGATAATGGTTAATATTTAATTAGAAAAAATATTATGGTGGCATCTACGCAATTATTGAGGCAGTCACGGAAAAATTACATGCAAATCTGTTTTTTTTAATATAACAAAAATGGATTTTCCCTTTAAAAAAATATGTCAGAATTCTTTATAAATGAAATGCAAAATGGAAAATCAATTTTGTGCTAATTCTTAACTAAATTAATAAAATAACTTACCTATTTACTTATAAGTTGAATAATATATATGTATTATTATATTTATTAATATTTGTAATTTTTTTGACACAATTTCACACACAGTTTTACAGATCAACTGTCTTCAAACTGATTTAGAAGTTTTCTGTTTTTGAAACAGTAGTGCCAATTTGTAACATTTTGTGATGTAATGAAAATCGCAGAATAATAAGTTAATACACAATAAAAATATTAAATTATTTAAGTTTTATATACATATGGCAACAAAAACAAGTAAGAAAATTATCGTCGGTCTAGACCGACTATACGATACCCTATACCATGCGTTTACAAACCCTATCTCTTAGGCCCAACTAAATGGACATTGAAAATAAGCAAAAACCAAATTTGAGTGGGATTTTTATTAATTTTTTTGGCTGCAGATATGAAAAAGTTCATATCGGATGCTATATCTATAAAGGGACTAGGTCCAAAAATGGACCGATCCTGATCATGTTTGGTAAACTCTCTTGTATTTTGCAAAAATATATACAAACAAAATTTGAGAAGAATCAGTGCAATATTTTTGTTTTTTTAATAGATTTAAGTGAAGATCGGGAAGCAGCTCTATATGGGGTCAAAGGGATCATTTTTGGACTACTCATTAGTGGATGTAATGAACGCATATAAACCCAATTTGAGTAAGATCTATATGAAAATTTGGATCTTATGGCAATTTATGTCGATTTCATATGGGTAATTTGTATGGGGGCTAGGTCTGGACATGGACCGATTCTCACCAATTTCAGTAGCGTTCATCCCATGGCCGATAAAAGCTTATATACTAAATTTCGTCAAAATATATTCATATTTGCGACCTGCAGTTTGATTACAAGCTTTACATGGACACACAGACGGACGGACGGACGGACGGACGGACATTGTTAAATCAACTCAGAAAGTGATTCTGATTCGATCGGTATAATTAAAGATGGGTCTAGGTCAAATATTTTTGGTTGTTACAAACAGCAGCACAAAGTCATTATACCCAAACCACATAGTGGTATAGGGTATAAAAACTTTGGTAAATTTACATTGAAGATGGTCAGAAATGAATGAGAAAAAATATATAGACATTAAAGAAAAGCACATTTAATGTTAAACTTTTTGCACAAAATATATGGGTTTTTGTTGTTTCGAATTTAACTGTGGCTCTAAATGAAAAGTTTTAGACCGATCGTATATTACATCTTGAAGATCCTCACCTAATATTTCCAAAAAATTTTAAATTCTTTTTAACTCATTTAACCTCATTACGAAAATAGTAAAACCGAAAATATGGAAAATGCACGCACCTAAAAAAATTTTTTTCTAAGTAATAAATTGAAGACATTTCATGTTATACAATTTTCTTTCAAAAATGTATCAATTAATGCAAATTTGAAATTTGACATATAGTATTTGTACATTATTTGTATAGATTTCGCAGTATGAAAAGAACTATTATTTCTTTATTTAGAATTTATGTAAAGGTATGTTGACACTATGTGTATTTTCCATGTGTAATTTCAGTTTTACGATCCATACGTAATTCCGTGTGTGTGTCAAAATTGCTGTTTTACATACGATTCATAATTTTTGCGTTCAAACGTACATATGTATTTCCGTATGACATAACCTCTAAATGTAAACAACAGCTGATTTAATTTGTGAATTTACAAAAATTTATTGTTAAAAATAAAGTTATATATTTTTTAATTGTTAATTAATATTAAACAATTTATGTTTCTTTCAATATTAATCTAATTTATTCTGTTTTTCATTCGTCACAAGCAGTGTTGTATTTTCATATGTTTGTCTTGCCAAAATAGAACCTGCTCTAATTGAAAAATTTACATATGTCTTGCAAAATGTGTTGTACATAAACAATGTTTGAAAGGGTTCACACTATGTGTACAAATTACACGTGCTAAAAAAACTAAGAAAAACACAAGCAAAACACGTAGTGTGAACGCAGCTTAAGTACTGCTCGCAAAAAAATGCAACATCATGCATGAAACACATAGACGACTGCTGCCGCAGCATTTGTAGTCGTTAGTCAGCTACTTGATTTTACTGAATACGACAGCAACATATAATACAAATGCATTTTTATTTAAATATACAATTACTTTTACTTATTTAAAATGCATTAGTATAACGTAAAGATAAATAAATAAATAAATAAACAAAATAAAATATTTCATAGCACTAATTTCTTTTATATATTTTGTTATATTGTCAACACTATTTTTGTTTTGTAGCCAACAAAACAAACTTGCAGTTTTTTTCTATTTGAAGAAGATATGACTGTCATAGTTGATGTTGTAGAGTTGTTTTTTTTTTTTTTGATTTTTTTTTTTTTTCGTTAACAGCAATATATGTGAATTCCCAGGTGTTATCCTCCCGGATTTTAATAAAAGAAAGGGAGGTTCAATTGGTTTGGCGGCTACAAGGTTAAGCTTAGGATAGGTAAGTAATTTATTAAATTAAAAGTTCAAGTTAATTTTGTTGTTTCTTTAGGACCCTTCAAAATATGTCAGTAAATTCGTTGGTCCCATTCTCAATTGTTTAAACGATCAAGATTTACGTGTCCTGTGTTTTGCGTGTGATCCTTGTTTAACGTGGTGGCACGTCCCTCCATTACATCCTTCTCCGGTTTATTTGCTGCTCGCGTCTTTGTTTTATTATTTGGCTCGAATGTTTTAGTTTATGCCATTCTACCATGTCTGAAATATAATGTTGATAATATGAAGAATATTTAGAAATGTGCAGCAGCCGTAAATACATCCATAATGAAATTTGTTTCTTCAAAAGAATAAAGATCTCAGAATATTGAACATATTGATTTATGGAGGTATTGTCATAATATTTCACACACGGTTCTGTACAAACAAAGGTAACAGTATATGAATGGATGCATCATTTACTCATCAATTTTCCAAATGAAGTATATCAGTTTTGGCCGATATTAATTCACAACACTCAAAAGGTAAGCCTAATATAAATTTTTGATATAAAAATATGTATGTGTTATAATAAATTTGTTTCTTTAAGAAAGTACTGATTTCAATAAGGCCCATTACCGGAGATTTCTAATGAGTTTAGTCAAGTTATTCAGTGCTAAGTTACGTACCACTTTGAGGGATGTTTCTACTGAAAAGTCAGCAAAGTTGTTTAAATGTCTGTATTAAGTTTAGCCCATTGTCCTGTTTCAAAATTTTTTTATGTCTATTGGCTCAAAGCTATCAACACGTTTCGGAATTAGTGATGTTGTTGTGTTTTTAATATTTATTTTTAATTTTGATTTTTAATACAATAAATAAATATAAAATAATAAATCGTGTTTCATTATAATCAAGCGTGACCGGTCAACGATGATGTATTTATCCATCAAGCGTGACCGGTCAATGATGATATATCCATCAAGTGTGACTAGTAAACAGTGGTAGAGTGAGCAGTTCAGACAGATATTCTATGGCTTACATACTTTCATAGGTTAGAGTAAGATGCAAAATCAGATGTACACAAAAGTTTCGGTCAGTTTTTGCATATTGGCCTTAATAAAATAGAAACTGTTTTACTCTATGACCGAAACTCCAGTCAGTAGTGATAATCATATGACCGGGCAAATGATCGTCACTGTTCTTGAAGGGTAACAAAATCGTTTTGATCGGGCTACATCCCGATTTTTTAAATTTTTTTGCATGGGTCAGGGGCTTTTGGAGTGACCCAGCTTTCATTCAATTGTAAATACCAACATTAAATAGATTATTTTAAGAGGTAATGCCACATTTTCCAAAAAAAAAAGTTTCTTAAAACACTAAAAAATCAGTAGGTTCATAAATATCAGATGAAAGACACTCAAGTAAGCTTTCCAGTGATATATATATTGCTAAAATCCCATAATAAGTAACAAAGTTATGTACAAATCAAAGTCAAAGCTTTGTCGGTCCATAACTCCGAAAATAGACTCGACCGCTAAAAAAAAATTATTTCTCAAAAATCGCTCCAAAAGCCCCTAACCCCTGCAAACAAATTCAAAATCTGGGTGTAGCCACTAAACTACACTTGTTCCAAAATTTTTAATATCTTAAAATATTTAAAAAAAAAAAAACCCAAAACACAACTAATAGTAAAATTAAATAAGGTCCCCATTAGTGATAATTAAAACAACATCATTAGTTTAGTTTAGTTTATTTTTTTTATTTGTTCTTCCCATACAAAGGATGTATAGAGTGTTTATATGTAGTAATAATAAATTTTATAGAAAATGATTTATAATGATCAACCAGAAAGTTAAATGCATATGCATATCTTACCTTTTTGTTAACGATAAATTTGGCTACCTCATTGTATCATCGATTCCCATACTTCCAATTTAAATTTTTTACCCATGGGTCTATCCAAAGTACGACTATCATCCAAGATGGTACCAACTATTTTCCGAGTTTGGAAATGAAACTTGACCTAAAGGAAACAAATAAATGATTGAATTATTGTTTTCATAAAAAAATATTACGCTGACTTACCCTTGAACCTGCTTTTAAAGGCATGTTTGCGCGGCGAAATGGTACTCTTTTGTATTAAAGCACCTCCAATATATGTATCCATTTTAGTTTGCAATTCAGTATATTTATAATTTATTACTTACAGCAAAAAATAATACAAACAATTTTATAAGTTTTTTTTAATGTTTACGAAACTATATAAATAGACCTGAAGTTGGCTGCAAAAGCAGTAGCCTGTGTAAAGATCAAGTTAGCGACATGTAACTGTTACGTAACGTATCAGCCTTTTTTCCCCATGAAAAGTATTGGGACGTTCCGGTGACGTTCGATAACTGTTCTAAATGATTTTCATGTAAAAAAAAAACAACTGACTCGTTAAGGTTACAGTTAGAAAACATTGAACTTTTATATATATTATAATGCTATGAATGCATTTATCTTTATTTTATTTATATATTCTTTTTTTCTGTTTTGTATATTATTTTTTTTTTTATTATTATTATTACTATTTCATTTAATTATTTTTTTTCTTTAAATAAATTAATACATAAAAATTTGTTTTTTAAATTGTTGGTGAACCTTTACTCCCTTTATTTTCTGCCTTTATATTAACTGGTAGTGTCTGCTTGTCGACAAAATTTTGGATCGATTTTTAGCCCCTTTCCCGTGAGTCAATCGATCTGAACCTTTATAGGCGGGCTCGTGGCGACGGCAAAAATGACACAACAAATTTTTTAAATGATGACAAAACAATGGAAACTTTTAAATTTTCCTACCAGAGTTTTTTGTGGGATATTTTTTTTTAATTTATTATTACCACAGCGACCGCAAAAACAACAAGTTCAACTATGAGAAAAATACAACATTTGGAATAACAACAAGAACAATAGAGAAACATATATTTTTAAATTTTTTTTAACTTTTCAGTGATTTGTCGGGACCTGTTAAACCGATTTTCATGATTTTTCAAACAGAAACCTTCTCATGACGCTAGTAAATCATTCTCACTAATAACAAGTTCCCTAGCTATCCCATTGAGGGCGTGATCGTGACAGGAACAACATAAACAAATAATATATTTTCAAGACTTTTTTTACTTCTTCACCCAATTCTCGGGACCTAATCAACCGATTTGGACGATTTTAAATAGAAAACTTCTCAGGATGTTAATGAATCATTTTTTATGCAAACGAGCACCCTAGCTGCCCCAATAAAATCGTCATCGTGATTTCCACAGACGGACACACGGACAGACGGACATCGCTATATCAACTCCGCTTGTTATAAGGATTACAAATATATATATGTTATGGGGTCCAGAATTGTTTTTCTAATTATTAAAAACGGAATGACAAACTTATATATACCCTCTGCACACTGGGGTGGAGGGTATAAAAAAATATCATTGAACCTTAACAAAAACGAAACTTAATATGTTCTGCCGCTACGACCCTTGCATTTTCGGATTGTCCAAAATCAACAAAGTGGGAATGGCTCTTAAACCGTCGTGTCATCTTTCAAAATATATTGGACAAATTCTTGGACATATATCCAATGAATATAACAGCAGAAATTAAAAATTCACATTTCAGATATTCTTCTTGAACATGTTTCTGTTTCAACTTCCTTGCTTCTTGCTGATGCCGTTGTTTCTTGTTGGCCCTGTCGGTCCAAAATCCAAATAATAACTAATTTTCCGTAGTCTTTCACATGACATACTGCCGGTGAATCAGATGTGTATTTAAAGCTCTTGCTTGAAAATTTTTTCAATAACACAAATCCGTTGTGATTCCTTTCTTTTTATTAAAAATCGTTCACATTATTAAATGATGTCTATAAATTTGTTGATTTTAATATTTAAAACTATAGTTTATTAATATATTTATTTCATTAATAACTAAACTTTTAGTATAAATTCAGTTCGAATCTAACTCTTTACGAACGGTCGTGTAAAAAATTAAAGCGCTTAGAGTACAACTATTTAAAATTAAAAACAAGTGTATATTTTTATACCCTCCACTCCAGTGTGCAGAGGGTATATATAAGTTTGTCATTCCGTTTGTAATAATTAGAAAAAAAATTCTGGACCCCATAAAATATATATATTTGTGATCCTTATAACAAGCGAAGTTGATATAACGATGTCCGTCTGTCCGGCTGTCCGTCTGTCCGTCTGTCCGTCTGTCCGTCTGTGGAAATCACGATGACGGCTTCAATCGGATAGCTAGGGTGCTCCTTGGTATAAAAAATGATTCACTAACATCCTGAGAAGTTTGCTATTTAAAATCGTCCAAATCGGTTAATCTGGTCCCGAGAATTGAGCGAAGAATTAAAAAGTCATGAGAAAATATGATTTGAATATGTGTTCTTGTGATAACGCCCTCAATAGGGCAGATAGGGCGCTTGTTTTTAGTGAGAATGATTCACTAACATCTTGAAAAGGTTCCTGTTTTTAAATCATGACAATAGGTTTCATAGGTGCCGAGAAATCACTGAAAAGGTAAAAAAAAATATGACGTTTTCCTATATTGTTTTCCTAAATTTTGTATTTTGTCATAGCTGTGCATGTTGTTTTTGTGGTCGTTGTGTTAATAATATAAAAATTCATCAATATCAATATTTTTTGGTGTAATATTTAAGTTAATTAATTAATAAAAGAAACTATATAAAATCAATATCAATATTCTGCGATTTTTATAACATCACAAAATGTTACAAATTGATACATACTACTGTTGCCAATATCAAAATACTATAAATAATATTCATATATTTTGTATATGTATATCCATAATAAGCGCATATTAAAATAAATCGGTATTTTATTTTATTTTTACAAAATTCTGAAATTTTTAGAGTTGAAAAAATAGTATGGTTTTAAGAGTTGTATTTTTAGTACATGTATAAACCCTGCATACTTGCTTTCAAAAGTAGTAGGTAGGTAAGCCATAAAATATTTATTTACCCTGTAAAAAAAATTGTTGTTTAGAAAAATACTATTTTTTGTCAGATGTTAATTAAAATGTCGGGACGGAGGCAAACGCCATTCCGAAAATTTTGTTTCAACAGTTATCCACATTAAGAATAACCGCGGAGCTCAGCTCAATCAATGTGCAATGATCGAGCCTTGCCCTGGGAAACATGCGTTTATGCTTTTCTTAACACAAACGCCATTCCCAACTACCAAAAATTTTTGACACGAGCTATTCACATTATGAATAGTCGCGGAGCTCAACTCAATCATAGTGCAATGATGAAGCTTCGCCCTGGGAAACATATATTCATGCTTTTCTTAGCACAAACCGAACTTCTTATGGCACATTAAAAATAAACTAATTGAGAAGTACAATTCATCATTACGCTGTATTATAATACTATTTTCTTATTTTACTAGTAGCTAGTAAACAAACTGATCGTATCATTGTGAACGAAATAGAATTGAAATTGTATGCAGATTTGTTTTACTTAGTCCGAGTTCACACAAGGCAACTTTTGTTGCGCAATTCTTGAGTTTGTAGATGTTTGCGGTGAGGGGAATAAAAAGGGAAAAATAATTGCCGGTTCTCGGATATTTCAAGCAATTCTCTCATTCGCTTTTTTTTTGTTGAATATTTGACATTTCTTTTCATTCGGTGTTTCGCTTCTTGGTGTGAAGAATTCGTAATTATTGTTTACTTTATTAAAATAGCCTTTAAATGGAATCGGGACTTAATTTTTTTCTTTTGAATTCATTTTTCAACAAAACCAATTAAATTAATTTATGTATGTATGTATTTAATTTTATTATTGTTCTTTACGACTAGAGCACAAATGTCAAATTATAAGAAAATAAAAACACAACAAAACAGTAAAATTGCCGAAGAAATTGTCGTGTGTGGACATAAAAGCAATTTCAAAAGAGAATTGCCAAAAAGTTGCGCAATAAAAATTGCCTTGTGTGACCCCCGACTTAAAAAACCTGTTTCTACAGATAGTGAATAAAATCCCAGTAAGCATTTTATGCAATAAATGATCATGTAGAGTCTTTTTGACTCATATGTGCTATTAAAACAGTTATAAATGCGCCCTTTTGCTGATCACAAAATATTCTTTTGTTGGGATTAAATATTACCTTACCCGCGAATCTTCTTGAGAGTCCTTTTTATCCGCTTTTCTAATCAGTTTCGACTCATTTTTGAGTCTTATTTAATGTAATTTTTCTATAAATCACTTTCTAAGAGAAAGCAAAAATCATTATCTAGTCTTTTTCTAATAGCGCATGTGATTAAGCATTTTTAATTATCAAAAGTGCTCGAAGAAGACACAGTAAGGTATTTTTTGTTAAAACAATCTTCGAAATGATGACTGGGATATCGTATATTTTTGTTAACACACAAACATATGCATAGCAGCACGAGTAAACCGAACTCAAATTGGCTTCTTATATGTATACAGCCGAACAAAAATGAAAATACTCACCAAAGAGTAAAGTAAGCAACAATTTCATTCAGTCTTATGGAAGCTTTTGAACAAAGCAAGTCTATGTCGCGTTGTCTTGTGAATTTTTACATTGTTTTTTAATAGGTACTAGTGATGCCAGGAGATTTTTTCAGAAATCTCTACGCTTATGAAAAAAATTCCCTTTTTTCCCTACACTACTTTTTTTAAAATTTATTTTTAATTTGTACAATTTCAATTATGTAAAAATAAAAAATAAGATAAAAATATCATGAGAATTACATAAGAATAATATAAAAAACATACAGATATTATAAAAAAAATATTTTTGCAATTCTGTTTAATTCATCTTTTTGATATGGTTAGATGTGCATTTAAAATTTACACAATTAAAGGTGTGTTTACACTATGTGTATTTTCCATATGTAAATTCAGTTTTACGATCCATACGTAATTTGGCGTGTGTGTCAAAATTGGCGTTTTACATACAATTCATCATTTTGCGATCAAACGTACATATGTATTTCCGTATGACATAACCTCTAAATGTAAACAACAGCTGATTTAATTTGTGAATTTACAAAAAGTTATTGTTAAAAATAAAGTAATATATTTTTTATATTTTTTAATTGTTAATTAATATTAAACAATTTATTTTTCTTTCAATATTTATCTTTATAATTTACTCTGTTTTTCTTTCGCCACAAGCAGTATTGTATTTTAATATGGTTGTCATGCCAAAATAGAACCTGCTCTAATTGAAAAATTTACATATGTTTTGCCAAATGTGTTGTACATAAACAGTTTTTGAAAGGGTTCACACTATGTGTACAAATTGCATGTGCTAAAACAATAAGAAAAACACAAGCAAAACACATAGTGTGAACGCAGCTTCATTAAAATGGCTTGCAAATGAGATGTTACAACTCAAACAGAATATTTGTTCTTGGTTTTCAGTGTTGCCGTTGTAGCTTTTTAGTTGCTAGATTTAGCAACTTTTTTTGTCGTTTAGCATCCAAAATTTATCAAAAGATGCTAGATGCTAACTTAGAATCTTTTATTAATAAAATGTTGCTTTTAGCATCTTTTAATGGTATTGATATGTTTTTATTTCTCAAAGTGTAGTACAGTAATTTTGTGTACTACTCCTTTTACCACTCTGCTCGTTTCTTTCAACAAATATAACAAAACATTTTGAAATAGAAGAATGTAAACACCAACAACAGTTTTTAATGAATTTTAAAGTCGATTGCCAAAAAATATTATTGTATTAAAAAATGCCAAAATTTTCAATACAAAACACATTAAAACGGGTAAAAGAACAGATAACCAATATATTAGAAGAGTTTAAATTTATATCATCTGAAACAGAAAAAATTCAAATCCAATGGAGTTATATCACAGAACAAAACTGGGATACAACACTGAATACAACCTCTTTATGGATTGAAAAATTCTATTGGCGAAAATCCATTTTAGGAATCAATATTTGTGTTGTCTATATTAGTTTTGTCTTTCTCAAAAGCCGAAGTTGAACGTTTGTTTAGCTTAATAGCTTTAATTAAAATCAAACTTCGAACAGAATAAAATCCGAGTTGTTATGTTCTGTAATACGTATAAAAGAAGGATTGAAATTGAAAAATTGGTGCTGTCACACTTACAATATACCGAGCGATGTCGTTGATAAGAGTCGATCGTCAGAAATATATCAGAGCCAAGAAGAACTTGAAGATGAAGACATCACAGAAATGTTAGATTCCATAAACCAATTATTCTAATATAATCGTATCTTTTGATAATGTAATTTCTGTTATATTTTAAATAAAAAAAATCCCTCTAAAATTAAAAATATTTAATTTAAGTTTAAAATAAACTCAATTTGATGTTAATAAAAATTTCAGATGAAATCCAAAATAATTTTAATTAAAAATTAAAAAATATAAATCGAAACATATGTTTTATATTAATTTTTCGATTTAAAAACCAAAGAATTTATTAATAAGTATATAATTTTTCAGTATAAAGGTAATGAAATTTGAAAAAAAAAATTTAGCATCCAGTACGTTTAAGCATCTTTTTTTGCAATTTAGCATCTTTACAATTTCAAATTATGGCAATACTGTTGGGTTTAAAAGATTTTTTATAACAGTGGTTATAAGCATGTATACTTAGATCTGATTTATCGCATTTTAATATATTTTCAAAAGCCTTGCATTTGCATTTATAGTCGTCACCTTTGACCTGCTCCAGCCATCCATTAGCTTCTCGTCTCTCAACTAACTGAAGCAAAATCTTTATGTTCTGTATTTCTTTGATGTGTTTTCAGCATCATCGAAAAACGAATCGGACATTTTTCTAAAATTAATTATGTTTCTAAATTAATTATGCTCAAATTTATAATATTTTAATGTTATGCACAAAACAGTGTTTTATACTTGTCATTGTTATTAAAGAATCCACATATTTACTTCCTTCATATTATGGAGTTATTACCAGACTTAAAAAGACTTTAAAGTTTAAAATTGAAAAAAATTATGCGATATTTAACAAATACATTCAAAATAGTTTTGACTGAAATTTTTGGCAGTTTTAGTTTTGCCTTGTATCAGTAAAATGTTCAGATATTAACTAAAAAAAAACAGTTTGTTAAATATTTTCATCTTAATTATCTTAATTAATTTAAAGACACAAAGATAGATTTAATACAATAAAAAGAAGTAAGAGTTGAAAGTTGATCTATGCGGACTCACAAATGTGCCCTATACTAATAGGTCTGGAAAATTGAAAAGGATTGTAAAAAATAAAATGCACCTTTATATTAAAAAATTTAAATTAAAAAGAAAATTACAAAATAAACCATTTACCTGGTTAAACTTAATATTGTTTGTAATTATCTGGATCAGGTTAGTATTTAAAATGGGATAAATCGGGAGTCATTCTGCCAATTGATGACCTAAAATATGTGACACCTCTATAAAATGCTGAAAATTCAGAGCATTTGTTGTAATAATTCAGTAATAGGTTTATCAAAGTGTTTACATATTCAAATATTTTTTATACATTTGTTACAAATAGTGCAAGAAGTCCAGATATTAATGTAAACGTAAAACCCAGGTGGAGGGTATCAAAGATTCGGCATAGCCGAATTTAACACTCTTACTTGTTGTTTTTGCAATTGCCTATTCTTGATCTCATTTGAACTCACGTGGTAGACAATCCATCTTAAAACAGGAATAAAAATTTAGCGATGGCCCGAGGGGCCAAATCTTCATCAAAAAGAAAGCTTGTGAACAAGATGACAAAAGTTCCTCCGGGTTTTGTTAAACCGAACATTGCGTCAACTTCAAGCAACGGATTTAGCCTGCTTACTAGCCTCAATGATATGGGCGTAACTCCCGTATCAAATATTAACGATGTTAAGGAACACAAACCTCCACCCATTGTTGTAGAAGCTAACGCTTCATTTACAGAAATACAAAAGCTGCTTGGTAAGGATTGTATTTTCAAACGTACTTCAATTGGTACCAAAATTTTTGCTCCAAGTAATAAAATGTACGAATGCTACAAACAAATACTTAAAGAGAATAAGATGGAGTTTCATTCTTACGGCTCCAAAGAAAATAGGTTATACACCACCTTTTTACACGGTTTACCCCGCATAAGCTCTGAGGAAATCTCCAAGGAGTTAACAAACTACAATCTATTCCCTTCTTCCGTAACTGAAATAGTCACCAAATTCAGTTCAAACAATAATGCAGTATATAAAGTTCAATTTGTCCGTAAAAATTTTAATCGAACTGCCTAAAACATGTACGAGCAATTCCCAATATTATAATTTTTTGGAAAAAATACAAATTGAAATCCAGGAGCAGACCAACTCAATGCTGGAACTGCTTATTGTATGGCCATGGCTGTGAACATTACCATCGAAGTGCTGCGTGTATGATATGTGCAGAAAAACATCATACAAGTGTGTGTCCGTTTCACACAAATGAAAAAAGACCAGCTGTTTTTACATGCTTTAATTGCAAAAAAACATGGAAAAGAGAGAACTGATCACTCTGCAAACGACATCAACTGTCCGTTACGTTCTCTCTATTTGGAAACTAGAACAAGAGTAACTTCCAAAAGTCATAACAACAGCAGGCAACAACAAAATTTTTCATTTCAATCAAAGGTTGATTTCCCAAACACAAATTGTAACAATACAACACAAATTGTAACAATAACATCAATAATAACAGCAAAGCTACATATGCTAACCAGCTGAAAACAAACAACGATTTATTTAGAATTGATGAGCTTTTTGATATTTTCACTACAGCTATGGATGATTTGCATAGGTGCACTTCAAAAGTACAACAAATCAAAGTTGTAATGTCAATGGTAAAATACGCCCATGGATTATACTAATAATTTAAACGAATTCAAAATGATTCACTTGAATGCTAATGGCATTTCAAACTTTTCTAAATTAAAACAATTTGAGATACTAATTGAACGAGAAAATATTAAAATAGCGTCTTTGAATGAATCATTTTTTTCAGAAAATCATAGACCCTATTTTAAAAATTATTATTTATATAGAAGTGACAGAACAGATGCAAGAGGACGAGGAGTAGCTATGTTAATTCATGTCGCTCATAAAAACCTCTTTGTATCAAACACCTCACCAATCGAAAACATCTCAATTGAAGTTATTACAAATAATGGACCTATTATTGTATCTTCGTTTTATGCACCAGGATATACCCATAACTTTTGTGCTGATATCTTGAACCTAGCACCTTCCACCAAAGAATATATAGTTTTTGGTGACCTAAATGCCAAACATTGTTCTTGGAATTGCCGTTCAAATAATTCGGCAGGAATCGCACTGAACAATCTACAGCAATCAAGCAATTTTTTCATACACTATCCTAATAGTTCAACCCTATTCCCCCATCAACACAATCGCGAAGCGTCCACAGTCGATATTATTTTAAGCAACTCCGCTTTAAATAAAGACGTAGAAACAATGGATTGCGAAATACCATCAGACCATCGCCCCATTATATGTACAGATCAATGGCCTTGCAGGTTGACCTCAATTATTATGATTATAGTGCAACCAACTGGAATTTTTAGACCATACAATTACCAGAAAGTACTGTGAAATATATTAAACTAAGAAGAAGCTTTAAAAGAAAAATAGCAAGCAAATAGCCTCTTTTCGAACTACAACCATTCAGCGGATACATTAATAAAGTCAACAGAAAATAATTTTAGGAAAGATAATCCTAGTTCTGAATCAGCTATTTATACATCTCTTGAAGAAGTAATGAATATTGTCTCATCAAAATCCCCTGGTTTTGACAATGTTCCGAACCTGCTCTTAAAGAAACTACCACTCAAAGCTCTAAAATTACTGGTTATAATATTTAACAGCTGCATCAAAATCAACTATTTCCCAAACCATTTCAAAAATTCTAAGGTTATAGCTATTAACAAACCTAGCAAGCCAAAAAATAACCCAAACAGCTAAAGATCTATCAGTCTATTAAGTAACTTGGTAAAATATTTGAAAAAATTCTACATTCTCGTCTTAGTAAATTTGTATCGACCAATTCTATTGTTGCTAAAGAACAATTTGGATTCAAAAAAAGGACATAGCACTACTCACCAAATAAACAGAATTAAAAATCAAATAATCACCAATAAAAACAATAAACGTTCAACGGGTGTAATATTGTTAGATATTGAAAAAGCGTTTGACACCGTTTGGCATAATGGCCTAGTATTTAAACTTCCTGATGCAAATATACCAAAATATTTATGCAAAATTATTTCAGATTTCATTCACGGCAGAATCTTTAAAGTTGCGATTAATAATGAAACATAATCTCCAAAAACCATTACCACAGGCTTACCTCAAGGATCAGTCTTGTCGCCATTGCTTTACTCGATATATTATAGTGAGGTCATGTTTTATGATTGATGATAATTACAAATATTTTGTAATAAAAAAAAAAGAATGAATTTTATTTTTATATTTAGGCCGGCGTTTTCAACGCCACTGGCTCTTTTTGTTTGCCGGCACTTTTAAAAATGCCAAAGACAGGAGCACTTTCTAATAGTGCTAGTAGAAAAAAACCAGAGCCAATTACTCGGCTGAGTGTCACTTTACAATTGAATTTTACTAATATTCTTATCCTAGTTATAAATAAAATTAACGGTACTTAAAGCTACTTAAATCTAATTACAAATTATGTTCTAAAATTAAGTCCTAAAGCTACAGCTGATTTATGTTTACATTTGTATCAGCTGGTTTACATATGTTTTTATATCAGTGATGGGATATTCACTACAATATACATCCGATTTCAAAGTCCCGAAATATATGAAAGTTGCTTACTACGCAGATGATACTGTGTTAATTTCTTGAAACAAACTTACAAGTGCACTCCGGAAAAAAATTGAAAAGGGACTTGTAAAATGCAGTAAATTAATCCAAACGAGACCCAAGCAATAATTTTTCCATTCAACAAATCTCCCAAAAGATTCCCAAGACGTCATCTTCTTATTGGAAATAATACCATAAATGTACTTAATCATGTCAAATATCTCGGAGTTGTCTTGGACAAAAAGCTTACTTTTAAACAACATATTATGGCTACGTGCCAAAAAGCTATAAATTCATTTAAAGCATTATGGCCACTACTAAATAGAAGGTCATTTCTAAACCCAAAAAACAAAAATATACTCTTCAAAAGTGCTATAAGGCCAATATTAACATACGCGTGTCCTATTTGGAGTGACGCTGCCAACTGCCACTTAAAACGCTTACAAATTATACAAAACAAATATTACCCTGGAGGTATCCTACAAATCTTCTTCATGAAGAAATAGGTTATGAAAAAATTATCGATTTCATAACAAGCATTAATAACAATTACTGTGCCAAAATTTAAAATTCCTCTTACCCACTGATAAGAGAATGTAGAGAATTAACGTAAAATTAAAAAGAAACCAGCAAATTGAAAATTATGTGCTTATAAAGGTCTATTATTTATAATAAACCTCCATATAAATATTTTCAGATAGTATTTGAATTTATTAAATCATATAAATGTTTTGTCCTCCCATTTTCCTTTAAAAATCATTAAAAAATAAAATAAAAACTATTTAATATCTTTCGATCCTATATATTATGTGTTGCAATATCTATATGTAAAGATAGATCTAATATGTGAATATCAAATTTGTTAAAATATGTAAATTAAGGAAGAATATATATTTAAAATAAATAAAAAGAAATAATTATTTTATATAAGAGATCCTTTTTTGGAAAAAGGTAATTTGTAAGAAAATGTACTTTAAATAGAAAATTATCCTTTTAAAAAGGTATTTAAAAAAAAAGAGTACTTATATATAATTTTTAAGAAAAATGTAAGAAAAAGTTCATTTTCAAAAGGGTAGATTTTTAAGATGTACTTGCTTAAGAAAATATGTTTTTTTCAATGTTATTTTTTAAGAAAAATTTTTTTTTTCATAAGCATAGGTACTTTTAAAACGAGGTAATTTTTTTAACAAATGATACTTTTTAAGGAAAAGTGCTTAAAAAACAGATACTTTTTTAAAAAGGTATTTTTAAAAAGGACACTTTATGAGAGAAACTTTTTGAAGAATGGTACTTAAAAAATATTTATTTTTTCAAAAACAACTTCCCTTATAAAAAATATATATAGTTTATGGGCTCAGGAATTTATTTCGATGCGTTATAAACGGAATGACAAACTGATATATACCCTCTGCATATATACACTTTGATGTACACCCCTCTGTAGAGTTTTAAATCGATTAGTATTGAAAATTTTGTATTTAATTAAAAAAAAATTATAATCGAATTTTAGATTTGTGTTGGACGTCTGAAAATTTATAAACAATTGTTAATAAATGAATAATCATCCAAACTATTTGGAGAAATCATATTGATTATTTTTATACCCTATACCACTATGTGGTTTGGGTATAATGACTTTGTGCTGCTGTTTGTAACTGCCAAAAATATTTGACCAAGACTCATCTTTTAATATACCGATCGAATCAGAATCACTAACTGATTCGATTTAACGATGTCCGTCCGTCCGTCCGTCCGTCTGTGTGTCCATGTAAACCTTGTAATCAAACTGCAGGTCGCAAATATGAATATATTTTGATGAAATTTGGTATATAAGCTTTTATCGGCCATAGGATGAATGCTGTTGAAATTGGGGAGAAGCGGTCCATGTTCAGACCTAGCCCCCATACAAATGACCCCTATGAAATCGACATAAATTGCCATAAGATCCAAATTGTCATATAGATCTCACTCAAATTGGGTTTGTATGCGTTTATTACATCCATTTATGAGTAGTCCAAAAATGATCCCTATAGAGCTGCTTCCCGATCTTCACTTAAATCTATAAAAAAAAAAAAAATATTGCCCTGATTCTTCTCAAATTTAGTTTGTATATATTTTTGTAAAATATAAGAGACTTTACCAAACATAGTCAGGATCGGTCCATTTTTGGGCCTAGTCCCCATATAGATATAGCATCCGACATGAACTTTTTCATATCTGCAGCCAAAAAAATTAATAAAAATCCCTCTCAAATTTGGTTTATGCTTATTTTTTTATGTCCAGTTAGTTGGGCCTATGAGATAGGGTCTCTAAACGCATGGTATAGGGTATCATATAGTCGGTCCAGACCGACTATAATTTTCTTACTTGTTTAATATTAGCGCGTTATCCCCGAAAATACGTATTAATCTTATTAATTGGTAAAAAGTTCCATATGGTTACTGTAAGTGCGGGTAAATTTGTGCATCACTGCGGCAGTTACGCCAAGTTTTGTTGCTGATGCGTGATCAGTTGTTGCAGATGCTTTGTTACTGCTCAACAGTTGCACAGAGTTTGCTTTTTAGAACGTTTTGCAAAAGATAAAAAACATGTTCACCACAATAACATTAACAAATATTATTGAAATTCTTGATTCATAAAAAGGACAACTATTGTTAACTTATAATAAAACAATAGAGAAAATTATAGTCGATCTAGAGCGACTATACGATACCCTATACCATGCGTTTAGAGACCCTATCTCTTAGACCCAACTAACTGGATATAGAAAATAAGCATAAACCAAATTTGAGTGGGATTTTTATTAATTTTATTATTATTATTATTAGCTGGGCTGCAGATATGAAAAACTTCATATCGGATGCTATATATATATGGGGACAAGGCCCAAAAATGGACCGATTCTGGCCATGTTTGGTAAAGTCTCTTGTATTTTGCAAAAATATATACAAACAAAATTTGAGAATAATCAGTGCAATATTTTTGTTTTTTGATAGATTAAAGTGAAGATCGGGAAGCAGCTCTATATGGGGCCTATTAGTAAGAGCTGTCCTATAGGTATTATTTTTTGACTACTCATTAATGGATGTAATAAATGCATACAAACCCAATTTGAGTAAGATCTATATGACAATTTGGATCTTATGGCAATTTATGTCGATTTCATAGGGGTCATTTGTATGGGGGCTAGGTCTGACCATGGTCCGATTCTCACCGATTTCAACAGCGTTCATCCTATGGCTGATAGTAGCTTATATACCAAATTTCATCAAAATATATTCATATGTGCGACCTGCAGTTTGATTACAATGTTTACATGGACACACAGGCGGACGGACGGAGGGACGGACATCGTTAAATCGAATCAGATAGTGATTCTGATTCGATCGGTATAATAAAAGATGGGTTTAGGTCAAATATTTTTGGTAGTTATAAACAGCAGCACAGTCATTATACCCAAACCACATAGTGGTATAGGGTATAAACACAATTAAAAGAAAGATGACACGACTTTTGGTTATTAGAAATCAATTAAAACGAAAAAGAAGTCGGATTCCTAAAATACAAAATTACTTTGAAGTTATAAAACGATATTATTTAATTTTGTATTAACAATTTTTATATAATGCATTACTTACTCTTCCGTTCTGCACCAATGTTTATTTTTTTTTAACTTCGCGCTCTATTGCATCAGTATTTAAAATGATGCCACAGTTGCAAAAATTTGCGGGAGCACTGTCAACTGTTTGCATAAAAAACTTTTGATGGAAATCAGTGCTGCCAGGTGATGCTTTTTTGAACGTTTTACTTTAATTATGCTGCAGTGATGCATAACTACTTTTTCAATTTTATTGAAAAAGAGTATATTTATACAAACTAGCAGATTCCAGCCCTCGAAATTCGAGTGCGAATTCTAGGAAATTTTATTTTTTCTTTAAATAAAGACCCCGAAGGTATGCTAATTAATTATAACCAATTCACAAATCAGCACAAAAAACAAACTAATTTTTGTTACAAACACATTAACAAATTTAATAAACACACACATAGCAATGTATAATTTTATCTATGTGTTAGTAGTAACTTTAAATGCAATTTACTCAAAATAAAGGAAAAAATTTAAAAATCTGTAAATCTGCAAAACGGCTAAAAAGAAACACCTTTCAAATAATATATGTTTGGTCAAAATCGTGATAAAACGGTAGAAAAAAAAATCGGTCACAAGAAATCGCCTAGCCTATTAATATTATAGATAGAAATAAAATGTTACATATGACAAAGGTAAATTCATTCAATAGACTTACATTAATTATTAAGGATTCACTTTAAAATTAATTTTTTTTTCATTTTTTAATTACTTTAATAATTCCTCATCCCTTGGCCGCTTTCTGTGGCCAATTTGTATTGTTTAGAGACCTCGGACTAGGATGGGCTAAACGCATAATTATTTTTGCAAAATTATGATTTTTGTAAACATTTAAATACATAATCACTACTACAATTTGTGGTTGGACCAGCTGTAAAAGATTGTGTGTTGTTCGTAAATATACATCGCGTAGTTCAATTTTGTAGGGACCCTTCAATTCAGTGGGTGTTATATTGTAACCCATTCAAGATACCAAGGGGTAAAAATTGTGTAGAAAACATTGTTGAGAGAAGTATCTAGAGATCCATTATGTCTTTTCTTCATAAGTCAATCAGTATATTCCCTTTGAAGACAATCGTTTGTGTTTTTTTTTCTGAATAATTACGTTTTCTTCCAACTTAGTGATTCAAATAAACTATGTCTCATATATACATATATTTTATGTTAGGTTTTGCCAACGATGTATATTTGAGATCTGCTTAAACTACGTTCTTTTGCTTCCATATTTGTCTGAAATTTATTTAGATTGTCTTTGGTTTGTTCCTCTTAACAGATGATTTTTGTTTATTTCAAGAGTTGGTCTATAAAGCTCTCTAAATTTTTTTGCTAAAATATTGCCATATTTGGAAAACATAGAGAATTAATTTTTTTTACATATTAAAAGCGAGTTATCACTATTAGATTTTGTGGTAACACAAAATAACACAATACAATACAAAATCTAACCCATTGATGCCAACTTTTGATTCTGAATTTTATTAAGCATATTTTAAAAATTCTATTGATGTCTTCTAAATTTCCAGTGATTATTTCCGACGTTTTAATATGATTTTCTGAAATTCAATTGATATTTTCTAATTTATAATTGGAAATCTGAATTCCAATTTTTGGAATTGATATTTTCTTTCATTTGAATGGAAAATTTAAAAGGTGCAATTTTGTTTTATGTGAATAGTAATGCTTTAGTAATTATAAACAATTTTTAAAAATTGTATGTAATCGCAATCAGATATTTTGTATGTAAAGCAGAATAGTAATTTTATATAACTATGTAGAACTGTTTTGAAAGCAAACAAGTAAGAACTATGGTCTAGACCAACTATACGATACCCTATACCATGGTTTAGAGACCCTTTCTCTTCGGTCCAACTAATTCTGTGGCCAATTTGTATTGTTTAGAGACCTCGGACTAGGATGGGCTAAACGCATAATTATTTTTGCAAAATTATGATTTTTGTAAACATTTAAATACATAATCACTACTACAATTTGTGGTTGGACCAGCTGTAAAAGATTGTGTGTTGTTCGTAAATATACATCGCGTAGTTCAATTTTGTAGGGACCCTTCAATTCAGTGGGTGTTATATTGTAACCCATTCAAGATACCAAGGGGTAAAAATTGTGTAGAAAACATTGTTGAGAGAAGTATCTAGAGATCCATTATGTCTTTTCTTCATAAGTCAATCAGTATATTCCCTTTGAAGACAATCGTTTGTGTTTTTTTTCTGAATAATTACGTTTTCTTCCAACTTAGTGATTCAAATAAACTATGTCTCATATATACATATATTTTATGTTAGGTTTTGCCAACGATGTATATTTGAGATCTGCTTAAACTACGTTCTTTTGCTTCCATATTTGTCTGAAATTTATTTAGATTGTCTTTGGTTTGTTCCTCTTAACAGATGATTTTTGTTTATTTCAAGAGTTGGTCTATAAAGCTCTCTAAATTTTTTTGCTAAAATATTGCCATATTTGGAAAACATAGAGAATTAATTTTTTTTACATATTAAAAGCGAGTTTTCACTATTAGATTTTGTGGTAACACAAAATAACACAATACAATACAAAATCTAACCCATTGATGCCAACTTTTGATTCTGAATTTTATTAAGCATATTTTAAAAATTCTATTGATGTCTTCTAAATTTCCAGTGATTATTTCCGACGTTTTAATATGATTTTCTGAAATTCAATTGATATTTTCTAATTTATAATTGGAAATCTGAATTCCAATTTTTGGAATTGATATTTTCTTTCATTTGAATGGAAAATTTAAAAGGTGCAATTTTGTTTTATGTGAATAGTAATGCTTTAGTAATTATAAACAATTTTTAAAAATTGTATGTAATCGCAATCAGATATTTTGTATGTAAAGCAGAATAGTAATTTTATATAACTATGTAGAACTGTTTTGAAAGCAAACAAGTAAGAACTATGGTCTAGACCAACTATACGATACCCTATACCATGGTTTAGAGACCCTTTCTCTTCGGTCCAACTAATTCGATATAGAAAATAAGCATAAATCAAAATTTGAGTGGCATTGTTATCAATTTTTTGGCTACAGATATTAAGAAGTTCATATCGGATGTTATTTTTGTATGGGGACTAGGTCGAAATACGGACCGATCCTGACCATATTTGTTAAAGTCACTTATGTTTTGATAAAATAAATACAAAACAAATTTGAGAAAAGCCTGTGCAATATTTTTGTTTTTTGATAGATTTAGGTGAAGATCGGAAAGCAGCTCTATATGAGGCTATGGCTAAGAATTGTCTTATAGGTTTTTTTTTTGGACTACTGATTAATGGATATAATAAATACACACAAACCCAATTTGACTGAGATCTATATGATAATTTGGATCTTATGGCAATTTATGTCGATTACATAGGGGTCATTTGTATGGGGACTAGATCTAAACATGAACCGAATTTCACCAATTCAATAGCGTTCATCCTATGGGCGATAGAAGCTTATATACAAAATTTCATCAAAATATGTTCATATTTGCGACCTTACATAGACACACAGACGGACGGACGGACATCGCTAAATCGACTCAAAAAGTGATTCTGCGTCGATCGTTATAATAAAAGATGGGTCTAAGTCAAATACTTTTGGTAGTTACAAACAGCAGCACAAAGTCATTATACCCAAACCACATGGCGGTATAGGGTATACAAACTCATTAATTCTTCTTTACTTAGTCATGCGTATATTTTTAACATTGTTGTGTTTGAAAATGTTGACATTCATGTTAAAATAGAAATAACTATTGCAAAGCGCCATCTACTGAGGCATAGTCGCACTGAGCAAAATGAAGTGACACTGTTTGTTAATACAAAAGAAATGTATTTTCCCTAAAACAAAATATTGCAGAATTTTGTAAAAATAAAATAATATTCCGATTTATCTCTAACATGCGGTTATTATAGATATACATATACATATACAATATATAATATATGGAATATATGTATATTATATTTTTATTATTTAATATATATATGTATATGTAAATATTACACACAAAAAATACAACACCAAAATACAAACAAATCAACATCAACGTATTGTATATTACATTATTTTTAACTTATAAATAAATAAATATCATTTTTTGCAGGTCTTTAATTTATTAAGTAATACGTTTTTCCATTATTCGTTTATAATTATGACCATATGTTTGTTGCTCTATAATTAACAAACCACCGTTTTTATATGCGCATTTCAAGAAGTAAATCATATTAATACATTTAACAAGTTTAAACTTTAAATGCAGTTTTACAGTAATCCAGTTAATTTGCATTAAAGTTTTAACAGGGTAACATTATTCATCGTTAGTGGCAGCAAGCAAGAATTACCTAACTTAAGACCTTGTTAGCCACACGTAGCCGTAACGTAACGTGCTAGATGTTTTCACACGAAGAGCACGTTCCGGTTTCGTTGACACGTTACGTTACGGTTACGTGTGGCTAACCATGCCTTTATTCTATCATTTCTGAACTAAAGAGCCAAATGAAATGCAACCTGTTTGTTAATACCAAAAAATTGTATTTACCGTAAAAGAAAATATTGCAAAATTTTATATAAATTTTTTTTTTATATATATATTTATTTGCAATCTGTTATTCAGTACAACAATAAGCAAATTTGATAATTTTAAATTATTAACATATTATTGCACACCAATGCGTACAATTGCTCCTTTTTACAAATTTTAATTTTTACAATATACAATAATATATATACAATACAATAATCTACAATATTATCAACAATGTTTTTATTTTTAATAAATATTGGTTTATTATCTGAACGGTAGATATAATATATGTAATCTTTTCAACCTTCGTACATCTTCAGTTTCATCTAAAAGATTTATAGCTAGGAGTTTAGGATGGTTCCTGAGTCTATCAAGATACCTAGTAGAGTATTTTTTAATTTCTTCTTTATCTGTTTCCATTTTGAGATCTCTGTGAATTGATTTATTTGTCACATACCATGGAGCGTTGGTGATAAAACGAAGCGTTTTTTAATGGAAACGTTGCAGAATTTCTATATTGGAATTGCTTGCAGTTCCCTTTAACTGAATCCCGTAAGTCCATACTGGCTTAAGAACTGATTTGTATAGGATAAGTTTATTGTTTAAGCTCAACTCAGATTTTGAGCACAAGAGCCATATCATTTTTTTTATTTTAATGTCGAGATGTTTTCGTTTTGACTTGATGTGTTCTTTCCAAGTTAGTCTTTTATCTAAATGCATCTCGAAATACTTTACTGTATTAGCCTTGGAATCGGGATTCCATTTAATATAAGAGAAGGACAATCACCTCTTCTTAAAGTAAAAGTAACATGAGTAGAGTTTGTTGTATTTATTCGTATTCTCCATTTTTACAACCAGTTCTGAATCTTATCTAGTTCTATTTGGACCAGGTTTGAAGCATCTGAAGGTGAATCCATCGAAGCCATTAGAGCAGTGTCATCAGCATAAGTTGCAATAGTTACATTATCAGTAAGTGGTATATCAGATGTAAAGATAGTATACAAAGTTGGTCCAAGGACACTACTACTCCTGCTCATATTTGTCGAATGTCAGAAAGTTCTTCATTTTCATTAACGTAGAAGCAACGTTGCTGCAAGTATGATTTTAAAACTAAATAAAAAGGTGCTGGTAATAATGCCTTTAACTTAAACAAAATACCCGGGTGCCATACTCGGTCAAATGCTTGCTATACATCTAGAAACACTGCTGAACAATATTTTTTGTTTTCTAAAGTACCAGTTATAACTTTAATAATACGGTGACATTGCTGCTTCGAAAACCATCTACACCAACTATTGTTTGTGTCCCTTACAGGAATATTACGTTGCTTTCGTCTTATAAGGCACTTTGTAGCATTCCATAGAGAGTGTTCATTATTTTTAGATGGATCTAATGACTTTAAATATTCACTAACTTTATCATTTTTCAATTCAAGGAGCCGTTGTTTAAGGTAATTTGTAGCTCGATTAAGTACTCTCTTATCAATAGTACTCCTGCTTAACTGCCAAACACGTCTTAATCTTCTCTTGGTACGAATCAGGTTCCTGAATTCAGCTGTAACTAAGACTCTGTTTGACACAGCTTGGCATGATAAAATTGGTGTTGATTAGACAGCAGCTTCATGAATCAGATTTGTAAACATCTCTACAGCGTCGTCTAAGTTTTGCCCATTTGTTATTGGTATACTAAACTGGATGTTTTTGTCCATCCAACAATTAAAAGAATCAATATCCGTTTTACTTGAAATAAGCTTAACAGTTTTAGCAACTGTTTCCAGTGTGGTATTGTAATTTACTATTATGGGAGAATGGTCTGAACTAAGGTCGGCACTATCAATAATATAAAAACAATTGTTAGGAATTCCAGAGTACACAACGAAATCGAGTAAATCTGGGATTTTTGAAGGATCAGCCGGCCAGTAAGTTGGTCTTCCAGTAGAAAGATTTCTGTAATTCCTTTTATTGATACATTTGTACAGCTCTTGGTCTTTAGGATTAGTCAATCGTGATCCCCACCACGGGTGCTTAGCATTGTAATTTCCTCCTACTGTAATGTTTCGGTCCTAAGAAACATTTGCTCATCCAAAGGAGCGTTTGTTGGAATATATGTTTCTATATTCTTAAAGAAACATACGCTCATCTAGGAGCGTTGTTCGCTATTTTAAATAAAGCGAAGTGTTCACTTAGATGTTTTGTAAAACAATCGTTACTTTATTTGATTTTTCTTTGCTTATAAAGCTACAATGAGATTCTTATAACTAGTCTAGTATTGAGTGACATTTAAAGTCACTCAATGATTTCTGATTATTTTAGGGTTCTTATTCTATATTTAAATCTATCTAAACTATATGGATTTGTATCAATATCCCAGCAATTTAGAAAGCATTTCTCTGTAAAGAATATAGTGCATTGAGTAACTTTCATGATTATTGAATGTTACTCAACACTTCAAAATATTTTCACTGTAATATACTGCTTTGGTATTTACAATGTAACTTTAAACTTTTACTCCAATTGTTTACATTAAATCAAAACAAAAAATGATCGCTTATTAATTTGTAGCTGACCTGGGATATTCATACATGTTTAGTCACACTTGTTATTTTTATGAACACTTGTTATACGCGCCTCTATGTCTGGAACTCAAACACAATATTGGCTGTATAGTAGTGCATGACACATATTTTCATTGTTTATATTTAGTTTGAGTGTGACGTCATGCATACACTACACTACAATAAATCGGGATCCCAGTTCATCAAAGAAATATTCATAATCCTGACGGAGTACTGTGTGTCTTGATGGAAAATAAACAGCATATATTGAGATATCACCACTGTCAGTTTTTAATTTTATACCAGCAGCTTGTAAGAATGGATATTTTGTTTCTTTTAGAACTTCGTATTTAATATTTGATTTTATTAAAATTGCAGAGCCAGCGTGAACTCTGTTGTCTGGATGATATTAGGTCATAATTTTTGATTAGAAAATAAGTTCTGTCAGTGAAGTGAGTTTCTGAAATCAAAAGTATGTCAATAAAATTAGTTTTAAAATATGCCCGTTGGCATATTGCTATTCTTAAATCTATTTGCATAATTGGTCCAAAAGACGAGTCATTACACTTAACAAAGTGTTTGTTAACCCTATTTGTTTTCTTAATATATTCTCTATTCTCTCGAACGGATTCTTTTCAACTTCACTGGTATTTTGTCCTTTTAAAATATTTGCATAAGACATATTTGGGTTATTGGAATTTGTATACTGATATTGATTTTGATTGTATGTTGATTTCTTGCAAACCTTGGTGTTCTATTTTGAGAATTAACGTTACGACATAAACTTCTGCTCACAAGTTGTTGGTAAACTCTGCAACCTTTATAATTAGCAGTATGGGTTTCAAAGCAATGATCGCAACGAGGAGAAGTGGTTTTATTCATTGTGCACTCAGCGGTAGGATGATCATTGGCATATTTGACACATCGGAATGGCTTTCAACAATATGATTCTGTATGTCCAAATTGCTGACATCTATAGCATTGTTTTAAGTCATTAACTTTACGGGTAGCCTCTATAGTTACAATAGCATTTTTTATATGTCGAATTTCATATTGTTGGGATTTGGTTCGAGATCAACGTAAAACATAGAAACTTGTTGCTTTGATACCCTACTTCTAACATTACATACATTTCTGACTTCATATCTTTTTAACAAAAGTTCAGCCTTTATGTCTTCAACAGGTGTGGTAAAGTGAATTCCCTTAATTACTACTCTGTATGCACGTTCTTGTCTTATTTGATAAGTGTGAAAACTGGTTTTACGATTTTCTAAATACTTAACTAACATTCTATACGAATCTACACTTCTTGCCATTAGCTTGACTTCACCATTTCGTAAAGTTTTATAACTTAACTCTTATTTAGGAATAGTTACGTTAGGAATAAATATTGGTGGTGGTATGGTTTCATCAGTCGTGTTGTTTTTATCATTCTCTGGTTGCATCTCTACTTCATCATTATCAAGAAGGGCGAATCTATTGGCAGTTGAGTTACTTGGAGGATCATCAGTAATGTTATCCTTCTTGGAAACATTTCCAATTGGAGACTTACATAGAGTGCGTTTATGTGAAACATGCTTAGTTAGCCAGTTATAAAAATCACATTCATTACTAACATCATCATCATCATCATCAGCAGTACTCATTCTGTATTAAGAGTTGTTGTTGTTGTGTTGTTAACAAGTTAATACCTTTGTTTTTAAAGTTTTTATAACTAACACTTTATTTTTGTGTTTTGCGATAATAATTTTTTTTTATCTGTAAACATCTATACGCGCAGGGGGTAAATTTGTATTTCACAATACAATCACAAAAACAGTGTAACACGTAATAGGTGAGAGCTGACACATAACGCTGTGTGACTTATTATTGTATTGGTGAAAAAATTATGATATAACATTGTTTTTTTATGCCACGTTTTTAAAAGCGTCATCTATGTATCACTTAGATTGGATATTTTTAACGTTTTACAATAAAGGGTTGTTGAATTAGCTGAAACAGTTTTTGCTATAAGTGATATATAGATGACGCTTTCTGTTTGATTTAAAAATATTACATAAAAAATCTTTAGTTACTAGATGTTTACACATCTTCCCTGTGATCGGACTCACACGATTTTTTTTTGTAAGAGTTCTTGTTTTTGTTTTTATACATAAAAAGAAAAAATACCCAATAAACCAAAACAGTAAAAAATAGCTTGTAACAAACTTGCTAACATAAGCCTTAAGTTTAGAAAAGTGTTGTGAATATTGTTGTGAAAGGCTTCTTAACAATTGTTTAATAATGAAAACTGAACCCTTGTGAACAAGCTTAGAAGTCTAATTATAGAATAAGCTTACAGAAAAATAGTATTCTAACCATGCTTGCAATAAGCTTATAATCGTAATATTTTTGTAAGCTTATAATCGTAATATTTTTTAAAATTTATAATCGTAATATTTTTGTAAGCTTATAATAGTAATATTTTCATAAGCTTATAATCGTAATATTTTTGTAAGCTTATAATTGTAATATTTTTGTAAGCTTTTATATACAATTAAATAATAAGTCTTTTTCAAATATTCTAGATCAAAATAATTTTATTGATTTTGTTATAATTTTTTTTATTTTATTTATTTATCTTTGCATTGGTCTTATATTTCCTTCTCGACTCTTGTCTATTTTTAGCGAATTGGAAGAATGATTTTGTACTTTTGATATATTCATCCTCTGGCAATCCAATACAAATTGCAGCATCTAATGAATTTTAAAAGTCAATGAAATAAATAAATAAAATATATAAAATAACTTACTTCTTATGGCTTTTGCTACACTCAGGCTGCGCACACTCTTGTTATCTTCTGTGCCTTTCCAGCAAAGTTTTTCCGCCAGTTCGTCCACTAGCAATTTGCGCCAACAGTTTTTGATGAAGTTTGGAGACTTTGCTACCGTCAGCAGCTCCTTTCCCTTAAAAAAATACAAAAACAAATGATGAAATATTAACTTAGTGTAATGAGTGTTTTTTAACTTACAAACGAATGCAAAAAGTTCTTGTCATCTTGTAATTTTTTTTCTAAATTTAAAAAATCCTCCTTTACTTTAAATGGATTTTCAGGCATCACCAACTTTATTGTACATTTCTCCTTCTTCAGATCCTTAATTTCATTGCGCAGGGTATTTATCTCTTGCCGTAATGAAGACACCTCATTTGTAAGCCATATAAACATGGGTTCAATAGCGTTTGAAAATTTTTCCAGCTTCTCTAAATATAAATAAAAAAAAAACATTATTATAGACTATTATATATTACACTACTAGCATATAAGCGCTATATTATTGGACAGCACTGTATATCATCCAATATTTACCTTCAAACTTCACAGGCTGTACATGTACTACATTTTGGTCGTTTTGGAACATATTGTTGAAATTTATGTTATTGCTTTCCGTCATAATGGATAACTGGAAAAAAACCAAACTCGTTATTATTATTTTCTATAGCACAGATCATAGTGATTTCTTTCCAAGAATGTACGTAAGTTTCTTGAGAAACTGCTAAGTTTATTGTTTCCCAAATGTTGAGAGTAGAAGATTCTAGTGGATAGTGAAACATTGATTTCAAATTCAAAACTTGCTGACCAATAACTTTAATAACATCATGATTGCTTATTGATGACACTCGATAAATATTATTTCCAGCTTTATAATAATTGTTGGGGTGGGCTGGTGACAAAAATGTATTTTTTTTTGCTGTGTTATCTTTGCATGAGGTGTTGATACTTTGCTCCACCAGTCGGTAATATAGTTGTGACGATATATTATTATTTTTCTTTAAAAGTCTTTTCAATATTCCTAGTTTATTTTCAAATTTAAAGGCGCTAAAAGTTTCGCATGATCCATATTGTAAACAATCAGAAGCTAGGTGAGTAAGACAATGAAAATTGTAAGTTGAAATAAAATCATCATAATTGTCAGGCATAGCTATACCTGATAATGCGTCAGCGCACTTATTGTTCAATTTACATTGTTCAGTGTCCAATAAAATTCTCATGGCCAAGCTCAGTTGCATAAAATGAAAATTCGTTTTTCGTCTAAAATTCCTTTTAATATAAACGGCCCAACATACAAAAGAAACGTACGAAACTCAGTAGCTTTATATCGATCTAACTCATTAACATCTCTTGTACGTCTCCTAAACTCACATGGAAGTTGTCCTTTTAACCACAAGAGTTGCTCGTTTAATTTGGAAATTTTGACCTTTTGAAGCAAATATGGTGTATTTCTTTTTTTTATCCAAGTAGTCATTAATGTTTTGACAACACCTAGACAAACCACATGCATATAATCCATGGGAAACGAGATTATTAGGTCTATTGGCAAGTCTTCTATGGCCATGTGATTATTTATTTTATGATGATTTTTATCCAAACGTTTCCTAAAATTTTCATCAGTTCGTAAAGTGTTATCTTCATACTTGAACACCATACGGTTGTTTATATGATGACCCATTTGATTACATTTGTGGCAAGAACTATAGCCGGTATGAGTTTTTATTCCCATAACCAGTCATCTTGCCGGTGCATCACATATGACAGCTCGACATTTAACTTTATATGTTTTATTATTGAAAGTAAAATGTTCGTTCATAATTTCGGTTAATTCTTTGACAAAAGGAAATAAAAACTCATTAAAATCTTTTGGCTTACTGTTTCCACTATAAATACCAACTGTATGTACTGAAGCGGTACCATTAACATATATAAGAATTGGCCAGGCCTGTGCTAAAGAACTTTTTGCAACAGGTAATCTATCTATGTTTATATTTAAATCAATGGAACTATTTATAAATATTGTGCATGATAAGAAATCGATAAGACAATCTTTCAGCCCATAATGTACATAATTTCCACCTTGTATTGGAACTGTAGGTGCGTCGCGCGGTGTTTGTTTTAACGTCCTTGCATCTTTTGGTAAAAAAGGAAAAGATTTTATTAAAATCTTCAGAAAATCATTTACAGCAATATTTGATATGTTTAACAGCCCAAGCAGCAATATCTCTCTTAATATCCACATCATCAGTTGTATGATCGGAGTCCACATTTTCATCAGAACTTAACATTACGTTTTCACCAATATTCACATTTTCATCAGCGTAATAAGAACCAATCTGACTGGAGCTGGCTGGAATTTCACATGAATCGTCTTTCTTATATTTTTTAAAATTTAAGAGCAATTCTACAATTTCTTTAGATTCTTCACGAACACTTCGTTTTGATTTATATGGCATATCAAATATTTAAAAATATTAATTTATACACTAATATATTTACTTTTTTTAACACAAACTGTACCTATATAGGTATATATATTGTATTTATTTAAAAATCACTTCACTCTTCAAACAAAAGAAAAAGACTGAGGATTTCAAATAATTTTAACGCGAAAATAACGGGACATCACATGCAACAACGCACAGTTGGTTCGATGGTAACCAAAGTGGCGATTAATTCAAGGAAGCCGTAGTTTTAAAATATTGTTATTTTTAATTGATGGATATTCATAAATTCATAAAAAACCAGAATTTAAAAAAAAAAGTTGCAAAAAATGTTTTTAAGCTGTTAGGCGCTTTTTTGTATATTGGGGAAAATGTTCTTATATCACAAGTTTGGTTGTAACTTTGGAACGAAAAGCGACAAATTAGTAAATTAAGTTGCAAATTAGACCATATTTAATGTGCTTTTAGAAAAAAATATGTTTTTATTAAAAAATAAGGAAGGAATAAATATTTAATATTATTTATTACAATTATTAGTAAAATTTTAAATTGAAATTTTATCCAAATTCCATAATTCCACAAATTAAACTCAAAAGAGTCTCATTAGGAAATATTATATATTTTTTTTGTTAATGAATAGGCATAAACACATGAAAAATAACCATTTAAAAAAAAAATATTGCAAAAAATTTTCATTGGTAATAAGCCATTTTTTGTAAAATCATTTACTTCACAATCATCATCAAATTCATTATAATAATCTTCACCATCATCGTTGAAAGATTTAATGAAAAAAAATAAGCACTTGAATCGTAAAGAACACAAGTTGAACCCAATGTGCAACGTTTACAAAACGTTCAAATAACAGGACTTCATATGCAACAACGTTTACAAAACTATAGCGAGCATAAGTCGTTTACAATCATATTTGCGAAACTGTTATACAGACTAAGTGTATATCAAGTGTTATTGTAAATGCTATTGCTATGTTAAGCGTTTTTAAAACATCATTTCAAAAGAGCTCATATTTTGCAATTAAATAAACCTATCATAACAATGCTTATGAAAAGTTGTAGAAATATTATTATAGTAAGCTTATTCCAATTCAGTTACATTTCACTTATGGAATGGCTTATTGGGTATACTTGTTTGCGCACACGTCTTGTTATGATCACTGTCAATAGAAGACTCAGATTTTTTTTTTATATAAATGAAATGCATAAGAAGAAAACAATTTTGAGCTAATTGGTAGAAAACATTGACATTTTATATATATTATAATGTTATTAAAGTATTTATATTTTATATATTAATTAGAATGCTATGAAAACATTGATAAATAATAGTCAAATAACATAATATGCCGATTTATTTCTAAAATGCGGTTATTATGGATATACAACTACAGGATATACGTATATTATTTAGAGTATTTTGATATTTGTAACAGTATTGTGTATGTATAATATTTTGCGATGTTATAAAAATGGCAGAATATTGATATGGATTATATATATATTTTTTTTTTTTAATATATGTATATGCCAATATTGCACGCAACAATTCAAAATCAAAAGTTAGAGATGTGTTTTTCTTTAAATAAATTAATACATAGTAATTTTTTTGGAAAACTTACATTATTTTTTATTAAAAGCTAGGTAGTTTAGCATTATTTGTCTGCTTGTCTGTTTATCGACAAAATTTTGGATAAATTTTTGACCCTTTTTGCGTGACCCAATCGATCTGAAACTTTGCAGGCAGACTCGTGGCGATGACAAAAATGATCTGACAAATTTTGTTAGTGATGCCTAAACAATGGAAACTTTTAAATTTTTCTACCTTGGTATTTTTGAGTTAGTTTTTATTATATTATCACCACAACGACCACAAAATCCACAAGTATAGCTATGACAAAAAAAAATTTTTGAATAAAAACAAGAATAATATAGAAATATATATTTTTAAATTTTTTTTAATTTTTCAGTGATTTCTCGGGACCTATTAGACCGATTTTCATAATTTTTCTAACAGAACCCTTTTCATGGTGTTAGTGAATCATTTTCACTAAAATTTAATACGCTAGCTATCCTATATAGGGTGTGATCGTGACAATAGCAACGTAGACAAATCTTATTTTTTCAAGACTTTTTTACTTCTTCATTCAATACAACCGATTTCAAATATTTTAAACAGACAAAATTGAAATTGTCGTATGCTGCTGGTCCTGACGGTGTTCCTAGTTGCATTTTAAAGCGCTGCGCACATTTATTGTATATTCCTTTGACTTATATGTTTAACATATCCCTTAAATTGGGTTACTTCCTCCCATTTGGAAAGAATCATTTATTATTCCCTTCTTTAAGTCTGGATATAAAGCTGTTATTTCGAATTATAGAGGTATTGCTAAATTAAGTGCTATTCCAAAACTATTTGAAAAACTTATATATGACACATTGTCACATTATGTGTCTTCTATCATATCTCCAACGCAACATGGATTCTGCAAATCACGCTCTACAATAACAAATCTTTTGGAGCTTACAACTTTGTTAAATGATGGTTTTATTAATATGTTATTTATAATGATTTTAGCAAGGCATTCGATAAAGTAACTCATGATCTATTGTTGTTTAAGCTTGACCGTATGGGCTTTGGTATATTGCTGATAAAATGGATTGGATCATATTTAAAAACAGAACACAATGTGTTAAGTTTCGTAACTCGTATTCCAACTACATTAATGTTTGCAGATGATGTAAAGTTAATTTTTACCCTCAACAATCTTGATCAACAATCACTTTTACAGAATGATATTGATCGTTTAACTACTTGGTGTAATATTAATCTAATGGACCTAAATGTCAAAAAATGCAAATATATGATTTTTACAAGATCAATTCCAATTAATGGTCGGTATATCATGAATAATGCTGTGCTTGATTTAGTGGATTCATTCAATGACCTTAGCGTACTTCTGGATAAAAAATTAGACTTTAGAAGTCATATTTCGCTAACAATAAATAAAGCTACTGGTGTACTTGGATTCATTAAACGGTGGGATAAAGAGTTTTCGGATCCGTATACGACAAAACAATTGTTTACTACCTTGGTTAGATCAATACTCGAATATGGGTCTGTAGTCTGGGATCCGCAATATCATATACATTCGAACAAAATTGAATCAGTTCAAAAACAATTTTTGTTATTTTGTCCGTGGTTTGGGCTGGGATCCTAATATGAGGTTGCCATCTTATGAAAATCGTCTGGCTTTAATTAAGCTTCCTACATTGAAATGTCGCAGACATATGCTAAATGTTACTTTCCTGTTAAAACTGTTAAATGGTAGTCTTAAATCTGAATTTCTTATCAACAAAATAAATATAAATATTCCTTTTCGATCATCAAGAAATTATAACTTTCTAACTATCAAATATTATTATACAAACTATGCAATAATATTGATTTTAATAAAAGTTTGGATATTGTGAGAAGAGATATTATATTACACTTAAATGCATTAAATTAACTGAATTAAATAGATGTTATAAATCAATTTTGTTAAATGTTTAATTATAATATAAAGTATATTATAAATGTATACTTTAAGTAGCCTGTAAGGATGATTCCATAGACTAAATAAATAAATAAATAAATAAATAAATGAAAATACAGCTGCAAAAGATGATTTCGTGCCGGCTGTAAGCGAGAAAATCACATTAAATCCGTCAGAACAAAGTTCCTCAAATATCTGACAATTCGACAGGAGAAGGAGCGTCTGCGACAATTGGAACAGCCCAATCTGATATTTATGATCCAGTAACTTGTCCTACTAATGATAAAATTAATGATAAAATTCGATCACTTTTGTGTACTGAAATGACAAAATTTTTGAAAAACATTCCGGAATGTATTGACTTTAAGTCAACGGAAAGGGAAAAACGGTATCTTACACCCTCGGTATGGTATAAGGAGCTTCCGAACAACGAGAAAGTTAAAAGGACATGGCTAACTTATTCAAAGAAAGGCAACTCCCTTTTTTGCGAACCATGCAAACTTTTTAAGGGCCCCGGATCGCTTAAACCAGGAATGTATGTGTTGCAAACAAATGGCTTCACGAACTGGAAAAAAGCTTTAGAGAAGTTATGCCAACACGAAGGATCACAATCACACATGGAAAATTTTGTAAAGTGGAAGACATTTTTGAAAACAATGAAAAACTATATCGGTATTGACACTCAACTTGAAAAGGCAATACAATCCGAAAACAATAAGTGGAGAGAAGTTTTACTAGTTATAATTGATGCCATACTGTACCTAGCGTGTAACTGTCTCCCTTTTAGAGGTACAATAGAGAATCAGAGTAAATTGAATCAGTCGTCGGCATCGAAAGAACAAGGCAACTTTTTAAATCTGATTATTTTACTTTCTAAACATAATACAACAATTAAATCGCACATAGATGAATTGAAAAAAGGACAAGTTTCCTATCTCTCCAAGACAGTACAGAATGCAATTATTGAAATGATGGGCAATAGTGTCCGAAAGAAAATTCTCGAGGATGTTTCTGAAGCTAAGTATTTTACCGTAATGTTTGACTGTACTCCTGACATATCTCACACTGAACAAATGAGTCACATAATTAAATACGTCACAAAAAAAGAACAAGGCGAATTTGAAGTTAAAGAAAGCTTTATTGATTTTTTGGAAGTAAGTGGAAAAACAGGAGAGTACTTGACTAATGCTCTTCTAGATAAATTGGAAAAAGATGGACTAGAAATAAAAAACTGTCGAGTGCAATCTTACGACAACGGCTCTAACATGGCAGGTGTGTACAAGGGTGTACAGGCTAGAATTTTAGAAAAAAATTCATTTGGGGTGCGTGCATCATCAGTTTCAGCTGAAACATCTAGCGTTTTTGGAATAGTCCAAAGAATTTTATAATTTTTTTGTGTCTTCAACACAAAGGTGGGAAGTCATAAAAAAATACACAAAAACAAACCTAAAGGGAATAAGTCAGACCAGATGGTCCGCTAAGTCGGAAGCTGTGAGTGCCCTTTTGAAAAACATCATTGGAGTGATCGAGGCACTTAAAGAACTTAACGAGTGGCAGTTTCAACCTGAAACCAAGTCAGAGGCAGGCAGTCTTCTTCATTCAATCCTTGACTTTCGTTTTATTCTGTATTTGGTCGCTTGGGCTGATCTGTTGAAAGAAATCAACCGAGTAAATAAAGAAGTACAGAAGGATGATATTATTTTGTCGAAATCAGTAGATATGTTGAAAGGTCTTAGTTCTACTAAGTGGTTCGAAACCGCTACAGAGATAGCAGCAAGCATCGGCGTTGAGCGGACTTTGGAATCACGCAGAGTTTCAGAAAAGAAAAAAATGCCAGGAGAAAAGGCGTATGATGAAGCCCGAAACTTTTCACCTCAAGAGAAATTTTTTTACAGCATAAAAGAAGTCATACATATTATGATTGTTGCAATTAAGAGCAGAATGGAAAGCGCGCAACAACTAAATAATAGTTTTTCTTTTTTGCAAGGGCGAGAGCACAATTCAATGACTGATAAGGACCTAAAAAAGCAGGCTGAAAATTTAGCGATGAGATATGCAGAAGACTTGCATCGGATAGAGTTTAGTACAGAGATTTTGGTCTTTCGGGACCATGTCAAAAATATGGATTCTAATTTGAAAGAACTGAATGCTCTGCAATTGCTCAACATTATAAACAACAGGTAAAAATTTAGTTCATAAGAATATTTCACCATGGGAAAAAGGATGTGATTAACGAATTTATTATTCTACAGAGATATGCTCGACGCTTTTCCTAACATTTGCATAGCATTCAGAATCTACGCAACCCACCCGACAACATCTGCAACCTGCGAGAGAAGTTTTAGTAAACTTAAACTTACAAAAAATTACCTGACGCTTTCAAACTTGGCAATCCTCTCTATTGAGAATAAAAAAGCAAGTTCAGTGAAGTTCGAGGACGCAATTGACACATTTGCCGAAAAAAAAGCAAGAAAGGTTGTCCTGTAAAAATTGATTAATTATACAGTGCAACACTTAAAGTATAAACTCCTTCTCGTGTGCGGTTTTTCGAAGTACTACTTTATGGCCAATTGTACATTTTGGCTTACACTAGATTTTTCTGAACAACAGGCAATTTTTCTCACGGCTATATCTCGGAAACATATTTTAATTTTGTTTTCCTGTCATACGCACATTTCTAGCTACATACTAGAAGAAAAAACAAACTCAAAATTGCTTAAATGTCGAAAAATGTTTGTGAAAATTGAGGAACTATACGCAGTTTTTTCGGGTTAATTTTGCACTTTTTTCTCCTACTCTATAGCTTGAATTTTGCCGAAGACAGGAAAACAAAATTCCTATATGTTTCCGAGATATTACCGAAAGAAAAATTGTTTTTTTTTTTTAATATCCAGTGTAAACCAAAATATGAATGAAACCATTAAATCTGAACAGCAGCTTAACTAGCAAAACTAGGTTTTGTTAATTTCGACAAGTACTTTGAGAAATTTTACACGACAAGGAGTTTGCACTCGATGACTTCAAAAATGTTGCACTTTGTTAGTTAAGCGTCTTAATGATACTCTTAATAATTTAAAATACTTATTAAATATTATAAATATTAATCACCAAAATAAAATACTTAATGAAAAAATAACAAAATAAAATTTAAAAAAATATTAATTTCAAAATTTTCATTTTATATCAAAATTTTATCTTGCCCCGGGCGGGAAAAATGCTAGATCCGGCACTGGTTAAAAGACAGTGTTAAAGAAAATGAGCAGATTCGACCAGAATAGAAATTTGCCAGAAGAATCGGCCAATGAAGGACAAATGGCAGAGGTTATTACAGCACAAGAAGATGCCATTAACCAATTGAGAAGCCAACTACAAGTTTTTCAACAACAGTATCAACAGTTTTTGCTGGCACCCAAAGACGACCTAACTCAATTCAGACAGCTAAAAGTTCTGAATGGCGACCATGATGTTCATGCTTTATAGCCGCGGTGGAAGCTGTAATGGCACTATGCCCATAAGGCAACCTTCAGCTCATGAATCTAGCATTGGCGATCGTGACAAACGAGAAAATTTTTGGTGCAGTTGGGAGCTACATTAGGAAGCCAGGAACAGGCGCAACATGGAACCAAATAAAAGCTGGACTAGTAGAATTCTACAAACCAAAAACAACATATAGTGACTCTTCAATGAATGCAGAGATGTAAAAGTAAGCAATTTAAGAGAGTTAATTACTTATTTTGAAAAAGCAAAATATAAAAGAAATAAAATTTATTTGTTTGATAAGAATAAATCTAATATTTATAATTCAGATAGAGTTGACAAAGATTTAGCTAATATATTGATAGATAAAACTGATATACCATTTAGGACACATTTAGATCAGATCAATACTCTAAATACAATTGCAACGCGATATTCACAAATTAAAGCACTGGATGACCCTAGGGCTATTCATATAAAATATATGAAAAATACAAATAATAATATTTACAATAGAACACCAAATACTAATAGATGCAACCAAAATAACACCATACCAAACACTAGTAAATACATCCAAAATAACACAATACCAAACACTATTAAATACAACCAAAATAACACAACACATACACTAGTAGATACCACCAAAATAACATAACACAAAATAGTAACAGATATAAACAAAATAGCATAGCCATACTAACAATTCAGGCCAAACTAAGATTAGCCATATGAGCGTAGATACTCGTAACCCCAGATGGGCACCTGAACCTATGGGGATAGGAAATGTTGAAGAACAACACAAAGAATGCGATGAGGTAAATTTTTCAAGGCAGCCTCTAGGAACAGATTACCCATAATAGTGGTAACAATAGGGAATATAAATATAAGAGTTCTAATTGACACTGGTTCAGATACTAGCATTATAGATTCAAAAAAAGTAAAAGGATATCAGAAGAGGAAATTGAATAGACCCCAAATATATAAAACATTGACAAGCTTGCATAAAATGGAGTGTGAAGTAATTACACCGATTCCAAAACAATTCAAAGCAATAGGAACATTAATTTGGAAGACAATGAACGTCAGGAGTGAGAAATATGATGCCATAATGGTTCAGAATTTTTTAATCCCTTTCAGAGTAAAGATAGATTTATCAAATGGACATTTAGATATATTTGGTAATAGAATATTTTTCGCAGATACATCTTTTCCATATGTATACGACGATATGTGCAATTTAGAGGTACTATCTGGATCTAATATGGAAAACTTCAATTTCTCACATTTGAATAATGAGGAGGCGAATAATATCGAGATGTTATTGAGAGAATTTGTTGATCTTTTCCGTAAAGAAGGGGACATTTTGTCTGCAACAAATGAAATATGTCATGAGATTATAACGACAATTGTTTAACCATTATATTCGAAAATGTATAACTACCCTCAAATTCATGAACAGGAAATTCAGAGGCAGATAAGAGATATGCTCGAAAATAATATAATAATGGAAAGTAATTCGACGTATATAGTCCTCTCTGGATAGTGCCGAAGAAAATTGATAGTTCAGGAAAACAGAAATGGAGACTTGTTGTCGACTATAGGAAATTGAATGAGCATACAGTAGACGACAAGTAACCTATACCTAATTTTTGAAATATATTCAGCAAATTAGGAAATGCACAGTATTTCAGCACTATAGATTTGGCTAAAGGGTTTCATCAGATCTTGGTTAGGGAAGAAGATAGACAAAAAACGGCGTTTTCGACACCCCAAATATGTATGTCACTATGAATTTATTCGAATGCCTGTCGGCCTAAAAAATGCCCCCTCAACATTTCAGAGGCTAATGAATACTGTCCTCAGGCAGTATATCAACAATATCTGTGTTGTCTATACGGATGATATTTTGGTTTTTAGTACATCCTTGAAGGAACTCATAATCAATTTAACACAAATATTTAATGCATTAAGATTAAAGATCCAAGCGGATAAATGCGATTTTTTTAAAAAAGAGACACAGTTTTTGGGTCATATTCTGACCAGAGAGGGTATTAAACCAAACCCGAGCAACGTAAAACATATGCAAGATTTAAAGTTGCCGAAAACGGTAAAACAGATAAAATAATTTTTGGGCATGACAAGGTTTTATCGCGAGTTTATTAAGGATTATGCTGAAATTGCATTTCACATGACAAAGTATCTGAGAAAAGGCGAGAAAATTAATTCAAAAGATCCTAGTTATATTTTCGCATTCGAAAAACTTAAGGATATAGTGACCAAACCCCCAATACTGAGATATCCAATTTATGAGAAAAAATTTAAGATAATAACCGATGGTAGTAATTTTGCTATAGGCGCCGTTCTAACCCAAGAAAGCCATTCAATTGTTTATGCTTCGAGAACATTAAATGAACATGAAAGAAACTATGCAGCAATAGAAAAAGAATTGTTAGCAATTGTTTGGGGAGTAAAATACTTTAAACCATATATTTATGGACGAAATTTTGATCTTGAAAGTGATCACCAACCACTTAAGTGATAATGGAAAAATATTCTGAAAGGCATATCAGTCCCCGACTTCAAAGATGGCTGGTGGAAGTTAGAGAATACAATTTTAAAATTGACTACATAATGGGCAAGGATAATTATATAGCCGAATTTCTCAGTAGGATTGACGCTGAAAATATGGAAATAAATATTGTAGATTCTGTTAGCCCAGATGACCACGGAAAGGCTCAATGGTTCTCGTGAATCGCTGGATGTACAAACATGCCATTCACAAGAGGAAGACTTGAATAACTATATTTCGATTTTGGACACGGTTGTAAATAGGTTAAAAATCAAATTATTATTGTGGAGAACAAAGATTCGGAGACACAGACAGTTTTCGGAAATAATAGAATTTTCATCGATAAGTCAGACATCGAAAACGATAATGTGGTGGAAATAATCAAAAGAAATGTAGTAAAAGGAGAAATAGGCATATACCTAGAAACTAACGATCATTATTACGTGAAAATACAGTTTGTTTTTAAGTCTAGTTCCGCGAAGCCGAGTTGATTGTCTGCAGATTCTAATTTAGGGTCCAGGGGTAAGACGGATTTGGCTAGTTTTTGCAGCGACAGACCAAAGCCTCTGGTGGGAATCGAACCCACGACCCCCGCATAATAAGCAAGTTCAGGAAAAATTGATTGAAATATGTTTCCAATTGCAACGAATGCCAAATTTGTCAGATGCTCTTGGTTTGCAACAGACATAGAAGATGAGGAAGACTTAAAAAGCAGATTTCTAATTTCCATAAAATTGAATCAGGCCAATTAAAAACAATTATACATTCTATAATAAACAACTTTCACATATGCTCATCTGCAAAATACGACAGAAAACCGATTAAACCAACCGAAAACCAAAACGAAATAGTAAATGTCGATACATATACTAATAGTAAAAACTCATTTGTTATTATACCCTCCACTTCAGTGTGCAGAGGGTATATATAAGTTTGTCATTCCGTTTGTAATAATTAGAAAAAAAATTTTGGACCCCATAAAATATATATATTTGTGATCCTTATAACAACCGGAGATGATATAGCGATGTCCGTCTGTGGAAACCATGATGACGGCATCAATCAGGCAGCTAGGGTGCTCGTTGACATAAAAAATTATTCACTAACATCCTGAAAAGTCTGCTATTTAAAATCGTCCAAATCGGTCGATTAGGACCCGAGATTTGAATGAAGAACTAAAAAAAGTATTGAAAAAATATAATTTTCTATGTTGTTCTTGTCACGATGACGCCCTCAATAGTGCAGCTACGGTGATAATTTTTAGTGAGAATGATTCACCAAATTCATGGGAAGATTTCTGTTTCAAAAATCATTAAAATCGGTGGAACAGGTCCAGCGAAATCTCTGAAAAAGTAAAAAAAAATTAAAAATATGATGTTTCTTTATTTTTCTTGTTGTTATTCTAAATGTTGTGTTGTTGTCATAGCTGGACTTGTTGTTTTTGTGGTCGTTGTGGTAATAATATAATAAAAACTAACCCTTTGTACATTTTTTTTATTAACTCTGGTAGAAAATTTTAAAAGTTTCCATTGTTTTGGCATCAATAAAAAAATTTGTTTGATCATTTATGTTATTACCACGAGCCTGCCTGCAAAATTTCAGATCGAATGGGTCACGGGAAAGGGGTTAAAATCGATCCAAAATTTTTTCGACAAGCAGACACTACGAGTTAATATATGTAAAGGGAGTAAAAATTCACCAGCATCTAAAGCAAATAATGCTAAAATAACTAGTTGTTAATAAAAAAAAAAAACAATGTAAATTTAGCAAAAAAAAAAATTTATTTATAAATTTATTTAAATAGAAAAACACAAAAATAACGTTTGATGTTGTATTTTTTGTGTGTAATATTTAGATATACATACACACACATATTAAATAATACAAATAATATATATATATTCTATATACATATGTATATCCATAATAAGTGCATGTTAGAAATAAATAGGTATATTATTTTATTTACATAAAATTCTGCAATATTTTGTTGTGGGGAAAATATATTTCTTTTGCATTAACAGAGTATCACTTCATTTTGCTCTGCGTGACTATGCCACAGTAGATGGCGCCACAATTTTTGTTTCTAATTAGCTTTGCTATAGTTATTTCTATGTTAACATGAATGTTAATATTTTCAACTAGATATCATACAGAACAATGTTAAGAGTATACACGGGCTGGTCTTTTATTTCATACGTTTTTTCATTATTCTTTAACAAATATGAACATAAGTTTGGCATATTAATTTTTGTTGTCTTTACAAAATAGAGTTACCGAGTTCATCAATGAGTTTTTTGCTTTCAAAACAGTTCTACATAGTAATATAGAATTATTATTCTGCTTTACCTACAAAATATCTGATTGGGATTACATCTAATTTTTAAAAATTGTTTATAATTACTAAAACATTATTATTCACATAAATACAAAATTGCGCTTTTTAAATTTTTCATTCAAATTTAAGAAAATATCAATTCTAAAAACTAGAATTAAAAATTTCCAATTATAAATTACAATTAATTGAATTTCAGAAAATCATATCAAAACGTCGGAAATTATAATTTTAAATTTAGAAGACATCAATTGCATCTTTAATATATAAATTTTATTCGTTAAACACAAATTGAAATTCCAAAAAAAAAAACCAAATACCTATGTTTACATTTAAAAAATTTTTACATTTAAAAAAAATATTGACATTCTGGAGAAATTAATAGCTTTTCAGTACCGCGATTCAGTAACTTCTTTTAACGATAGTCGAATCGTTAAAAAAAGAAAATAGCAAAATTATCAGTAAAATTTTTAAATTCGCTATTGTTAAAGTCAGCTGTTGTTGTTATCTAAACGACAACCATTTTTGTGTTATTTATTCAATCGATAAAAACTTAAATTTTTAGGTTGAAATGTTGTCATACATAAATAAAAATCATAAAATAGTGAAAATATTTTGCTTTTATTAAAAAAACTTTTTTATATAAATAAAAAAATTCAATAGCATATTCAATTCATTATTTCATTTTCAAATAAATACACAGAAATATTAGTAAAAAAATAAAGATATTAAGCATCAACATAAAATCATCCTGTCAAACACGAAGTAATTTGTTTTTTTTCTATTCTTCTTTGTGTTTTTCGCTTATTTTGACAGAGATGCCACTCGTTTATAATTTAAATAAATACAAAAAATAGATTTGTCGACTGTCGCTAAGATGTATGTACTTAGTGAATCACTTAATCCTTAGTGCAAACAACAATAGCTGTCGATATATTTTGCGATTGTCGGATCGCTGAAATTTACAGAATCACACTACAGAAAACATTAATTTAAATTCAATGAATTTTAGAAAACGTCAAATGATATTTAAGAATTGCGAACATAAAAACTGTTACATAATTAAACGCAATTTGATGAGAATGTTTTTTATATATAAATTTTCACAATTTTTTTGGATGAAAATTTGAAGTTTTTCAGAAAATAAAGAGAACAATTTATTTTATTTAAAATGTTTGGTACATTTGGTTTTTTTGCGTTTGGCATCCCTAATTTTAATATTTATTATAATAAATTTATTCTCTATGTTTTCCAAATATGGCAATATTTTAATAAAAAAATTGAGACAGTTTTTTTTTTTGGTTATTATTTTGTTACTCCATCCGACCTATATGGCCGCAATGAAGAAATATTTGGCCAATTAAAAGAAACTATACAGCCATCTCCAATTAGCACGCTTTAATGCATATAGCCACCCTACACAACCATTACCTTTGCAATGGAGGTTAGGGCGAGCTATTTAATTAGCAAAAACTAAATTAAACGAGAAGTTATGTCATATAACCGGAAACGCATGCATATAGGTATATAACCTAAATGCATGCCGATCAGCAACCACGATGACCAAAAAGCAAACACCGAAATAAATCCGAAATAATAGAAAAGACGAAAACCAACCCAAAGAATATGCTGAAATAATTTGGTATTAAGTTTAACAAATTGTTTACTTTTTCATTCACATTTATTATCAAGACTCAAACCGAGGTGGAGGGTATCAAAGATTCGGCACAGCCGAATTTAACACTCCTACTTGTTTTCTTGATAAGTTTTCCAAATATTCCATTTATTTTACCTACCAGATAGGAACAGCCAAACTATCGTGCAAAAGATCAGGAATTTCTCTCAATAAAGGATAAAATTAACAAATTTTTTTTGACAATGGGAATGTAATCGAATTTTTGGAAAAAGAGGGAATTGAGTATCATACGACCAAACCGAATAGTAATACAGGGAACCCGGATATAGAGAGATTGAATGGTACTCTTACGGAAAGAGTAAGAAGCCTTAATTTGGTGGAGAAACTACCCATAATTGAACAGATGACAAAGGCCACTACAATTTACAATATTACATATCACAGTACAATAGATTGTACCCCAATGGCGGCTCAATTCGCAAAAGAAGATCGGGATTTGATACGGAAAAGATTATGGGAAGCTAAGGAAAAGGTAATTAGGAAACGGAACGTGAATAGGGAAATTTATATAGAAACTAGAAAGGAGGGTTTTATAAAAAAATTTACAGAGTTTCACATGTATAAGATTAGTATAAGATCAGTATAAGATTAGATTATTGATAAAAATTGTAATAATACTAATAATAAAAATATAACATAACAGAAACAATAATAACACTGCAAGTAACCATAACTGAAATAAAAATTCATTTAATTAATAACGATCGATTTTTCTCGAGCGTAGTTATTAAATGTTTTTTCAAGAAACATACATACAACCCAATTTGGCATGGTAACATACATTGGCTCATTTGCTTATGTTTGAATTTTTTGTCACTTTCAATGTGGAGCAATACGATATTGTTCCGCATTGACAGGTATTGTGCTGTTTATTTTTTTTCGGTTACCGTGCGTTAGCTTACTTATGTTTGTATTCTTTTTTTTAGAGTTTTTTTTGTATCGCAATGTTCTGTTATTGCAATTTTTAGCAATAACATTGATTTAATTCTCTTTTGTTAATTTCCGCGTATATTAAATGTTAACGTATGTCTTTTTGTTTTTCCCACGGTATTTGCGATATTATTATTTGTTTTCTTTTTGTTATTGGTTAAGTATGCCATGGCCATGAACTGCATTGAGTTATGTTTAATGTTTGTTTTCTTTTTATTATTAATTTTTTTTGCTTACATTATCAATGCAATTTTTACTTTAATTTTTGTTGAAAATATTTTTAATTAGTTTTAAGATTTAGTATAAATAAAGAATAGACAGTGCATAATGGCAGCAGATGAAAACTAGAGGCCGCACTGTCTAACTGGTACGGAATCTGGTTTTGTTTGTTCTTTTCTTTTTTTCCACAGCTACATTGACGCCGTTTTGGCGTCGATTAACAGCGCCTGCCAGCGCTAACAATTGCCCTAAATCCAAAGTTACATATTATATTGTGGATAATAATGACAATAATGGCATTTACACCAATTCGAGCTAATATAACGATTTACCCAATAATTGAGACAAACGGTTACGTGGAAATTATTAGCGGCAATTGTAACATTCCAATGGAGTCCGATTTAATTCTGCATCAAATAGATATACAGGAAATAAAATATGTATTGATATCAATGAAGAGCAATATAAGAACTTGTAGTAAAAATTAACAACTTTTTATGAATAACGAAGCAGACACATTATTAAGCAAGCTGAAGACAGTAACACCTAATGATAGGCAGAAACGAGGGCTAATAAACTTGGTAGGTCATGTATATAAATATATTTTTGGTACGATGGATAAAACGGACCAGGAAGATAACACAATAATTTTAACAAAACAAGAAATAGATGATTACGAAGTTATATAGAAAAATTCAATATTTAAGAACAGCAATCCTCGAAAAAAAGTAATGAATTAATTTTTGTAATTAAGGTTCCAAAAACATTAAAATTATACAAATAATGACTATAATACCCGTACCATATATCAATACGGAAAAAGAAGCTGAAATTGAAAATATATTCCATTACAATAATAAAACATATACATATATGAAAGACAAATATATTAACGAATGTAAACTATCAAATCATTGTACACAAGAAAAAACATGTAAACTGGTTACAAATTATAATACCGAAATCATATATATTAATGACCAAACAATTGTGGTCAAGAATGCAAAGAATGCGACTATTACAAGTAACTATAATAACACAGAAAATGTTCTAAATGGAAATATTTTACTACACTACAATAATTGCTCATTAAAAATAGCAAACCAAAAATTTTCAAATAAAAATAAAATATATTTGATAAAATGATTGTTCCAAAATTTCAAAATCTAACATTTGATACAACACTTACAATAGAGGAAGTGAAACTAATGACAATACAAAATTTAAATAGAAGAAATCAAATATAATAATAAAATTATAACCTATATTGTACCACCTCCTTTATTATCAACAATAGTAATAATATTAATAACAATACTGCATAAAAGATGCAAAATGTCAAATGGAAGAATTCGGGAGAATCCTTCATTTAATGGGGGGAGTTCCGTGTATACTCCTACATGCCCAAAAAACCCCACGAATACGGACAATGTCGAGGAAATAATAACATTACAAAAACTAGAGTCAACGACACCTGTAAAATCACATAAAAAATAAAATTCAACTTTGTGAAATATTAAACACTAAAAATTAAACTAAAGCATTTATTGCTCAATAATGCTTTCTTTTGTAAGCTAAAGAAAATAATTTTTGATTGCCCAATAATATTTTGCTAACTCATGAAAATATGTAAAATTGAATTCTGAAGTTTGGCATAGAATAAAGAAATATTTTTAAATATATGTTATGGAATATTTTAAGTTAGTCTTAAGATACAATACAAACCTAAAGGTTTGTTTTATTAAAATAAAAAATAAAAAGTGTTTTTAAAAACAAAAGCAAGGAAATTATTTTGTTTAATTTTTCTTAAGAAAAAAGTAAGAACGTAATAAGTAAGTCATAAAATATTAAAAGAAAAAAACTAAAGGAGTGATTTCTGAACTTTTAACTAGCGCGACGTCAACGAGAGCTCATCGGTGAAAGTTAAAGGGAAAGTGCTACGCATAATTCGCACACAACATTGGCAACTAACAATTTCAATATGCAATGTGAAAAAATTGATTTATTTTGCTACGTTTGCGTTCATCAAATCAGAAAAAAAAAGTTCTACAAGATTTAAAAGGAAAAGAATCTTTTAACTAGTGAATGCTATAGAGCATATAAGTTGTTTTTCGATGAAGTTGACTAGACCGGTGAAAATTACACACCTAATGCAGTGTGTGCCAATGTTAAAAAAATCTCACGGCATGGTTGAGTGAAGGCAAAGATAGTATGAAGTATTGTAAGCCGGTAAACTGGATGATTCGCCCAGGTGAGCATGATGCAAGCAGTTGCTATGCAGCATAAATTACACATGTCATCTAAATCGACATGCAGAGAAGAACAAAATTTATAAAGCAACTGTAACAGCCACACTACCAGTGCTTGCACCTGAAAATTTTGTATCACCAAGGGCCGCCAACTCCAGGTCGTAGGACAGAATTTACAGGAATGAGTAGAGCAAGTGGTGTTGCATATGAAGATCCATTTGATACCGATTATGAGCCCCAACAGGGAAGAAATGGATTTCATTGTGGCCATATTGGGACTATCACAGCGACTTGCCATATTTTGACAGCGTTTTTAAAGAAAAGAAAACCCATACATGCTAATGTTAACTCTACGGCGTACTGCAAACGGCAAGCTGAATTACGATGACAATTCGTTCGCTTACTGCAACGATATAAAAGCTTTGGTGGTAAAAATGGGAATGAACTACATACATCGATAGTGAGTGGGAATTACTTATTGAGGGTTCTGTTTCAAGCTTGAAAGCAGTGTTGTTGCGTGTGTCGAACCGAAATCTTTCCATTCCGCCAGCAATGCGTATTAATATGAAAGAAAGCTATGAAACATGGAAAGATATAATGAAAAATCAAATACTACGAAAATAAATGGAAGATTTGCTGTGATTTGAAGGTCATCAACATTTTGCAAGGGATCGTCGATAAGGGCGGTTTCCCAAAAATCTTTTGTTTTCTTTGTAGTTGGGATTCGCGCTCAATTCCAATGTAATTCGTGGATACCAAGAGGAAGTATGGAGGAACAAATGAAACAACATAGACTGAAGAATCCACCTTTAATCGACAATACCAAAGACATCTTGCTGCCACCGCTCCACATAAAATTGGGAATTGTTAAAAAACTCATCGAAGTGGCCGTTGTAATTTGTCGAAACGCATTCGACTATTTGAAAAGCGTTTCCCGAAGCGTAGCGATGACAAAATTAAAAAATTATTGTAGTAAATTTAAAACGAATTCTTGTTCACCTCATTGCACTATTCATACTATGTTAATGTTTTCTTTTCTGTCTTAATTTTTTGTCTTCATTTAACAGGCGTACTAAATGGCCCTGACATTAGAAAGCTATTCAAGAGCAACTTTGATTCATCGCTTGATGAAAATCATTAAATGGCACGGATTTACCTTGAGCGTGTATGCGTCAGAGTATTGGGAGGGAATCGAGACGCAGAACCGGAAGCAAGAGAATGGGTGAAAGAAACGCTGTATTATTTTGAGAAAATCGGCACATCGATAACATTAAAGCTGCATTTTCTTCATTTTCATTTTGTAAATTTTTTCATGCAACTCCCTTCCGAATCCGATGAGCAGGGACAACGGTTTCACCAAACCACAATGCCCATGGTACAAAGGTAAAAAGCTCGACGAATTGCTTGCAGAGGTAATATCAATTTTATTGATGCATTGTTTTGCATTCCTTTTTGATTTCTTTTCTAACTCATTTCAGGTATGTTGGTGGAGTCACAAGATTACCCTGTATGATGTCAATGAAGTATTTGAAGAAGAAAAGCTGATGATGGAATACAGTCTGGAAGCAACGTGTCTGTGGATAGCATAAGTTCTGAATCAGAGTCAGATTCGGACGACGATTTTGATCCACAACTTAAGAGAGTGCGATGTGCAAATCCAGGGCCACCAACATTGTGAACATAATACGAATATTTTTTTAAATTATTTTTGTAATAGATAGCATAGCATCTCAATGTTGAAGTAAAGAAAAAACAAATGAAATTAAAAAATTTTCAGGAAATTTTTCACTTTTGCGGCTACGTAAGCGCTACCTAAACGGTACTAAGAATCATTCCTAGGAAGTTCATATGTTCCAGAACTTTATTTACTGAGATCATAGGTACATTTTTTTGTTGATTGCTTCCTCGAATTTTGAACGGTTTGCTCCCTATGGACCTGAACAACGGAAAAAAGTAAAAAAAAAATAAATTTTTTAAAGTTTTTTGCGATTTGGATCTTGAAGATGAAGTTTTTGATTTTATATGGGCGCAATTTTGTTCTTTATAAAAGAGCTACAACTTTGCCTCAGAGAGGAAATCAAAATTCTGAACTGTTTACAAAATATGAGCCTGAGAAAATTATCACTTTTTTGCAAAATGACACCCAGGCCCCAAATTTTTCGGAACTCATAAAAAAAGTGCATGACTTGTGCCAACACTGGGAGACACGGCCTTTTTTTTGTCTTCTATCACGTAGTGGTATCCATATATGGTTATATTTCCACGACTTAAAAAATTACTCACAGTTATTATAATTGCCACTCAAATTTCCACTTTTTCGCGGAGAGAAAAATTAATTGGAGATCTCCTTCGTTGTGAACGGACGCGTTTTTGTTCTACTGCGCTAAAGAATCATAAAAAAAATTTCCGAAAGGTTATAGTTTTTTAAAGTTAAATAAAAAACAAGAAATATAAAAACGAAGTTGCAAACGAAAGTGTTATTTTCCTGTGTTGAAAATAATTAAAAAAAATCTAAATAAACTTTTATATAATCAAATAAAACAATAATTTTTCAAACCAATATAAGAAAACCAACAACAAAATCTTAAAAAATACACTCTTAATATGAGCCTAAATGATTACTAACCGTCACTTCTGGTCTTTGTAATCAATGCAACAAAACTTTGCCTATAACAGGAGAGCATGTTAAATGTTACAGCTGCAACTCTAAGTACCAGTTTACCTCTGCTTGACTCCATCAGAATGTACGTACGCAACCATGAAAACTGATAATTAAAAAACCATGGACATGCCATATATGGCATGCCTTCCATTCACTAATATATGATGAAGAGGAACGACAACAAAGAAATAAACAGCAAAGAAATTATGACATCATCGATACTGATAATGCAACAAACCAAATAAAATTTAGAGGGTCTCTGAGCTCTTCTATTGTATCACAACTTAAAGCAAGTGACAAGTGTGTCAAAAAATATGACTGATATTAGCAATAAATAGCATACAATAACTAACAAACAATTTAACTTCATCGCATAATATCCTAAGAGAAGAGATGGCAAGTGCATATCTGAAGCTCACTGAAACAATAGCTGGGCTAGCTTCACAGGTCAACAAGAAAATTTAGAGAAAGATAAACTTTTAAAAGATGTGGAAAAACGAGTAAATATAGTAGAGCAAGAATTGTTATATAGATACTAACATAGAAATATAAAATGTTCCAAACAAAAACTTATCCCAAATCGAAGTTGTTAAAATTATAGCCACCTCTGTAGATGTAAACACAAATGAAACAGACACAAGTAACGCAAGCAGAATTAAAAAACAAGACGATAAAATTATTGTTAAATTCTGTTAGTTAAATAGGAAGAATGAAATTATGGGAAAAATACAGGGACATATGGTCAAAATAGATGATTTAACCTCAGCAAATCAAGCAAATGGGAATGAAAACAAGTAAGAGTGTTAAATTCGGCTGTGCCGAATTTTTTGATACCCTCCACCTGAGTCTTTAATTTTTAATTTTTAATTCTTAATTTTTAATTTAAATTTTTAATTTTTAAGCTTTAATAATTAATTTTTAATTTTTTGTTATTGATTATTGATTTTTCATCTTTCATTACTCATTTTTCAATCTTAATTTTTCATGTTCCATTTTTCAATTTTCATTTTACACTTTCCATATTCCATTTTTCAGTTTCCATTTTGCATTTTAAATTTTTCATTTTTTAATTTTTCATCTCTCATTTTTTAATTTTCCATTTTTCATTTTTCATTTTCCATTTTCCATTTTCCATTTTTCATTTTTAAATATTCATTTTCCATTTTTAACTTTTAATTTTTCAGTTTTCATTTTCCATTTTTCATTTTTCAATTTTCATTTTCCATTTTTAATTTTTCAGTTTTCGTTTTCCATTTTCCACTTTCCATTTTTCAATTTTCATTGTCCATTTTTCATTTTTCAATTTTCATTTTTCATTTTTCATTTTCCGTTTTTCAATTTTCGTTTTCAATTTCCCATTTTTCATATTTCAATTTCCATTTTGCGTTTTCCATTTTCCATTTTTCATTTTTAATTTTATACCCTCCACTCCAGTGTGCAGAAGGTATATATAAGTTAGTCATTCCGTTTGTAATAATTAGGAAAAAAATTTTGGACCCCATAAAATATATATATTTGTGATCCTTATAGGGTCACTCTAGCACCTATAACAATCGGAGTTGATATAGCGATGTCCGTCTGTCCGTCTGTGGAAATCACGATGACGGCATCAATCGGGCAGCTAGGGTGCTCGCTGACATAAAAAATGATTCACTAACATCCTGAAAAGTCTGCTGTTTAAAATCGTCCAAATCGGTCGATTAGGGCCCGAGATTTGAATGAAGAAAAATTAATTGGAGATCTCCTTCGTTGTGAACGGACGCGTTTTTGTTCTACTGCGCTAAAGAATCATAAAAAAAATTTCCGAAAGGTTATAGTTTTTTAAAGTTAAATAAAAAACAAGAAATATAAAAACGAAGTTGCAAACGAAAGTGTTATTTTCCTGTGTTGAAAATAATTAAAAAAAATCTAAATAAACTTTTATATAATCAAATAAAACAATAATTTTTCAAACCAATATAAGAAAACCAACAACAAAATCTTAAAAAATACACTCTTAATATGAGCCTAAATGATTACTAACCGTCACTTCTGGTCTTTGTAATCAATGCAACAAAACTTTGCCTATAACAGGAGAGCATGTTAAATGTTACAGCTGCAACTCTAAGTACCACTTTACCTCTGCTTGACTCCATCAGAATGTACGTACGCAACCATGAAAACTGATAATTAAAAAACCATGGACATGCCATATATGGCATGCCTTCCATTCACTAATATATGATGAAGAGGAACGACAACAAAGAAATAAACAGCAAAGAAATTATGACATCATCGATACTGATAATGCAACAAACCAAATAAAATTTAGAGGGTCTCTGAGCTCTTCTATTGTATCACAACTTAAAGCAAGTGACAAGTGTGTCAAAAAATATGACTGGTATTAGCAATAAATGGCATACAATAACTAACAAACAATTTAACTTCATCGCATAATATCCTAAGAGAAGAGATGGCAAGTGCATATCTGAAGCTCACTGAAACAATAGCTGGGCTAGCTTCACAGGTCAACAAGAAAATTTAGAGAAAGATAAACTTTTAAAAGATGTGGAAAAACGAGTAAATATAGTAGAGCAAGAATTGTTATATAGATACTAACATAGAAATATAAAATGTTCCAAACAAAAACTTATCCCAAATCGAAGTTGTTAAAATTATAGCCACCTCTGTAGATGTAAACACAAATGAAACAGACACAAGTAACGCAAGCAGAATTAAAAAACAAGACGATAAAATTATTGTTAAATTCTGCTAGTTAAATAGGAAGACAGAAATTATGGGAAAAATACAGGGACATATGGTCAATATAGATGATTTAACCTCAGCAAATCAAGCAAATGGGAATGAAAACAAGTAAGAGTGTTAAATTCGGCTGTGCCGAATTTTTTGATACCCTCCACCTGAGTCTTTAATTTTTAATTTTTAATTCTTAATTTTTAATTTAAGTTTTTAATTTTTAAGCTTTAATAATTAATTTTTAATTTTTTGTTATTGATTATTCATTTTTCATCTTTCATTACTCATTTTTCAATCTTAATTTTTCATGTTCCATTTTTCAATTTTCATTTTACACTTTCCATATTCCATTTTTCAGTTTCCATTTTGCATTTTAAATTTTTCATTTTTTAATTTTTCATCTTTCATTTTTTAATTTTCCATTTTTCATTTTTCATTTTCCATTTTCCATTTTTCATTTTTAAATATTCATTTTCCATTTTTAACTTTTAATTTTTCAGTTTTCATTTTCCATTTTTCATTTTTCAATTTTCATTTTCCATTTTTAATTTTTCAGTTTTCGTTTTCCATTTTCCACTTTCCATTTTTCAATTTTCATTGTCCATTTTTCATTTTTCAATTTTCATTTTTCATTTTTCATTTTCCGTTTTTCAATTTTCGTTTTCAATTTCCCATTTTTCATATTTCAATTTCCATTTTGCGTTTTCCATTTTCCATTTTTCATTTTTATTTTTATACCCTCCACTCCAGTGTATATAAGTTAGTCATTCCGTTTGTAATAATTAGGAAAAAAATTTTGGACCCCATAAAATATATATATTTGTGATCCTTATAACAATCGGAGTTGATATAGCGATGTCCGTCTGTCCGTCTGTGGAAATCACGATGACGGCATCAATCGGGCAGCTAGGGTGCTCGCTGACATAAAAAATGATTCACTAACATCCTGAAAAGTCTGCTGTTTAAAATCGTCCAAATCGGTCGATTAGGGCCCGAGATTTGAATGAAGAAAAATTAATTGGAGATCTCCTTCGTTGTGAACGGACGCGTTTTTGTTCTACTGCGCTAAAGAATCATAAAAAAAATTTCCGAAAGGTTATAGTTTTTTAAAGTTAAATAAAAAACAAGAAATATAAAAACGAAGTTGCAAACGAAAGTGTTATTTTCCTGTGTTGAAAATAATTAAAAAAAATCTAAATAAACTTTTATATAATCAAATAAAACAATAATTTTTCAAACCAATATAAGAAAACCAACAACAAAATCTTAAAAAATACACTCTTAATATGAGCCTAAATGATTACTAACCGTCACTTCTGGTCTTTGTAATCAATGCAACAAAACTTTGCCTATAACAGGAGAGCATGTTAAATGTTACAGCTGCAACTCTAAGTACCACTTTACCTCTGCTTGACTCCATCAGAATGTACGTACGCAACCATGAAAACTGATAATTAAAAAACCATGGACATGCCATATATGGCATGCCTTCCATTCACTAATATATGATGAAGAGGAACGACAACAAAGAAATAAACAGCAAAGAAATTATGACATCATCGATACTGATAATGCAACAAACCAAATAAAATTTAGAGGGTCTCTGAGCTCTTCTATTGTATCACAACTTAAAGCAAGTGACAAGTGTGTCAAAAAATATGACTGGTATTAGCAATAAATGGCATACAATAACTAACAAACAATTTAACTTCATCGCATAATATCCTAAGAGAAGAGATGGCAAGTGCATATCTGAAGCTCACTGAAACAATAGCTGGGCTAGCTTCACAGGTCAACAAGAAAATTTAGAGAAAGATAAACTTTTAAAAGATGTGGAAAAACGAGTAAATATAGTAGAGCAAGAATTGTTATATAGATACTAACATAGAAATATAAAATGTTCCAAACAAAAACTTATCCCAAATCGAAGTTGTTAAAATTATAGCCACCTCTGTAGATGTAAACACAAATGAAACAGACACAAGTAACGCAAGCAGAATTAAAAAACAAGACGATAAAATTATTGTTAAATTCTGCTAGTTAAATAGGAAGACAGAAATTATGGGAAAAATACAGGGACATATGGTCAATATAGATGATTTAACCTCAGCAAATCAAGCAAATGGGAATGAAAACAAGTAAGAGTGTTAAATTCGGCTGTGCCGAATTTTTTGATACCCTCCACCTGAGTCTTTAATTTTTAATTTTTAATTCTTAATTTTTAATTTAAGTTTTTAATTTTTAAGCTTTAATAATTAATTTTTAATTTTTTGTTATTGATTATTCATTTTTCATCTTTCATTACTCATTTTTCAATCTTAATTTTTCATGTTCCATTTTTCAATTTTCATTTTACACTTTCCATATTCCATTTTTCAGTTTCCATTTTGCATTTTAAATTTTTCATTTTTTAATTTTTCATCTTTCATTTTTTAATTTTCCATTTTTCATTTTTCATTTTCCATTTTCCATTTTTCATTTTTAAATATTCATTTTCCATTTTTAACTTTTAATTTTTCAGTTTTCATTTTCCATTTTTCATTTTTCAATTTTCATTTTCCATTTTTAATTTTTCAGTTTTCGTTTTCCATTTTCCACTTTCCATTTTTCAATTTTCATTGTCCATTTTTCATTTTTCAATTTTCATTTTTCATTTTCCGTTTTTCAATTTTCGTTTTCAATTTCCCATTTTTCATATTTCAATTTCCATTTTGCGTTTTCCATTTTCCATTTTTCATTTTTATTTTTATACCCTCCACTCCAGTGTATATAAGTTAGTCATTCCGTTTGTAATAATTAGGAAAAAAATTTTGGACCCCATAAAATATATATATTTGTGATCCTTATAACAATCGGAGTTGATATAGCGATGTCCGTCTGTCCGTCTGTGGAAATCACGATGACGGCATCAATCGGGCAGCTAGGGTGCTCGCTGACATAAAAAATGATTCACTAACATCCTGAAAAGTCTGCTGTTTAAAATCGTCCAAATCGGTCGATTAGGGCCCGAGATTTGAATGAAGAACTAAAAAAAGTCTTGAAAAAATATAATTTTCTAGCCACAGTAATAATTTTTAGTGAGAATCATTCACCAAATTCATTGGAAAATTTCTGTTTCAAAAATCATTTAAATCGGTGGAACAGGTCCAGGGAAATCTCTGAAAAAGTAAAAAAAATATGAAAAATATGATGTTTCTTTATTGTTCTTGTTGTGATTCTAAATATTGTGTTGTTGTCGTAGCTGGACTTGTTGTTTTTGTGGTCGTTGTAGTAATAATATAATCAAAACTAACCCTTTGTACATTTTTTTTATTAACTCTGGTAGAAAATTTTAAAAGTTTCCATTGTTTTGGCATCACAAAAAAAATTTGTTTGATCATTTCTGTTATTACCACGAGCCTGTCTGCAAAATTTCAGATCGAATGGGTCACGGGAAAGGGGTTAAAATCGATCCAAAATTTTTTCGACAAGCAGACACTACGAGTTAATATATGTAAAGGGAGTAAAAATTCACCAGCATCTAAAGCAAATAATGCTAAAATACCTAGTTGTTAATAAAAAAAAAAACAATGTAAATTTAGTAAAAAAAAATTTTATGTATAAATTTATTTAAATAGAAAAACACAAAAATAACGTTTGATGTTGTATTTTTTGTGTGTAATATTTACATATACATACATACACATATTAAATAATACAAATAATATACATATATTCCATATATGTATATCCATAATAACTGCATGTTAGAAATAAATAAGTATATTATTTTATTTACATAAAATTCTGCAATATTTTGTTGTGGGGAAAATACATTTCTTTTGCATTAACAGAGTGTCACTTCATTTTGCTCAGCGTGACTATGCCACAGTAGATGGCGCCACAATTTTTGTTTCTAATTAGCTTTGCAATAGTTATTTCTATTTTAACATGAATTTTAATATTTTCAACTAGATATCATACAGAACAATGTTAAGAGTATACACGGGTTGGTCTTTTATTTCATACGGTTTTTCATTATTCTTTTACAAATATGAACATAAGTTTGGCATATTAACTTTTTGTTGTCTTTACAAAATAGAGTTACCGAGTTCATCAATGAGTTTTTTGCTTTCAAAATAGTTCTACATAGTAATATAGAATTAATATTCTGCTTTACCTACAAAATATCTGATTGCGATTACATCTAATTTTTAAAAATTGTTTATAATTACTAAAGCATTATTATTCACATAAAGACAACATTGCACTTTTTAAATTTTTCATTCAAATTTAAGAAAATATCAATTCTAAAAACTAGAATTAAAAATTTCCTATTATAAATTACAATTAATTGAATTTCAGAAAATCATATCAAAACGTCGGAAATTATAATTTTAAATATAGAAGACATCAATTGCATCTTTAATATATAAATTTTATTCGTTAAACACAAATTGAAATTCCAAAAAAAAAAACACCAAATACCTATGTTTACATTTAAAAAATTTTTACATTTAAAAAAAATAATGACATTCAGGAGAAATTAATAGCTTTTCAGTACCGCGATTCAGTAACTTCTTTTAACGATAGTCGAATAGTTAAAAAAAAGGAAATAGCAAAATTATCAGTAAAATTTTTAAACGATATTCGCTATTGTTAAAGTCAGCTGTTGTTGTTATCTAAACGACAACCATTTTTGTGTTGTTTATTCAATCGATAAAAACTTAAATTTTTAGGTTGAAATGTCGTCATACATAAATAAAAATCATAAAATAGTGAAAATATTTTGCTTTTATTAAAAAAACTTTTTTTTATATATAAAAAAATTAAATAGCATATTCAATTCATTATTTCATTTTCAAATAAATACACAGAAATATTAGTAAAAAAATAGAGATATTAAACATCAACATAAAATCATCCTGTCAAACACGAAGTAATTTGTTTTTTTTCTATTCTTCTTTGTGTTTTTCGCTTATTTTGACAAAGATGCAACTCGGTACAATTTAAATAAATAGAAAAATAGATTTGTCGACTGTCGTTAAGATGTATGTACTTAGTGAATCACTTAATCCTTAGTGCAAACAACAATAGCTGTCGATATATTTTGCGATTGTCGGATCGTTGAAATTTACAAAATCACACTACAGAAAACATTAATTTAAATTCAATGAATTTTAGAAAACGTCAAATGATATTTAAGAATTGCGAACATAAAAACTGTTACATAAATAAATGCAATTTGATGAGAATGTTTCTTATATATAAATTTTCATAATTTTTTTGGATAAAAATTTTAAGTTTTTCAGAGAATTAAGAGACCAAATTATTTTATTTAAAATGTTTGGGACATTTGGTTTTTTGCGTTTGGCATCCCTTATTTTAATATTTATTATTATAAATTTATTCTCTATGTTTTCCAAATATGGCAATATTTTAATAAAAAAATTGAGAGAGTTTTTTTTTGGTTATTATTTTGTTACTCCATCCGACCTATATGGCCGCAATGAAGAAATATTTGGCCAGTTAAAAGAAACTATACAGCCATCTCCAATTAGCACGATTTAATGCATATAGCCACCCTACACAACCATTACCTTTGCAATGAAGTTTAGGGCGAGCTATTTAATTAGCAAAAAATAAATTAAACGAGAAGTCATATAACCGGAAACGCATGCATATATGTAGGTATATAACCTAAATGCATGCCGATCAGCAACCACGATGACCAAAAAGCAAACACCGAAATAAATCCGAAATAATAGAAAAGATGAAACCAACCCAAAGAATTTGCTGAAATAATTTGGTATTAAGTTTAACAAATTGTTTACTTTTTCATTCACATTTATTATCAAGACTCAAACCGAGGTGGAGGGTATCAAAGATTCGGCACAGCCGAATTTAACACTCTTACTTGTTTAATATTCATTTTTCAATTTTCATTTTCCATTTTTCATTTTCATATTCCATTTTTCGTTTTTCAATTTCCATTTTGTAGTAGTCATTTTTCATTCTTCAATTTTCATTTTCCATTTTTCAATTTTCATTTTCCATTCCATTTTCCCTTTTTCAATTTTCATTTTCCATTTGTCATATTTCAGTTTTCGTTTCCATTTTCCACTTTCCATTTTTCATTTTTCAATTTTCATTTTCCATTTTTCAATTTTCATTTTTCATTTTCCATTTTTCAATTTCATTTTCCATTTTGCATTTTCCATTTTTCATTTTTCAATTTTCTTATTTTATTTTCCATTTTTCATTTTCCATTCTCCATTTTTCATATTCTATTTTAAATTTTTCATTTTCCATTTTTCGTTTTTCATTTTCCATTTTCCATTCTCAATTTTCTATTTTCCATTTTTCATTTTCCATTTTTCATTTTTCAATTTCCTTTTTTCATTTTCCATTTTTCATTTTCCATTTTCTGTTCTCTATTTTTCATTTTCTATTTTACATTTTCCATTTTCCATTTTTCATTTTTCATTCTCCATTTTCATTATCCATTGGAAAATTTCCATTTTTTCTTTCATATTGGCGATTTTTTTTATTATAACGTGATAACGATGAAAAAATATGTGGCAATACTACTAACATGAGCTATGTTCTGTGTTCTTGGTATTGTTAATATATATGCATATTATTTTTGTGGCATTTTTTTATGTGGTTGTACAATTATTATGTTCAACCACTAAACTGTTACAACAAACACACTGGGTTTTATTTTTTTTAGAGATATCTACATATTTTTGCTCGTATTTAATCACAGTGATGCCCGATGTAGCCCATTTTCAATACCAACTTGCTGGGAATTATGGCAAATGATATTTTTGTAACCTTCTCTAGTGAGATGGCTTTTTTTGTGAATGAGCGTGATTTCAACAGACAGACGGACAGACGGACATCGCTATATCGACTCGAGCTGTCATAAAGATCAAGAATATTTATACTTTATGGGGTCGGAAATTAGTTTTTCGATGCGTTACAAATGGAAAGACAAACCTATATATACCCTCTGCCACTGACGTGTGGAGGGTATAAAAACAGCACTGAAATTGGTCGCATCAAATGGGTATATATAGATGATCAGTTAACTCCCCACAAACTCCTATGGACAAGCAAAACTAAGGCTAAAGAATGATGAAAAAGAATGAAGAAACCTCTACATCAATTCTAATATTAAATATTTGTAATGTTGAATTGATCCCCTAAATAAATATTATTGAAAAATAGTTTGTGTTTTTTTTCCCACTACATATATGTATATAAATTAAAAACACGTAAGAATGTTAAATTCGGATGTGCCGAATCTTTGATACCCTCCACCTCGGTTTGAGTATTGATAATAAATGTAAACAAAATATTGGAAAAATATGCATGCGTTTCCTATATGCATGCGTTTCCGGTTATATGACACAACTTCTCGTTTAATTTAGTTTTTGCTAATTAGATAGCTCGCCCTAACCTCCATTGCAAAGGTAATGGTTGTGTAGGGTGTCTATATGCATTAAATCGTGCTAATTGGAGATGGCTGTATAGTTTCTTTTAACTGGCCAAATATTTCTTCATTGCGGCCATATAGGTCGGATGGAGTAACAAAATAATAACCAAAAAAAAGCTTTTTTATTAAAATATTGCCATATTTGGGAAACATCCAAAAAAAAATTGTGAAAATTTATATATAAATAACATTCTCATCAAATTGCGTTTATTTATGTAACAATTTTTATATTCGCAATTCTTAAATATCATTTGAGGTTTTCTAAAATTCATTGAATTTAAATTAATGTTTTCTGTAGTCTGATTCTGTAAATTTCAACGATCCGACAATCGCAGAATATATCGACAGCTATTGTTGTTTGCACTAAGGATTAAGTGATTCACTAAGTACATACATCTTAACGACAGTCGACAAATCTATTTTTCTATTTATTTAAATTGTAAACGAGTGGCATCTCTGTCAAAATAAGCGAAAACACAAAGATTAGAAACAAACAAATTACTTCGTGTTTGACAGGATGATTTTATGTTTATGTTTAATATCTCTATTTTTTTTTTACTAATACTTCTGTTTATTTATTTGAAAATGAAATAATGAATTGAGTATGCTATTTAATTTTTTTTATTTATATAAAAAGGTTTTTTAATAGAAGCAAAATATTTTCACTATTTTATGATTTTTATTTATGTATGACGACATTTCAACCTAAAAATTTAAGTTTTTATCAACTGAATAAACAACACAAAAATGGTTGTCGTTTAGCTGATTTTAACAATAGCGAATATCGTTTAAAAAGTTTACTGATAATTTTGCTTCTCTTTTTTTTTAACGATTAGACTATCGTTAAAAGAAGTTACTGAAAAGCTATTAATTTCTCCTGAATGCCAATATTTTTTTTTAAATGTAAACATATTTTAATTGTAAACATATTTGGTGTTTTTTTGGAATTTTATGCAATTGATATCATCTAAATTGAAAATTATTATTTCCGACGTTTTGATACGATTTTCTGAAATTCAATTAATATTTTCTAATTTATAATTGGAAATTTTAGTTCCAGCTTTTAGAATTGATATTTTCTAAAATTTGAATGGAAAATTTAAAAAGTGCAATTTTGTATTTATGTGAATAATAATGCTTTAGTAATTATAAACAATTTTTAAAAATTAGATGTAATTGCAATCAGATATTTTGTAGGTAAAGCAAAATAATAATTCTATATAACTATGTAGAACTGTTTTGAAAGCAAAAAACTCATTGATGAACCCGGTAACTCTATTTTGTAAAAACAACAAAAAGTTAATACGCCAAACTTATGTTCATATTTGTAAAAGAATAATGAAAAAACGTATGAAATAAAAGACCAGCCGGTGTATACTCTTAACATTGTTCTGTATGATATCTATTTGAAAACATTGATATTCATGTTCAAATAGAAATAACTATTGCAAAGCTAATTAGAACAAAAATTGTGGCGCCATCTACTGTGGCATAGTCACGCTGAGCACAATGAAGTGACACTCTGTTAATGCAAAAGAAATGTATTTTCCCCACAATTTTATGTAAATAAAATAATATACCGATTTATTTCTAACATGCAGTTATTATGGATATACATATATAGAATATATGTATATTATTTGTATTATTTAATATGTGTATGTATGCATATGTAAATATTACACACAAAAAATACAACATCAAACGTTATTTTTGTGTTTTTCTCTTTAAATAAATTAATACATAAAAATTGGTATACCCTCCACCCCAGTGTGCAGAGGGTATATATAAGTTTGTCATTCCGTTTATAATAATTAGAAAAAAAAATTCTGGTCCCCAAAAAATGTATATATTTGTGATCCTTATAACAAGCGGAGTTGATATAGCGATGTCCGTCTGTCCGTCTGTGGAAATCACGATGATAACTTCAATTGGACAGCTAGGGTGCTCGTTGGCATAGAAACTGATTCACTAACACTCTGAGAAGTTTGCTATTTACAATCGCCCAAATCGGTTGATTAGGGCCCGCGATTTGAATGAAGAACTAAAAAAGTCTTGAAAAAATATGATTTTCTATGTTCTAGTTGTCACGATCACGCCCTCAGTAGGACAGCTAGGGTGATTATTTTTAGTGAGGATGATTCACTAAGGTCATGGGAAGATTTCTGTTTCAAAAATCATTAAAATCGGTAGAACAGGTGCAGGCAAATCTCTGAAAAATTAAAAAAAAATTAAAAATATGATGTTTCTATATAGCTCTTGTTTTGGTTCTAAATGTTGTATTATTTTCATAGCTGGACTTGTTTTTTTTTTGTGGTCGTTGTGGTAATAATATAATAAAAACTAACTCTTTGTAAATTTTTTTAATCAACTCTGGTAGAAAAATTTAAAAGTTTCCATTGTTTTGGCATCACTAAAAAACTTCTTAGATCATTTTTTCCATCACCACGAGCCTACTAGCAAAGTTTCAGATCAGAAAATAATATAAAGGCAGTAAAAATTCACCAACATCTAAACTTTAGATTCTAAACATCTAAGCCTAGATTCTAAAGCAAATAATGCTAAACTACTTAGTTGTTAATAAAAAAATAACAATGTAAATTAAAGAAAAATATGTATTAATTTATTTAAAGAAAAATAATTAAATTAAAAAAATTATAAAATAATAGATATACAAGTCAATAAAAAAAAAGAATATATAAAAAGATAAATGCATTCATAGCATTATAATATATTTAAAAGGTCAATGTTTTCTCACCGTAACCGTAACGTGTCAGCTGTTTTTTTATATGAAAATGATTTAGAACAGTTACCGAACGTTACCGGAACGTCCCAATACTTTTCATGTCAAAAAAGGCTGACACGTTACGTTACGGTTACGTGCGGCTAACTAGTTCTTTACACAGGCCACTGATTTGCAACAACCTCAGGTCTGTTTATATAGTGTTGTAAGCATTAGAAACTGCTGATAAAATTGTTTATATTTTTTTTTTGCTGTAGGTAATAAATAATAAATATAATGAATTGTGAACTAAAATGGATCCAAACATTGAAGGTGGTTTAGTGCAAAAGAGTACCATTTCGCCGCGTAAACATACGTTTAAAAGTAGGTTCAAGGGTAAGTCAGCATATTATTTTTTTCATGAAATCAATAATTCAAGTATTTATTTATTTCCTTAAGGTCAAATTTCATTTCCAAACTCGGACCTTCGATGGGCCCATGGGTAAAAAATTTTAATTGGAAGTATGGGAAGTTCATGTTATATAAAATTATGCCCAGTATCGTTTTCTTTGCAACGATTATTGCGCTATTATTCAACATTGTAATGAGAAATTCCAATTAGATCCGCTAAATGTTAAGGCATTTTACCGAAGAGCAAAGGTTAATTTTGGTGCTTGGAATCCTCGAAATGCTCGTAAAGATTTCCTAAGAGCTGCTGAACTAGATCCTTAATTGCAGGTCGCGGTCGTTAAAGAATTAAAGGCTATTATTGCCAATGTACAACCTGAACGAGATCTTGATACGCAACGTTTACAGCCACTTTTTAAGCTAAATTTGTGCGCAAGTTACGCGTGCAAATATTGTGCATTTTCGTTTTTGTGACTATTTTAAATGCAACAAGTAAGAGTGTTAACTTCGGCTGTGCCGAATTTTTTGATACCCTCCACCTGAGTTTTTAATTTTTAATTTTTAATTAAAATTTTTAATTTTTAAGCTTTAATTATTAATTTTTAATTTTTCGTTATTGATTATTCATTTTTCATCTTTCATTACTCACTTTTCAACCTTAATTTTTCATGTTCCATTTTTCAATTTTCATTTTACACTTTCCATACTCCATTTTTCATATTTCAGTTTCCATTTTCCATTTTAAATTTTTAATATTTTAATTTTTCATCTTTCATTTTTTAATTTTCGTTATTCATTTTCCACTTTCCATTTTTAATTTTTCAATTTCCATTTGCCATTTTTCTTTTTTCAATTTTCATTTTCCATTTTTCATTTTTAAATTTTCATTTTCCATTTTTAACTTTTCATTTTTCAATTTTCATTTTCCATTTTTCAATTTTCATTTTCCATTTTTAATTTTTCAGTTTTCGTTTTCCATTTTCCACTTTCCATTTTTCATTTTCCGTTTTTCAGTTTTCAATTTTCATTGTCCATTTTCCATTATTCATTTTTCAATTTTCATTTTTCATTTTCCATTTTTCAATTTTCATTTTCAATTTCCCATTTTTCATTTTTCCATTTCCATTTTCCATTTTGCGTTTTCAATTTTCCATTTTTCATTTTTATTTTTTAATATTAATTTTTCAATTTTCATTTTCCATTTTTCATTTTCATTTTACATTTTTAATTTTTAATTTTTAATTTTTAATTTTTAATTTTTAATTTTTAATTTTTAATTTTTAATTTTTAATTTTTAATTTTTAATTTTTAATTTTTAATTTTTAATTTTTAATTTTTAATTTTTAATTTTTAATTTTTAATTTTTAATTTTTAATTTTTAATTTTTAATTTTTAATTTTTAATTTTTAATTTTTCAATTTTCAATTTCCATTTTCTAGTAGTCATTTTTCATTCTTCAATTTTCATTTTCCATTTCCATTTTCCCTTTTTCAATTTTCATTTTCCATTTTCAATTTTTCATATTTCAGTTTTCGTTTCCATTTTCTACTTTCCATTTTTCATTTTTCAATTTTCATTTTTCAATTTTCATTTTCCATTTTTCAATTTCAATTTCCATTTTTCATTGTGCATATTCCATTTTTCAATTTTCTTTTTCATTTTCCATTCTCCATTTTTCATATTCTATTTTACATTTTTCATTTTCCGTTTTTCATTTTCCATTCTCAATTTTCTATTTTCCATTTTTCAATTTTCTTTTTCCATTTTCCATTTTCTATTCTCTATTTTTCATTTTCTATTTTACATTTTCCATTTTCCGTTTTTAATTTTCCATTTTTCATTTTTATTTTTCATTCTCCATTGTCCATTTTAATTATCCATTGGAAAATTTCCATTTTTCGTTTTCAGTTTTTCTTTCATATTGGCGATTTTTTTTATTATAACGTGATAACGATAAAAAAATATGTGGCAATACTACTAACATGAGCTATGTTCTGTGTTCTTGGTATTGTTAATATATATGCATATTATTTTTGTGGCATTTTTTTATGTTGTGGTACAATTATTATGTTCAACCACTAAACTGTTATAACAAACACACTGGGTTTTATGTTTTTTTTTTTAGTGATATCTATATATTTTTGCTAGTATCTAATCACAATGATGCCCGATGTAGCCCATTTTCAATACCAACCTGCTGGGAATAATGGCAAATTATATTTTTGTAACCTTATCCAGGAAGATGGCTTTTTTTGTGAATGAGCGTAATTTCAACAGACAGACGGACAGACGGACATCGCTATATCGACTCGAGCTGTCATAAGGATCAAAAATATTTATTATTTATGGGGTCGGAAATTAGTTTTTCGATGCGTTACAAACGGAATGACAAACCTATATATACCCTCTGCCACTGACGTGTGGAGGGTATAAAAAAAGTAACATACATAGATAATACAAAAAAGTAAATGATATATTTAAAAAAACCGAAATTGATATTAATAGTAAAATTTTTAGATATATTTTTTAACAATGTTTATACAAATACTTTCTTAAATAAAGCTTAAAGGTAACTAATATTTAGGGCTTGAAACGTTTTGGCTATAAGAGCTAAATGAAAATGTCAAGTCTAGTTTAATGGCAACACCCCGATTTTTTTTTAATTTTTTGGAGGATTTTGATTTGTACATAACTTTGATACTTATGACCGGACTTCAGCAATATATACATATATCATTGTAAAGCCTACTTTAGTGCCTTTTATCTGATATTTCGAAAATCGAAATCCATTAACCTGTTGTAAACCTATTGATTTTTAATTTTTTTTTTGGTAAAACGTGGCATTATCTCCAAAAATAACGTATTTAATGTATGAAGTTACTAAAACGCGGTAAAAGCAGTTACCATAAGCTTCATTTTGATGTACGTAATGTCTTTGTAGCTCCTTAGGTGCTGGAGTTATTAGTGGATAAAACTCGATTTTTTTTTTAATTTTCATAATAGGACGGATAAGAGTAGAATAATAGTATAATATGTTATGGGTTAATTTCGCCAAAAAAAAGTAAAAAGTGTAGGTAAAATCCCTAATATATCCGGTCATGAAAGGGCTAAGAGGTCAAAACATACATCGAAATGAAGCTAGTGGACCCAGCTTTCATTATACAGATTATTTTATGAGATATTGCCACGTTTTCTTAAAAAAAATTGTAAAAATACAAAAAAAATCAATAAGTTCGTAACGGGTTAATGAATTACGAATTTTAAAATAACAAGTGCTGAAATCCGATCATAAGTAACAAAGTTATGTACAAATCAAAGTCAAAGCTTTCTCTGTCCATAACTCCGAAAATAGGCTCGACCACTAAAAAAAAATATTTCTTCTTAACCACGCCAAAACCCCTCAAAAAAAAATTTAAAAAATCGGGGAGTAGCCACTAAACTAGACTTAAGCCACATATCGTCACTCTTACGAAAACATTTAAAGTAAATGCCAATATGCATCATAATCGCAAAAGAGCTCATCCTAAGGAGCGGCCTGAGGCAAGATGAAATAAAGCTATGATAACTAAGGTTGATGTTAATCTGGTTTCAAATAAAATTATAATTTAAAAAAATAAGATAAAGTAGTTTTTATATCATTTCCTAATAGGAATAGCTCGAATTCTCTGGTTTGAGATCAAAATCACTACTCTTAATTTTAAGGGAATATATTAGTTATGCTGATTTTTCAATGTATGTATGTACAACTAAAAGGCTTTTCACACTTACTGCGGTTTCAGGAAACGCCAGCGTTTTGCTCTCTTTCGTGATATTCGTGCTAAATCACACAATAAATCACACATAATTCCATATAAAAAAAACGCAGACATTTTGCTCATTTTACTGTGATTTATTTGAAATCACAGTAAACACAAGAGAAAGAACAGGGTTGCTCTCCAATAGTAGTTAAAAAAAGCATTAAAATGAAAAAATTTGCATTGCTTATGTCAGAAAAATAATGAAAACAAGTAAGAAAATTATAGTCGGTCTAGACCGACTATACGATACCCTATACCATGCGTTTAGAAACCCTATCTCTTAGGCCCAACTAACTGGACATTGAAAATAAGCAAAAACCCAATTTGAGTGGGATTTTTATTAATTTTTTTGGCCGCAGATATGAAAAAGTTCATATCGGATGCTACATCTATAAAGGACTAGGTCCAAAAATGGACCGATCCTGATCATGTTTGGTAAAGTCTCTTCTATTTTGGAAAAATATGTACAAACAAAATTTGAGAAGAATCAGTGCAATATTTTTGTTTTTTAATAGATTTAAGTGAAGATCGGGAAGCAGCTCTATATGGGGTCAAAGGGATCATTTTTGGACTACTCATTAGTGGATGTAATGAACGCATACAAACCCAATTTGAGTAAGATCTATATGACAATTTGGATCTTATGACAATTTATGTCGATTTCATATGGGTAATTTGTGTGGGGGTTAGGTCTGAACATGGACCGATTCTCACCAATTTCAATAGCGTTCATCCCATGGCCGATAAAAGCTTATATACCAAATTTCATCAAAATATATTTATATTTGCGACCTGCAGTTTGATTACAAGCTTTACATGGACACACAGACGGACGGACGGACGGACGGACGGACGGACGGACATTGTTAGATCAACTCAGAAAGTGATTCTGATTCGATCGGTATAATTAAAGATGGGTCTAGGTCAAATATTTTTGGTTATTACAAACAGCAGCACAAAGTCATTATACCCAAACCACATAGTGGTATAGGGTATAAAAAAAATGTGTTTGTTTATATTTCGTGATTGCTTTGCTGGTAAGTACTTATTTATTATTTATTTATTGTTATTAATGCAAAACATTTAATTTTAACTAATTACAGAAGGAACAAGTATGAAAATTATAGTCGGTCTAGACCGACTATACGATACCCTATACCATGCGTTTAGAAACCCTATCTCTTAGGCCCAACTAACTGGACATTGAAAATAAGCAAAAACCAAATTTGAGTGGGATTTTTATTAATTTTTTTGGCTGCAGATATGAAAAAGTTCATATCGGATGCTATATCTATAGAGGGACTAGGTCCAAAAATGGACCGATCTTGATCATGTTTGGTAAAGTCTCTTGTATTTTACAAAAATATGTACAAACAAAATTTGAGAAGAATCAGTGCAATATTTTTGTTTTTTAATAGATTTAAGTGAAGATCGGGAAGCAGCTCTATATGGGGTCAAAGGGATCATTTTTGGACTACTCATTAGTGGATGTAATGAACGCATACAAACCCAATTTGAGTAAGATCTATATGACAATTTGGATCTTATGCAATTTATGTCGATTTCATATGGGTAATTTGTATGGGGGCTAGGTCTGAACATGGACCGATTCCCATCAATAGCGTTCATCCCATGGCCGATGAAAGCTTATATACCAAATTTCGTCAAAATATGTCCAAATTTGCGACCTGCAGTTTGATTACAAGCTTTACATGGACACACAGACGGACGGACGGACGGACGGACGGACATTGTTAAATCAACTCAGAAAATGATTCTGATTCGATCGGTATAATTAAAGATGGGTCTAGGTCAAATATTTTTGGTTGTTACAAACAGCAGCACAAAGTCATTATACCCAAACCACATAGTGGTATAGGGTATAAAAATGGAGCCAATAAGTGATATATTGTGAGTATCTTAATTATACCCTATACCACTATGTGGTTTGGGTATAATGACTTTGTGCTGCTGTTTGTAACAACCAAAAATATTTGACCTAGACCCATCTTTAATTATACCGATCGAATCAGAATCACTTTCTGAGTTGATTTAACAATGTCCGTCCGTCCGTCCGTCTGTGTGTCCATGTAAAGCTTGTAATCAAACTGCAGGTCGCAAATATGAATATATTTTGATGAAATTTGGTATATAAGCTTTTATCGGCCATGGGATGAACGCTATTGAAATTGGTGAGAATCGGTCCATGTTCAGACCTAGCCCCCATAAGATCCAAATTGTCATATAGATCTTACTCAAATTGGGTTTGTATGCGTTCATTACATCCACTAATGAGTAGTCCAAAAATGATCCCTTTGACCCCATATAGAGCTGCTTCCCGATCTTCAGTTAAATCTATTAAAAAACAAAAATATTGCACTGATTCATCTCAAATTTTGTTTGTACATATTTTTGCAAAATACAAGAGACCTTACCAAACATTATCAGGATCGGTCCATTTTTGGACCTAGTCCCTTTATAGATATAGCATCTGATATGAACTTTTTCATATCTGCAGCCAAAAAAATTAATAAAAATCGCACTCAAATTTGGTTTATGCTTATTTTCTATATCGAAGTAGTTGGACCGAAAGATAAGGTCTCTAAACCATGGTATAGGGTATCATATAGTCGGTCTAGACCGACTATAATTTTCTTACTTGTTTTATATTGAATTTTCATTATAAAAATTTCATAGGCTTAAGTCTAGTTTAGGGGCGATGCCCCGATCGGTTCAAAATTTTTACCACTTAATATGGGATTAATATTTTTAATATGGGATTATCTCATAAATAGACGTGTATCATATATGCTTTTATATTAACCCTCTAACCGTTTTTTTTCAATAATGTTTTAAAATCGACCATAATTTCAATTTTTAGTAATTAAAGCATTCTGAGAAATAATCTCAACTCAGTTTCAATTTACCTATGAAAATATGTGCGCCAGGTGCAAAATTACTTACACCGTCTGTAGACGGTCAAAACGGTTTAAGGTAAAAAAATTGGGATAATAATTTTGCATGTTGAACATGAAGGATATTTTATTTCTTCTTAAATTAAAGTAAAAATTCATTTGACAATGGTTGTTAGCGAAAAAGTGCAAAGCCCATGTGCGATTTGCTCACGGAAGTCTGGCAATTTAATCTTGCTGCTTGGATTAATGCGATGATAAAGAATATATGCATTCGTTACGGTCATATCGATGAAATGATAAAATAATCGATTCATTGGATTGCGTGTCTTTAGACGAATATGATATCGTCCCATTAAACCATCCATCAAAACCACTCCACCCATATGCCTATTGTATTCTTTTATTATTTGCGGACAATCCACTTCGACGTATTGCTTTCGTTTTCGATCGTTACGTGGTGCTTTGTTTGGATGTATTGGATGGATATTTTTCAAAAATGGCATGGCCCCAACGTATGTCGATGCAAGTCGAACTCCTCGGTTGTCCTTCCATAATACAGTCGATATGTTTACACCATATGCTGTGCCAACAAACTCAACGGCATATCCTCTGACAGCCTTTTTAAACTCTTCGTCTCTTTCATTTGGCAACTTAGAATTCGAAATTCTATTCGAACGAATAGTGCCCAGACTAAAAATTCCCTTTGCACGCAGATAAATTAGAAGAGGTAGTGAGGTATAAAAATTGTCAAAATATACAATATGGTTTTGAAATTCAGAAACTGATTGGGTGAGACGCACAACCACGTTTGCTGTGGGACCAAGGTCTGGTACTCCTGGCAAGAGAGTATTGTCGCCAGCTCCGATAAAAATTTCAAATCTATATGAATATCCAAAGGTATTGCACAAAACAAACAATTTTATACCCCACTTATGAGGCTTATTCGGCATATACTGTCGTAGATGATGTTTCATTTTTGTTGCACACATTTGCTCATCTACACAAAGGCGTGCTGTTTTCGGCACAGAGTCAAATCTTTGGTTGAAAAGTTCAGAAATACTCCTGATACGATATAAAGGATCATAACCATATACACCTCTCTTTATACGTTGTTCTTCATCGGCAAAAGATAAATATCGTTTTATGTTTTCAAATTGCCTGCAAGACATCGTGCTTCGTATTGTTTGAAATGCATTCTTGCTCCAATAACTTGCCATGCTTGGGTATCGATATAGCGACATATACAGAAGAATTCCTATAAACTTGTGAACATCTGCCTCTGAAACTGAAAACAGAGTATTGACATTTTCTTGATGCGCAGCACGGTTTGTTTCTGAAACAATTAGTTTGACTACTTCAGATGCGAAAAAGTATTTGAAGCATTGTAATGGCGTTTCTAAATTCTTAATAGCTTGCGGCAAAGAACTATTACCTCGAAATGCAACCTCATTGACATGAAGCTGTAATGGCTTTTTTCCACACAATTTGATGAAATTCTTTTGATTTTATATCAATTTCGGTCAAATCTTTGCGATTGAAGCCGCCAGTAGATGGAATTGATGTAGGGCCATCAGTTTCAACTTCTGGTAATGAGGATCGAGGTCGCTTGGATGGTTTGAAAGACGCTTCTGCCGATGTGGTAGGAACTGGTGCTTCTAGTAATTAAAGTTTGAATTCAACACATAACAAATGAACAATTTACCAAAATGTTACCTTGTTCTATGGAGCTGTCATTCAAAGAAAAATTTATATCATTCAACAGTGCGGAGCTTGTATCACAATGTTCCATTTCATTCAAGCACTCCGATATTGCTGTGTTAGTTCAACCGCTTAGTTCAACATCAAGAGACAACATAAATGCGTTTATTTCTTCATCAGACATCCTGGATAGCTTAGTTTTTCGATAGTTGCCTTCTGGAGATTTCATTTTATGAAATTTTGACCCTTCGTTATCCATTGCTTAAAAACGCAGTGAAAAAATGTGATATGTCAATCAAAGAGCTTTGAAACGTCTCCTAATACGGTACGCACACGAATATATAAAAGTTGGCGTTAACCGTTATGACCGTCTACAAACGGTCATCAGAAAACATTATGAATATACATATATATTTTTTTTATTCGAAGTAAAACCATATATTATGAAAATATATAATATTTAACACTTGCCATAAATTTTTCAAGCCTTTAGAAAAATAATAAATATATAATTTTTGCAATTTAAAATGCACTCTTTTTCACAATAATTTATTTCACTTTTTGCACTGACCTACAACATCCAACTGGCACTGCTACTCAAAATAGAAAGAGAAGTGAGCATTATAATTTGAATTCACACACAATATGATCACTAAAAACCGTTATAACGGTTTTTAAAGCTACTGTCGCATGAGAATCATTTATATAAGCAAAAAAGCAATGACCGTCTACAGACGGTTATAACGGTTAGAGGGTTAACTGAATAAAAGGTAGGTCCATAAACTTTATTTTGATGTATCTCATGACCACTTAACCCTTTCAGAACCTTATATATTTGGTATTTTAACTTAATTTTTAAGGCTTTTTGAAAAATTTATTCCTAATTCTAGCCTGCAGTGCTTTAAAACAACACAACAAAATTCTTTATCCGTCCTATTATGAAATTTTTTTTTAAAAAAATCGCGCTTTAAAACAACGCAACAAAATTCTTTATCCGTCCTATTATGAAAATTTTTTAAATCAATAAAGTTGCCACAATTTAAAAAAATAATATAAATTTTAACTACCTTAGAAATACAAATATATTTTCCAAAAAGCATTATAAATATGACTAAATATAAAATAAATACATAAATAAAATAAAAAAATATCAAAAATCCATAAAATATCAATATATTTTTCAAAAAGCATAAAAATGTAGATAAAATACCAAATATGTCCGGTTCTGAAAGGGTTAAGTGGTCATGAGATACATCAAAATAAAGCTTATGGACCTACCATTTATTCGGTTAATATAAAACCATATATGATATACGTCTAGTTATGAGGTAACCTCATATTTAAAAAAAACTCACAAAAATGCAAAATTTTCAATGGGTTCATAGTGGGTTAATGGATTTCAAATTTTACCAAACAGAAGGCACTCAAATAAGCTTTCCAACGATATACATATTGTCGAAATCCGATGCTAAATGACAAAGTTATACACTAGTCAATATCAAAAATTTGGGGGTCCATAACTCAGAAAATAGGCTCGACCGACAAAAAAAAAATTTTGCCTGGAATCACCCCAAAAGCCCCCCCCCAAAAAAAAAAAAAACTAAAATATCGGGGCATCGCCCCCAAACTAGACTTGTTCCAATTCTGCTTGAGCTGCGGGAAGAAGAGATTCTGCAGCTCCGCGGTAACAGGAAATACTATAATATAAAAATACAATGATATAAACTCATATATTATTAAAATTAAATTCATTTTCTGATTTTTTATTAAATTTGTTTATTTACGCGCTTGTGTTGTTTACAATCAAAACAAACTTGCTGCAGATATGAGAAATGTCAAATGAAACGGCAGTAAATAACAAAAACATAATGTGAACACTATGATTTCGAAACCATCTCAAGAGAGCGAATTTCTGGGGTTTCGCTGAAACGCAGTAAGTGTGAAAAGCCTATAAAATATGTTGAAATGTAATATTAATAAAATCTTAATTTTCTGATTGGATCGATTTAATAAAGTGGTGCAACCTACAAGTAATACACCGGATACAATATAATATTTATGTGATATTTTTATTCATATATTAAGGGCAGTATACCCGGTCAAAATGTTTGACGTCAAATTCATGTATGTGTGCATGAAGCTTTTCTCTTACTGCATAGCTCTTCAATCATTCGTTTGGTATTTCCACGTCTTCTATCAATTCTAATATGTTTTTCTTTTCTTCCGACATTTTTACATCCATTCGCTTCGAAGTCACATCAAAAATGAGACTATGCAGGACGATCAACGATTTACACGCATCAAAATCGCACGTCAAAAAATCTAAAATTTTTGATTTTGCTTCAATCATCATCGGCGTGACACATACATCCACATTTTCACTAATACCACTACAATGCTTGTCATGCATTTTGAAGTGATGGAGATATCCATCATCGTTGACCGGTCACGCTTGCTTATAATGATACACGATTTATTATTTTTTATTTATTTATTGTATTAAAAATCAAAAAATTCAAAATTATAATTAAACATTAAAAACACTACAATATAACTAATTCCGAAACGTGTTGATAACTTTGAGCCAATAGACATAAAGACAATGCTGACTTCACTCGAAACATCCCTCAAAGTGGTACGTAACTTAGCACTGAATAAATTAACTAAACTCAATAGAAATACCCGGTAATGGGCCTTATTAAAATCAGTAGTTTCTTAAAGAAAACAATTTATTGTAACACTTATATATCAAAAATTCATATTAAAGGTTGATGTTAATCTGGTTTCAAATAAAATTATAATTTAAAAAACTAAGATAATCATATAATAGGAAAAGCTCGAATACTCTGGTTTGAGATCATCATCATCACTATTAATTTTAAGGGAATATATTAGTTATGCTGATTTTTCGATGTATGTACAACTAAAATATGTTGAAATGTAATATTAATAAAATCTAATTTTCTGATTAGATCGATTTAATAAAGTGGTGCAACCTACAAGTAATACACCGGATACAATTTAATATTTATGTGATATTTTTATTCATATATTAAGGGCAGTATACCCGGTCAAAATGTTTGACGTCAAATTCATGTATGTGTGCATGAAGCTTTTCTCTTACTGCATAGCTCTTCAATCATTCATTTGGTATTTCCACGTCTTCTATCAATTCTAATACGTTTTTCTTTTCTTCCGACACTGAATAAATTGACTAAACTCAATAGAAATATCCGGTAATGGGCCTTATTGAAATCAGTAGTTTCTTAAAGAAAACAATTTATTGTAACACTTATATATCAAAAATTAATATTAAAGCGTACCTTTTGAGTGTTGCGAATTAACAATTTCGGCCAAAACTGATATACTTCATTTGGAAAATTGATGAGTAAATGATGTATCCATTCAAATACTGCTATCTTTGTTTGTACAGAACCGTGTGTGAGATGTATTTACGGATACTTAACATTCCTTAATATTCTTCATATTATCAACATTATATTCCAGACATGGTAGAGTAGCATAAACTAAAACATTCGAGCCAAATATTAAAAGAAATTGCCGTGTCCATGTTATGGCAATAGACTGAAAGATAGATACATATAAGGATTAGTGTAAAATTCTGCAAGGAAGATTTACTTTGTTTCTAGCTAGCATTTTTAACAAAATGTCAGTGTATTACCTTAGTAAGTTCATTTGGTGATTGCGCATGTATTTTGAATATATTTATAGTCTTCCATGCGCACTGAACTGAAATCATTACGAAACGATGTTAACAACTGTGTCAGCGTAGTTTCACACATTTGTATTTCTTGTGTATTATCTTCAACATCATAAAAAGTCAGCTAATAATATCAGTCAAAAAGATAACCATATTATTTTCTGGTACAGCATTCAGAATCGAAATCCAGAATATAACATATTATCGCACAATATAATTCTTTACATAAATGCGTTTCTTAAGATGAGGTATAAGTTTCTAGATTGAAAGTTTGTGAAGATTCTATAACAATATTTTTAAGCAGCAAATAAATCGGGGAAGAAGGGTATAATGGAGGGACGGGCCATCACATTATACAAGGATCACACGCAAAATACCGGACACGTAAATCCTGATCATTTAAGCAATTGCGAATGGGACTAACGAATTCACTCACATATTTTGAAGAGTCCTAAAGAAACAACAAAAATTAACTTGGAACTTTTAATTTAATTAATTACTTACCTTTCTTAAACCTAAACTTGTAATCGTTATCTGAATGCCGGAAGGAGGCAGTCATTGGACAACAAACACCTTTATAAGTTTTCGCATTTGGGCAGGGTTATTTTTCATATTAAACTCTTTAACAATTCTGTGCGCGATATCAGTTGAATCATTTAAATAATCAGCTTTTTTTTTTAAATATACATGTATAAAGTATTAACTTTATTTACGTCCATATTTTTGTTTATTTTAACAATTTAACACTTCACAGTTTATTTCACTTTCCGACAGCCAAATACACAGGCCAACCAAATGTCTAATGAATAATACCCGGGAGTTCACAAATATTGGTGTTTAACGAAAAAAAAAAAATTGGATAGAAAAGAACTAGATATGCCAGACCATGTAAATGTACTGGAAGGAAAACGTGATGCATGAAACACATAGACGACAGCGGCTACACGACTACTGGCTATCAAAAATAATATACACACGTTTATATGAAAACGATTATTTTGACACTAACACAGCTGCACGGCTACACGGCTACTTTTGTCGCTGTAGTCAACTTAGAATAATTTCTATTTTTGTTGGCTACAAAACAAAAATAGTGTTGACAATATAACAAAATATCTAAAAGAAATTAGTGCTATGAAATATTTTATTTTGTAAAAAAAAAATCACAAAATGAAATGCCATAATTCCATTAATAATCAAAAGGAGTTAAATAAATTTATTTATTTATTTTTACTGGAACAAGTGGAGTTTAGGGGCTCTTGGGTTGATTCTAGGAAAATATTTTTTTTCGTCAGTCGGGCCTATTTCCCGAGTTATGGACTTCCAAAATTTTGACATGGACTTTTATATAACTTTGTTATTTAGTATCGGATTTCAGCGATATACATATATCATATGAAAGCTTACTTGCGTGGCTTTTATTTGACATTTTTAAATTTAAAATTTGTTAACCCATTATGGACCTATTTAAAATTTTGTATTTTTGTAATATAGTTTTTATTAAAAATGGAATCATCTCATATATAGACATATATCATGTGTGCTTTTACGTAAACTGAATAAAAGCTGGGTCCAATAGCTTCATTTTGATATATATTTCGACCTCTTAACCCTTACGGGACCATATGGTAATATATTTGGATTTACTTACTGTATTAACACATTTTGCTGCTCTTAAAATTGTGTTTACAAGTGCCCCTATATTAAAACAAGGAAAAAATATAAATAAAATAATTATCGCTAAATCAATATATTTTCTAAACCTTATTCTTACAATTGAAATAAAATAGGTTCGCATTGGTTTTACCAAGAATATAAATATTCAAGTGGAGGGTATCAAAGATCCGGCACAGCCGAATTTAACACTCTTATTTGTTTTTGCTTAATTTACATTGTTTTTTTTATTAACAACTAGGTATTTTAGCATTATTTGCTTTAGATGCTGCTGAATTTTTACTCCCTTTATATTAACTCGTAGTGTCTACTCGTCGAAAAAATTTTGGATCGATTTTAACCCCTTTCCCGTGACCCAATCGATCTGAAACTTTGCAGTCAGGCTCGTGGCAATGGCAGAAATGATCTAGTCAATTTTTTCAGTGATGCCAAAACAATGGAAACTTTCAAATTTTTCTACAGAGTTGATAAAAAAAATGTACAAAGGGTTAGTTTTTATTATATTATTACCACAAAGACCACAGAAACAACAAGTCCAGCTATGACAACAATACAACATTTAGAATAACAACAAGAACAATATAGAAACATCATATTTTTAATTTTTTTTTTAAATTTTCAGAGATTTCACTGGACCTGTTCCACCGATTTTAAAAAGAACAACAAAGAAAATTACATATTTTAAAGACTTTTTTTAGGTCTTCATTCAAATCTCGGGCCCTAATCGGCCGATTTGGACGATTTTAGTGAATCATTTTACGAGCACCGTAGCTGCCCGATTGATGCCGTCATCGTGATTTCCACAGACGGACAGACGGACATCGCTATATCAACTCCGGTTGTTATAAGGATCACAAATATATATATTTTATGGGGTCTAAAATTTTTTTTCTAATTATTACAAACGGAATGACAAACTTATATATACCCTCTGCACACTGGAGTGGAGGGTATAATGAATAATAATCTGACCCAAAGCATTGATATTTTAGATAAAATTTATTAAAGCTTTGTAAGTTATCTTTATTCGTTCTATGCGCTTACACTTCACACCTTTGCAAGGCTTTGGTAGCATTATTAATGAAATTATAGATAATATTAAAGTGATTATACTTACCTAATCGACTAGGAATGCCCCTTTTATAATAAAAATGGCTTCAGCTCTACGTTCAGAAAACAGGAGATTGGATGTTATAGCAATCTATCTCTTAAGGCCAGTTTACACTATCACACTTTGTAATACGATCTGTCAGAAATTCGAGTATTATGAAAAAGTCGTATAATGTAAAAAGCTTTTGTTATGAAATTGACAGTCTGTAGGATTTCATTTTCGAAGTCCGATGGTTTTTGAAACATTTCTAAAAACTTGCCATTTTCATCGGACCAGAGTTGTTTTTTTTTGGTAATATTAAAAAAATGGTAAACAAAAACAAAGAAAGTGAAAATAAAATATAAATTTCAAAATAAATTTGCTTATTATTCTAAACAGCTGTTTTCATAAGACTTGAGTGTTATGGTGTAAATGGCCTAAGTATGCAGAAATAATGTCGGTACGACTTTATGACAGTCCGATGAATTTCATCGGATTTTTATTTCGAAAAATCATACGACTGAGTGGTATCATGTAAATGGGCCTTTAGTAGGTGATACAATAATAAAAAGGAAACAAATCAAAATTCAAATAACAAGAGACTACGCAAAAATAAAATAAATCAACAGACATGCGCAACCAACTGGCACCAAATTAAACACGCCAATGAATTGTTTAACTCCATTTGGGAAAAATATAACGACATATACGAAAAAATCTACAATAACTAACACATTTGTAACAATTTTGCTATAAGTTTTAAGCAAAATGTCAATCAAATTCTACATAAGTGCAACACGAAAACAATTTAAACTCACCCAAGTATCTTTAAGAATTCCTTATATCTTAATAACACAAACGAAGAGATATTTAACATATTAAGTACCCTCAATGATAATAAAGGTCCTGGATTTGACGGAATCAGACCAAATAATATTAGAAATAATGCTTTGGTTTTGACCCCGCTAATTAAAAAATTAACAAACCTTACTTTATATAGCTCTATCATACCAGACACTTTAAAAAATTTACAAATTCGCCCAATTTACAAAAATGAAAAATCCGATTTTAACAACTACCGACCATTTTCTATACTCTCGTTCCTAGAGAAGGTTATGGAAGAAATAGTGTGCAGAAGAATTACAGAATTTATAGTGAAAATATTGTAATTAATCCCAACCAATTCGGCTTCAGAAGGATAAAAACATGAACAAGTTTTGGAAACTTCGCTAATTTTGTCCACGAACAACTAAGTAGTCATCACTGTCTCACGGAATACGAGGTAATTGCTTGGAATGTTTTAAAAATTATTTATCATTTCGTAGTTATTTTGTGAAAATTTCAAATAACGTCAGAGATGATACAGATTATGGCATACACAAGGTTCAAAATCAGGTCCCATATTGCATATAATATATTCCAATAATTTAATAGAAATACATACGATGAGTAAAACTTATGCTTATGCAGATGACACCGCCATTGTAGTCGCCCACAAAGATCTAGAAATCGGCAAAAATCATACAGCACCGGCTAGATATTGCAACAAAATGGTGTCATGATCACGGTCGACTTATAAATTCTTCAAAAACCAAACTCATGAACATAATGCCTCCCTACTTCCGCTATACTAATATTCAAATAAAATGTCTTCACAACACATTTCAAATGGAAATTTCATATGGACGAAATACGAAAGAAACTAAGAAAAGCTGCACCTTAATAATTGCTCCAACAATAATGTATTGAGATAAGTCTATTTTTCAATGGTTGAATCTCATTTCAGACATGGGATTACTGCGTGGCGGAATTCACCGCATTGCAACGCCCTACAATAGACTCAAAATGAACTGTTCAAAATCCTAGAGAAAAATCATATAAATCGTACTAGCGACGTAAATGATAACTGACACAAAACCCAGCTATTCCTGCAAATGCAGTCAATAACAACAACAATCGGTTCATCGCACAAAATACAAATAAAATTGAAAAAGGCGGAAATGTCTTAAACATACAACGTATCTACTGTGCCACAATGACAATAGAATTCTTTAGTGATAATCGATTTTTCCACAAAATTTAACAAAATTGTAATACCAGACGACGAGCTGAAGGACAATATGATGTCCCAAATTTCACCAACAAGTATAGAAGAGGCACACTCTCACTTGCACTTAAACTAGACGCCGTAAATACTACCTATAATAGCAGTAGAAGAACAAACTTCAAAAAGATTCTTTTAGAATTTACAATGAAATAAATATGTTAACACATAAAACATTTTAATTGCATTACTACACCTGCAGACAAGCACTTAATGCCATGTTCACATGAACAGCAAGATTCGCGGTTCGCTCTCCCATTCACGGTTCGTGCCCGAATCATGATTGAATCTACATGATTCGCCATACAAATTTTTGAGAGCGAATCTACTTGGTTCAAAATGAACCTAGTTGTGAACCTAGAAACATTGAGTGTCATATCCAAGTTTGATAAGAAATTATCGCTAGCTGTCAAAAATATATATACAAAGAGAAAACAAAAGATTAATTTGTGCAATAAAATAAATAGAAATATTTAACAAATAAAAAGTATATATTTACATATATATATTCAAATAGAAATGTAACAAGTAAGAAAATTATAGTCGGTCTAGACCGACTATACGATACCCTATACCATGCGTTTAGAAACCCTATCTCTTAGGCCCAACTAACTGGACATTGAAAATAAGCAAAAACCAAATTTGAGTGGGATTTTTATTAATTTTTTTGGCTGCAGATATGAAAAAGTTCATATCGGATGCTATATCTATAAAGGGTCTTGGTCCAAAATTGGACCGATCCTGATCATGTTTGGTAAAGTCTCTTGTATTTTGCAAAAATATATACAAACAAAATTTGAGAAGAATCAGTGCAATATTTTTGTTTTTTAATAGATTTAAGTGAAGATCGGGAAGCACCTCTATATGGGGTCAAAGGGATCATTTTTGGACTACTCATTAGTGGATGTAATGAACGCATACAAACCCAAATTTGAGTAAGATCTGTATGACAATTTGGATCTTATGGCAATTTATGTCGATTTCATATGGGTAATTTGTATGGGGGCTAGGTCTGAACATGGACCGATTCTCACCGATTTCAATAGCGTTCATCCCATGGCCGATAAAAGCTTATATACCAAATTTCGTCAAAATATATTCATATTTGCGACCTGCAGTTTGATTACAAGCTTTACATGGACACACAGACGGACGGACGGACGGACGGACGGACGGACGGACGGACGGACATTGTTAAATCAACTCAGAAAGTGATTGTGATTCGATCGGTATAATTAAAGATGGGTCTAGGTCAAATATAGGTTTTTTTTGGTCTAGTACTGTGATATGTAGTGTTAAAGAAAAAACAACTGTGACATTTTTATTTATTTTTATACCCTATACCACTATGTGGTTTGGGTATAATGACTTTGTGCTGCTGTTTGTAACAACGAAAAATATTTGCCCTAGACCCATCTTTAATTATACCGATCGAATCAGAATCATTTTTTGAGTTGATTTAACAATGTCCGTCCGTCCGTCCGTCCGTCCGTCCGTCCGTCCGTCTGTGTGTCCATGTAAAGCTTGTAATCAAACTGCAGGTCGCAAATATGAATATATTTTGATGAAATTTGGTATATAAGCTTTTATCGGCCATGGGATGAACGCTATTGAAATTGGTGAGAATCGGTCCATGTTCAGACCTAGCCCCCATACAAATTACCCCTATGAAATCGACATAAATTGCCATAAGATCCAAATTGTCATATAGATCTTACTCAAATTGGGTTTATATGCGTTCATTACATCCATTAATGAGTAGTCCAAAAATGATCCCTTTGGCCCCATATAGGGCTGCTTCCCGATCTTCACTTAAATCTATTAAAAAACAAAAATATTGCACTGATTCTTCTCAGATTTGGTTTGTATATATTTTTGCAAAATACAAGAGACTTTTCCAAACATGATCAGGATCGGTCCATTTTTGGACCTAGTCCCCATATAGATATAGCATCCGATATGAACTTTTTCATATCTGCAGCCAAAAAAATTAATAAAAATCGCACTCAAATTTGGTTTTTGCTTATTTTCTATGTCCAGTTAGTTGGGCTTAAGAGATAGGGTTTCTAAACGCATGGTATAGGGTATCGTATAGTCGGTCTAGACCGACTATAATTTTCTTACTTGTTTCAATTATAATATTAATTTAAAAAATTAAAATTGTGTTTTATGCCCTATATGTTTATTGTGTAAAACTTTTTGTTTTTGGAAAACAAAAAATTAATGTGAAAATTGACAAAAGAATATTTATTAAATAAAATTCATCCCTGAAGATGCTGGAAAATACCCAGCGAAACGTCGGAGTTTGAAAATGAAATAAATAGTCTTTTATTTATTTTTTTTTTTTAAATAGTGACCTTGAAAGCCCATTTAGAAAAATTCTAAAATACATAATATTTTTGGTTGTTACAAACAGCAGCACAAAGTCATTATACCCAAACCACATAGTGGTATAGGGTATAAAAACTGAAATAGTGAAACGTAAAGTGTAGAAGGATGTCTTTAAATATGTGCACAAAAAATATAAACGTCAAAATGAAACAAGAACACTCGTCTGAACACCATGGTTCACAATCATGATTCAGAGAGCGAATTAAGTGGTTCATTTTGCCGTCTGAACATTGTAATATGTTTTGATATATAATTTAAATACATCTACCAATCTTATATATATTTACGCTGATCCCTGACTCACTGACTGACTGACTGATTCTGTAACGCTGAAATAATACACACACATAGCACTCCCTACAAAGCTATGAGAAATACACAAACAAAATTTAATCTTTCTCATTTTATACAAACACACACACAATTTTCTCTCTTCTTTGTGCTCAGTGCTGCTAATAAAATCTTCTGAAAATCTAGAATTTTGGAAACTAAATCGCCAAAATTGTCATTTTTAAAACAAGAAATTGTCAAAAAAAATTTTACCGCTTATAAAACTCGAAAAAATATTAAAAAAGGAAGCAATAAAATTTATTTATATCATTCATATTACAAATATTATTACAGCATTGGTTATTTCTACATATAAAAATGTATTAGTGGTGAAATTTCAACGGAAAAAATTTAACACAGCAATCAACTAAATAATTTTATTTGGCCAGTTAAAAGTATCGCCGTAATTCAAACTTAAATCTTAAATAGAGGTGCTATTCAAGGTATTTCCGTTTTGAAACGACTTGACCCAGAATTAAATCTATACATATTTTGTAATTTCCATTTACACTGAACAAAAACTATCAATTTTCGATAAACAACCCATTAATTGTTAACCCTTGGAATCGAAATTTTTATACTACTGAAAATTTTAAATCTTCAATCATCATTTTAACAAATTTAACAAATCATTTTAACAAATTGAAAAATCGTCGAAATTACAATAAGTTGTCTAAATTGGCAACACTGCTAACGACAATAGCACTACATATGCAGATTTCATGTTACATATGGAATAAATTGATCCCAAAAAATGCATCAAAAAAAACTAATATCTATTCAAATTCTTCTTTAAATTCCCATTGTTGGTCAATGAGAAAATTCTGCAAAAAAAAGGAAAGGATGAAATTTTAAACATTTTTATTTTTCTCATTTAACGTCGTCCGATATGCATACATACTTCTTTTATCAAACTAAACTTATCCGTTTGTCTGTTTTGTTTTTCATCTCAAAATTGTTTTGTATTGTTAAGAGTGCTTTCGCTCAGGTTCTCTGATGGCCAGCACTTACCAAAGAGTATGCTTTTTTGATAAATATTTGAGAAAAAAGAGATCTTCAATGTGGATTTTGTTGTTGTCCAACGTATGATTTCGTTATAGCTCTGTATTGAAAAGCCCTTGAAAAATAGTGCAATATTGAGTTTAAAATTTAAATTATTGTAACTTTGCATAATTAAATTGCATTGTAATTTTAGAGAGAGGAGGGAAAATAATTTTTTTTTCACTCATAATATAAATTTTTGCATAATTTGCTTTAAAAAAAATTTAGACAAACATAAATTACGTAAATGGGTATATTTAAGATTTTAATTTTAATAATTAATTAAAATAATCATGGAAGAATTAAAGGCAATTTTTTTTTAAGTAAAACTAATACGCGCTTCTTTTTTCTTTTTTGGATTTATAAATAGATAACTTTGCAAAAAATGTAGTTCTCTTTTTTCAGTTTCAGTATGATAAAATATGAAATATTTTTTCTTTTTTGCGTAGGTGTATTGGTGTTTGTATTTCCTTAAGGGGTGGTAGGTTTTAAAACCTTTTTTTGCATTTCTCTTCCTGAATGCACAGCATATCGAGAGTGTTGTGTCAAAATTTTACGTAAATCAGAGCAAAACTTAAGAAGATACAGCGTTTCCAGCGACCGGCCTCATACGGTATATAGTATATAAATCCGTTTTTAAAAAACTTTAAACCGATTTTCTCGCAAATAAATGTTCGAAGTCCGTGAACATCATAACTCAAAATCTTCTTGACCGATTCTTTTGAAATTTTTGACACTATGTCTACACATAAATCATAAGGTAACCACGAAGGTTTTTTTAATTCCATTTTCTTCCCCATTTTTTAACAACAAAACCCGAAATTGTATAGCAAAAATCGTTTTTCACTTCAAAATTCTGCAAAAAAAAAAAAAAAATGAAAAACTCTTCGTCACTACTTCAGGAAACATGTCACCTTTTGAACGCATTTCGATTTTTTTATTTCACATGGTCCGGTAACGATTTATGATGGTCACCGCAACAACGCCTCCGGATATTGGCTGTGACGGACTTATTTATTAATTCAAAGATTCTTCAAATGTTATGCTATAACGTGTATTCATGTCTTCAAAAAAGAATTATGCAAAATACGACTTTTATTAACTTTTAGTATTTTTTTGTTTTGTCCGAAAGGTTTAAAAACTTTTTTAGTTGAATAAGTTTATTTATTTTGATGCATTTTAAAAAGTTATAAAACATAAATTAAATTATTAAAAAGATACATATTTATAGTTTGTCTTAATAAAACTAAAATTATCGAGTTTCTATCAAAATAAAATATTTATTTTAAATCATATAATATTAAAAACTCATGTATAGAAGCAGAAAGTATAAAGCCAAGGTTGGCTACTGGCAAACTTTTGCGAAAATATTCATAAAAAGACCATTTCAAAACTTCATTTGAAAATCGGAGTTTTTGTTTTGTATTTTTTACAACTGTTTTTCGATTTTTTTTTTTTAAGAAATTTTAAAAATATTAAAATTAATTTTTTAAACATATATAAAATATAGGAAAATTCTGAAATGGAAAAAAAAATTTGTTTGTTAAAGTCAAAATAAACGGGCGCTTAGGCGCCACACAATCCTCTAGTACATTATATCAGGCATAGTTTACAATGATAAAAAAAACAAAGAAAGACAAGAGATGAAGACGCTGATTATGATAATGAAGAAAATGAACAAACCTACCGCTTTAAATATTCTCTAAATATTTCTTCTGAAAATACGAATTTATACTCTGTACAATCTGACGTCATAGAACTCAGGTCAGATATAAAGGAAATACAAAAAACAATGGAGCAATTATCAGCTAATATGATTTCTACGAATTTGAATTTAAAGAAGGAAATAAAATGTGCTCTTACAACAATAATAATTTAAATCAAATAAGCACTTTAAACACACGCATAATCAAATTAGAGTAGCAAATAATAAACAAAAATATCGAAATAATAAATGTACCAGTATATGAGCCACCAGGATGTCGCAAAGACAATTGCAGCCGCACTAAATGTAGAACCAAAGACACTGATATTTGTAATGCATATCCACCAAAGCATTAAACGAGAAAAAGAAAAAATATACCCATTAGGTATGCGATGAAAATTATACACATGTGAAGAAATAATTAACACCCTACAACAAGCGAAAAATTTGGTTAGCCAAAACAGAAGAAAAGAGTCTAAATGGAGTTTCGCACGCTCGTCGAAATGAAACTTCCTCCGCAATTGCTGATATTGAAATATTTGCGTAAATAAATTTATTGTTATCTCTTTTATCGCTTTTTTTTATATAGGGGAAAGTGTTCGGTTGGCGGCACCCTTTTGTTTTTGTGGACAAGTGCATACCAACGAAAAGCTAGATACCCTAGCTAACACCCGGTGAAGAAAAATGTTTATTAACAGTTTAGTCAAATGTTTTTTTGCCATTTAGAAAAATGTTGCACCCCAAGAAAATCCACTGAAAATGGAAGAATATCAATGAAATCCACCAGTATTCAAAGAACAAAAGGAAATTTATTTATGTTAATGACTATCGATGGCACTTTTCGCAATAATCCTCACCAGAATGATGGCGCTGCGGCATTCGCTTTTATTGGCAGCTTTTCCACCAAACATCGTTTGATTGCTTTAATCACAATCAATCTACTTTAAAGAAGACGATTGTTTTGGGGGTGACATGGTTAAAAATATCGAAAAATTTATTAAAAACAACACCGAAATTAATTACATTTAGATCCCTGATGATATTACACTATTTGTCACAAAAAAAGCGGTGTCGACAACCGACTATGTATAGGTGCCGAGAACCGAGTTTAGCAGCCATTTTGAAAAGTGAAAAAATTATTTTTGCTTGCAAACACTTTGGTAACGTTGAATCACAAAATATACTGAATTTGTTTCACAAATATTCAATGCTAAGTGCACTTTAAAACACTAATAAATCACCAATATAAAATTTCAAAGTTGAATTTAACCCGTTAGAAAATATTTTCATTGTAAAATCAAAGCACATGCGTCTGTTTTCTTTGGTATTTGGCGTAGTTAGAATGTGCTAATAAAACGCACATTTGAAATTTGTCAGAACGACCGTATGATCTTTCTATGAAAAGCTAAGGTGGGGTGCCGCTGCTTAATTTTTACTCTTGTTTTTAACAAAAAATTAACCAAATTAACAATTTAAGATTATATAGCTTTAATCTAATTAATCAACAATACTTTGCCTGTCTGCATGTTTCACAATTTAGATCTATTTGTTTGGCCTTTTTTCTGATGTTCTGGAAATAGTAGTCTCGAATGATTTGTTTAACTTTTTCGGAGGAACAGCGATGAGCCCTAATGTGTTCGTTAAGTAAAATTTCATTCTGGTCATTGACACTGAAGACGTCAGTGCCCTGTTTATCCGCATATTTAAACTTAACTGACGGAAAATCTGTTGTCGAAGCATGCAGTATTTGTCATAATATGTGAAGATCACAGTGAATTCCGCTAACTGCTTGCGGATATACTATGTCTTTGATTTTGTCAGGGAGCTCGTCAAGATTTATGAATGAAATGCAGTGGCCGATACGTCTCTGAAAAGAATTTTTATTTCCCGTCCAGATACGGTATCTTGAACAATTATGATTTGATTTATAAAACAACTGATTGGATTTGCGACCACTAGGATTATTTCTGATAGAGAAATTTCACTGGCAAAAGTGTGCAATGAGGATTGTGATGCTGTATCAGTGGTATTGTTTAGAAATTGTCTGGAAAGGGCATCTGCTACAACATTATCTTTACCTGGTTTATAATAAAACGTAGGTAAAAACTATTCTACAAAAGCTTTCCTTCGCTTAAATTTTGAGTTTCGTTCAGAGATCGCGTAGGTTATGAAGCAGAGGATTGCCAAGGCGCATTATGTCCGACTTCGTTGGTGCCAGTAAGTGCTTGCTTAATGAGTATACCACCTTCCTTAAGCACTCCTCCAGGGACGTGTCTGAAATATACGCTAATCGCGGTTAAGAATGTAAATTCATCCCACCAAGTGCCCCGCATATGGGAGGTCTATGGGAAGCGGGCGTCAAAAGTTTTAAGTTACGTTTTAAAAGGGTTGTAGGAAATATGAAATTTTTGAAAAATTTTCTACTCTTCTAATGAGAATCGAGGCAGGTCTGAATTCAAGGCCGTTATCCCCGATAACTGAAGACCCAGAAGACCTACAGGTTCTTACAGCCAGTTCTTATACAGGTTCTTCTCCGAGGTGGTTCACTGACGTTTACTCCTGCGATGCCAGCAGATGACTTGAACATCTCCCTGCTCAACCGTTGAGAAACGCTGAAAGCCCTACACCACAAACGCTACTAATAGCAGCATCCAAAAAGAAAGCTACAAATAGAGGACCTTTTACTGGTTAAAGAGGAGCTACTTCGCCTATCGAATGGCGCCTCGGGTGCATAGAGGCTGTTCACCGAGGTCCGGATAAGCAAGTTCGAGTAGCTGATATCCGAACTCAGGCCGGTGTTATAACGAGGTCCATAGTTAAGCTGTGTTAGCTGCCGGTCAGTGAGAAGTAGCATGTGGAATAGCTAGCATGTTTATGTGTCTTTCAGTAACCGTTCTCTATATTCACTATACTAACTATGTTTTCTGTCTTGTTTCTTTTTTGTGGTCTCTTGTTTCTTTTTAGATTTACCATGGACCCAACGCAACTCGAGATGCCTTACCTGGTTCAAGTTTCATCCGCTCTGGTTCTGCAGACTGTTAAAAGGCTATTTGATTTAAAAAATAAAGCTGAAAGCAGCACCAAAGGCAATATCATCCCCAAACAAAACCAACAAACTACCAATAAACTCGAAGTTTTATAACGTTGGCAAAAAACAACCCCGTCCTTTTTATTTTGAAAAACACACCAGCAAAAGAGTAAGGTAAAGCTTTAACTTAACTACTAACCACACAAAGTAACACACACACACTCGTGCATATACAAAATTTTACTTTTATTCCATTTAAAGTGCACAACAAATTCCTTAATAAAATAAGGATTTGTTTACAGGTCAATATCATTTTCATCAGTCATTGAAAAAGTTATTGAGGAAATCATAGTGCGACGACTTACAGAGTATTTAAAAAATACAACATTATAAACAAAAACCAATTCGGTTTCCAAAAAGACAAAAATGTAAAAAAATTCTAAGGAAAATTTTCTAATATTAAATCCCTTAGTAAAAAAACATTGTCTTTCCTTGTTCATAGATTTAAGCACAGCTTTTGATACGTTGTCTAATTAAAATTTAATTGAAATATTGGAAATGGCATTAGAGGGAACTGCCTCAACTGGTTTAAGAGCTATATAGATTGCAGATAGTATCGAGTGAAAGAAAAAGACAACCTCAGTGAACAATTTGTGTCCAACGATGGAGTGCCCCAAGGCTCGAAGCTGGGTCTAATACAATATTTACTTTGTAAGATCAACCTACTCAAAAACAACTCTACTTTTGCATATGACGGTGATACATCTATTATCGTCTCGCAATAGAATATTGATATCGCTACTGAAACTGTACAAAATCAGTTAAACATTGTAACTAAACTCTACAAATACACCAAAATAAAATCTGGAAAATATTACAACCAGCATTTCACAGCAACCAACGATTACAACTTAAACAACAACAGCATTATTACAACAACATAATAACATTAATAACATTAATACTGTCGGGTCAGATCACCAATCAGGGTGCCATCACTGTTGATGGTGTCGTCACTGTTATTGTTTTGTCGTTTGTCTATCCCTTTCCCTACTTGTTTACGTGTTGTATATTGTAGTTAGCTAACCAACAACAAACTGTTGGTACGCTAACACAATATACATACGTCTCTCATGTTATTGAGTGAGAGTTAACTGTTCTTTTCGTTAAGTAGTTTGTTATTTACTTTGTCTTGTGATCGTCATATATAAATTGTAAATTAGTTTAAGAGTCAGTCGTAGTTGAATCGCAGAATAAAAAACATTAAAAGAAAACAGTGCGTTTGATATTTTTTAGTTTTTTTTTAAATAACTTTAAATTTTTTATCAAACATTTTTGGCGACCGTGACAGGACGGTCAGTGTTTAATTAAATTTAAATTTTCAATTTATTTTTTGTTCGGTTAAAACTAATTGGCCCGTAGAGCCACTACAAAATAAAAAAGACATTTTTGATATATGCAACAATTGTGCCACGCAGTTCTCATTATCGTCGTTGGAGATAACTTAGGTGTTACAGTTGCTGATATACATACATTTTCGTTTCGCAGTTTTTTAGCCGACATTAACCACTGCCGTCAATAACAATTTTAAAACAAAATTAAATTATAAAATTTTTATTTTGTAAATAAAACAATTTGTCTTCGTTTGCTCACCGAATTAATTTAGGTGATATTTCAACAATTTTGTAGCCCTTTTGTGGAATTTTTATATATATTAAAATTTGGAAATTTTAAACAGTGCCGTTATTCTAAATACATAAGTGGTACATATATAAAAATAAGATCGCGCTTTTTTCATTTACATAGAAATTAAACAAGTGTTTCAATTCCGAAGTGGTTCTTTGTAATTTTATTTGTAAAATTTTTGATTTTTTCAAAATGGCTAACAATGATGATGAAACTATTAACACTAGTGGCTCAGACTTAGCTTCGTTGAAACAACAAAGATCCACTATGAAACGAAACATAACTAACCTACAAAAGAAAAATGAAAAGGATGGCGACAAAGTTGATTCAACCATTTTGCAATGTCGGATGCAAATTTTAGAAGCTTATTTTAAGGAAATTTGTCATATACAAGGACAAATTGAAAAATTAAGCCCCAACGATAATTATCGAAGTGATTTAGAAGAAGTTTTCATCGCTGCCAAAGCAAAGTTGTTGTCCCATATAAATAAAAGTCGTTGCTCAACTTCAGCAGAACATAGTTTTTTGAACGCTTCAATGTCGGGAGTGTTACATCAAAGCCGATTGCCATCGTTGAAGTTGCCACGATTTGATGGGAAGTATGGCGACTACAAAAGATTTATTACAACGTTTAATAATATGGTCCATGAGAATTCATCGATCACTGCTGTTGATAAATTCAATTATTTATTGAATTGCCTTTCTGGCCCTGCTTTAGCTGTAGTGGAACCATTCCAGGTAACTGATGAGAATTACCCCAAGGCTCTGGAGCGGTTACAGGAACGATATGACAATAAGGTATTAATTTTTCTTGAACATATTACTGCTCTTTTGAATGTTTCTCAAATGTCCAAGGGTGATTGTATCTCATTACGTAACATCATTGATACTGTTTCGGCGATTCGTGGTTCGCTTTTATCGCTTGGTTCGGAAATGGACGTCATGAATGCAATAATAATTCATATTGTTTTGTCAAAGCTGGATGACGGATCCAGAGAAAATTATGACGAAAAACAGGAATTTAAATCACTACCATCTTGGGACACCTGCTACAATATACTGAGCCATCGTTGTCAATTTTTGGAAAGTCATGGTAAGAAAAGTGATTCAAATCATAAGCATAGTGGTTTCAAACCAAAATCGAACGTCAGTCGACCTGTAAATACCTTTGTGAATTCGAACACAAATTCAACTTGTTCATATTGCAACAGCAATGAACATCATATTGCAACCTGTACCTCATTTTTGTCGCTCGTAGTGTCGGAGCGGTTTAACTTTGTAAAACGTAATGGAAATTGCATCAATTGCCTTCAAAAGGGTCATTTGGTTTCGAAATGTCCCTCTAAATCTCGATGTCGAGTTTGCCAGTCTTCACACCATTCAACGCTTCATATTTTCATGGTTCCCGATCAATCTGGAACATCATCGACAAATCTTGGCCAAAACCAAAAGCTCTCAACTACCCATGGTAATCCTGTGTCATTAGTAGCTCGTTCGTTTAAGAGGGCAATAATACCAACTGCTGTTGTTCTCATTAAAGACATATATGGATCATTTCAACCGGTAAGAGTACTACTTGATTCCTGTTCTGAAATCAATTTTATTACAGAAGAAGTTGCGAAAAGGCTCAAGCTACAATTTCGTCCAAATTCTCAAGATGTTTCTGGTATCGGTGAAGTCCGAACGAAAATCAAATTTTCTGTCGCAGCTACGATTAAATCACGCGTATGCCCGTTCCAGTGGTCCTCAACCTTTGCTGTAACAAAATCAATTTCTGCTCAACAGCCTGGTGAATTTATTACGACACCAAATTGGAAAATTCCTGAAACGATTGAATTAGCTGACCCATCGTTCTTCAAGCCTCAAAAAAATCGATTTGTTGATAAGCAGTGAGGTATTTTTTGATTTATTGCTCGATGGACGTATATCATTAGGAGAAGGCATGCCTTGTTTGATTAATACAGTTTTTGGATGGGTTGTTGGTGGAAAATACAACTCTCAATCTGCTTCTACAGCTCTTACGTGCAACTTGGCAATCGATTCGTCAACAGAAGTTTTAGACAACACTTTGAAAAGATTTTGGGAAGTAGAAGAGTACACCAGTGGTTCCCAAACATTTACTGCAGAAGAAGAACGCTGTGAAGAACATTTTGTAAATAATGTAAATATTAATGCTGACGGTCGTATTGCAGTCAGATTACCTTTCAAAATTAGTCCGGATTGTTTGGGTGAGTCTTTTGAAATTTCTCGTAGACGTTTTTTATCGCTAGAACGCAGATTAGAACGCGATTCTGATTTAAAATCAATGTATGTCGATTTTATGAACGAATATATGGCGTTGGGTCATATGTCACCCTACAATTTGTCTTTAACACACCCTTACTATATTATACCACATCACTGTGTCATAAAGCCACAAAGTACCACTACAAAACTTCGTGTAGTTTTTGACGCGTCGGCCCGTACTTCAACGAATTATTCGTTGAATGAGACACTCATGGTTGGGCCTACAATACAACAAGATTTGATAACAACATTATTTTCATTTCGTTTAAATAGATTTGCTCTCACCGCGGACATATCTAAAATGTACCGTCAGTTTCTTGTCGATGAACGCGATCGTAAATTCCAATTGGTTCTATGGAGAGCTAATAGAGAAGACAAACTAAAAGTATTTCAACTTAATACTGTTACATATGGGCTATCAGCGGCTCCTTTCTTAGCAATTCGAAGTTTGTTTTTTATAGCTGATAAATATATATCATCATATCCAGTTGGCTCACAAGTATTGCGTGAGGTTTTATACGTAGATGACGTTCTTACTGGCGCCGACAATTTCGAAGATTTAAATTTGAAAAAAAAAATGAAATTATGAAAATTTTACAACTACATGGCCTTCAGCTGGCCAAATGGAATAGTACATGTATTGACTTTATTTCAAATGCAGATGAAGAAGTCACAATAAAAACAAGTGAAAATGAAATCACTAAAACTCTCGGCATGTCCTGGAATCCAAGGCAAGATAACTTTTTGTTTCGTTTCGAATTTCCCGACATAAGTTGCCCCACCAAACGGTCAATTTTGTCCATAGTAGCAAAGATATTTGACTTGCTTGGTCTCTTAAGCCCTATCGTTATTCGCTGCAAGATGTTGCTCCAAGAAATGTGGGTACAAAACATCGGTTGGGATGAAACTATCAACTCTAACCTCGTAAAACTTTGGATTCAAATAAAAGACGATTTATCGAATATACACAACATTAAAGTACCTCGTTATGTTTTGACTTCAGAAAATACACTCGGCGAAATACATGGATTTGCAGACGCATCCCAACGCGCATTTGGGTGCTGTATATATTATCGTGTTTGTATAAATGGCTCTTACAGAACGACTTTGTTAATTGCCAAATCAAAAGTAGCTCCCATAAAAACTCAATCTTTACCTCGTCTGGAATTATGTGTGCTGCAGTTTTGCTCAGTAAAACATGGTCCAAAATTAAAACCAAAATATCTAAATTTGTATCTCTTATTTTCTTTTGGACAGACTCGAAAATTGTTCTACAGTGGCTAAAACTACATTCATCAACACTGAATTGTTTCGTGGCAAACCGAATTTCAGAACTTCAGGAACTAACTAGAGAAGTTCAATGGCGACATGTTCCTTCGAAAAGTAATCCTGCAGACATTGTATCTCGTGGCTGCAGCGCAGAAGAATTACCAACAACAATTTGGTTTAATGGCCCTCAATTTCTACTCGAAGACGCTTCTTGTTGGCCCGGTTACCAGGAGTTCAACGATACAGAAATTTTGGAGAGAAGAAAGGCAGCTGTATTTACTTGTATAAAGGATGAACCACCTGTTTCTATTTTTGACAATATTATCGATAAGCATTCTTCATATTATACAATTGTTCGAATATTTACTTACATTTTCCGTATTTTTAATAGATCCCCTGTAAATCGATCTTTAAAGGCAATTGATATTGTTCACCTCCAAGCTTCAGAGTTGGAAATTACTTTTTGGACAATAATATCTTATATACAGAGTATCAATTTTGCTGATGAAATCATTGCTCTTTCAAACAATAATTTAGTTCAACCATCGCTACAGAAATTGGCTCCGTTTATTCAAAAAACTAAATTTAATAACAAAGAAGTTAAGCTGATTCGAGTCGGCGGTAGGTTGTCCAATGCACCCATCCCCTATGATGTTCGATTTCCAGCTTTAGTGCCAAAAGATCATCGATTTATAATACTTTATATTGAGCATTTGCATCGCATTCATTTACATGCTGGCCCAAAGGTATTACTTGGACTTATTCGACAAAAGCTATGGATAATAAATGCTCGAGAAGTAGTTAGAAAGGTCATTAGAAAATGTGTACACTGCTTCCACTACAAACCTAAATTGATGGGACAAATAATGGGTAATTTACCAGTCGATCGTTTAAGAGCACAACGCCCATTTCTAATTACTGGTGTCGATTTTTGTGGTCCGTTTTTAACCTCGTATCGAATTCGTGGAAAGGTGCCATATAAAACATATATCGCAGTTTTTGTTTGTTTTGGCTCAAAGGCAACTCACTTGGAGCTGGTTTCGGATCTCTCCACGAATAATTTCTTATTATGTTTAAAGCGGTTTGTTGGAAGGCGCGGCTTACCGCAACGCATCGTTTGTGATAACGCAACCAATTTCTCCGGTGCTCATAATAAGCTAAAGGAACTTACAAATAAGTTGTTTTGTGACGAAGTCGTCTCTAAGCTCAAATCTTTTTCCATTCAAAGTGGTTTTGAATTCAGTTTTATCCCGCCTCGGGCTCCACATTTCGGTGGTTTATGGGAGGCGGCGGTTAAATCAGCTAAAACGCTTTTAATAAAAAATGTTGCTCAAGCTCGTCTTTTGTTCGAAGAACTTCAAACACTTGTCATTGAGATAGAAGCAATTCTAAATTCGCGACCAATTGCTCCAATGTCAGATGACCCCAATGATGGCGAAGCTCTCACCCCTGGTCATCTCCTAATTGGCTCATCTTTAATTTCTGTTCCTGATCAACATTTTGACTTGACAAAACTACCCACTTTAACTCGATGGCAGCAAATTTCATTTCTCAAACAACAATTTTGGCGAATGTGGTCCCGTGATTATCTTCTATCGCTCCAACAACGATCAAAATGGTTCAAGCCACAGCCGAACATCAAGGTTGGACAACTAGTCATTATTCATGAAGATAATACTCCACCACAACGATGGCCACTTGCTCGAGTTACTCAGACTTTCACTGGTTCCGATGGAAAAGTTCGAGTAGTAGAATTAAAATCAGCAAGCGGCTTATATAGACGACCCATACATAAAGTGGCTCCTTTACCCTCTAATGAAGACTTTTGAAATGCAGACCTTTCAACGGGGGGAGAATGTCGGGTCAGATCACCAATCAGGGTGCCATCACTGTTGATGGTGTCGTCACTGTTATTGTTTTGTCGTTTGTCTATCCCTTTCCCTACTTGTTTACGTGTTGTATATTGTAGTTAGCTAACCAACAACAAAACTGTTGGTACGCTAACACAATATACATACGTCTCTCATGTTATTGAGTGAGAGTTAACTGTTCTTTTCGTTAAGTAGTTTGTTATTTACTTTGTCTTGTGATCGTCATATATAAATTGTAAATTAGTTTAAGAGTCAGTCGTAGTTGAATCGCAGAATAAAAAACTTTAAAAGAAAACAGTGCGTTTGATATTTTTTAGTTTTTTTTTAAATAACTTTAAATTTTTTATCAAACAAATACCATTATGCACAACTCCTACTCAACACCACCAATTATGATAACAACTTGTGAAACAACATTGGCAACAAAAACTACAATACAACAACCAACAATAATAATAACACTGGCAACAACGACGAATGTACAACGGTGGTATCATCAACACTAATGATAACATAAATGCATCTACCAATTACAAGAACACAAATGACAATAACATCACTACAAGAAATGGCAACAGACATATCATGGGCAACAGCAATAGAAACAACAGGGAAATCAACAATACATATAATAACTCTCATAACATCGGCACCAAACGAGCGGCACTAGCAACGAGGGCCCATGAATCAACAACGCAAACAATAACTCTTATATAATAATCAACACTGGTAATAACGGCAACACCGGTAAAAACGACAACAATACTAAAAATAGCAACATCAGCAGCAATAATAGCGCCAACAACACAATATTCTATAGACCTCAACTACTGATACCATTAATAAAATGTGGCATAATAAACGAATTTTACAACGAATCAAGTTTTTTACATGTAATAGATCATTCGTACAATACAAGGTGTAGAGGTGATGGAAGATACAAAGTTGAGCGATATCAAAACCATTATGGAAAAAGCACTTTGCATGTTACTTTACAAACCATATTGAACAACCTTCCAATATATGTATCTAATGAACATTCCCAATAAATATAAAAGAAAATCTTGTAAAAAATAACAAGCCATGATTTGTAGGTTGTAGATTTAAACAATATGTGTTTACTTATTTGTTTTATTATTTAATAATAATATAAATAATAATTTTAAACAGCTAAACAAAAAATAATTGGATTTAATTTTTGTTAGTAAACCAACTGAGTATTGCATATCACAAACAACACCTATCTCAAAACCAGAAGATCGGTATAATCCAGCAATATTAATTCAACTATTATTTTTCGAATGCAGTCTACAGTAAAGATTGAACTCAAGATAAATTATTTTTTTCAAGAAAACAGACTATAATGCTCTTATTTCTCCTTTGTCACAAATTAAGTGGACTGATGTTGTCGCTCGTCACAATGATAACTTAGACTTGTTTTTAAGATCCGTGTCTAAATCGTATACACCGAAATTTCTTTCTCGCCTAAAAAATAAGAAAAACAAAATGTTCAAGAAGTATAAGGAACGTGGATCATATTAAAATTACATGAATTATTCTATATGAAGATCTGAATAAAATTTGGCGAATCGTTCTGCATATAATAATTATGTGAAAAAATTAAAAATAATTTAAAAAATTACCCTAAATCCTTTTACAAATTTGTTAATTCTAAAATGAGATCGCTTGATTTCCCAACTAAACTATATAGAAAACTGACGATAATTCAATAAGAGAAATGTATGCAGACTTTTTGGAGTGAACATCAGTTTTTGATATTACTTCTGAATTTCCCTACTTGATTCCTGAATCATCTTTTATAAATATTCCATTTATACAAGAACAAGCCGTTTTGAATAATTTAATAAAATTGAAGTTAACATAGACTCTTGATGGTATTCCAAATTGTGTTTTAAAACGATGTGCAAACTTCCAATATATTCCTTTAACGCTTCTTTACAATAAACCACTTAAACTGTCATATTTTCCTAATTATTGGAGAAAATCCTTTATTATTCAAATCTGATAATAAATTCGATATCTCAAATTACGAAGAAATTTTAAATTTAACTCTATTAGTAAGTCATTTGAAAAACTTTTAACTTATTCATTGTCATACCAAGCATCTTCAATTCTTGCTCCTGAACAACGTGGTTTTCGTAAACCCTGTCACAACAATTGTTAATGAAGCTTTTGTAAGCAGACAACAAACCGATGCTGTACATACCGATTTCAGTACCTAACATAATTATTGCTATTGTCATAAATAATGCCGCTGACATTGAATCCATAAGTCATGTAATTTAATACTATATTTAAAAAACCTTAATTTATTTATTTATTTTATTTATTCAGTCTATGGAATCATCCTTACAGACTACTTAAAGTATATGTACATTTATATTATAATTTATATGTATAATTAAACATTTAACAAAATTGATATATAACATTTATTTAATTCAGTTGATTTAATGCATTTAAGTGTAATATAATATCTCTTCTCACAATATCCAAACTTTTATTAAAATCAATAAACTGATACAGCATATTAAACTCATCACAAATTCTACGTAGTGGATTAAAATTAGCATAGTTTGTACAATAATATTTGATAGCTAGAAAGTTATAATTTATTGATGATCGAAAAGGAATATTTATATTTATTTTGTTGATAAGAAATTCAGATTTAAGACTACCATTTAACAGTTTTAACAAGAAAGTAACATTTAGCATATGTCTGCGACTTTTCAATGTAGGAAGCTTAATTAGAGCCAGACGATTTTCATAAGATGGCAACCTCATATTAGGATCCCAGCCCAAACCACGAAGACAAAATAACAAAAATTGTTTTTGAACTGATTCAATTTTATTCGAATGTATATGATATTGCGGATCCCAGACTACAGACCCATATTCGAGTATTGGTCTTACCAAGGTAGTAAACAATTGTTTTGTCGTATACGGAACCGAAAACTCTTTAGCCCACCGTTTAATGAATCCAAGTACACCAGTAGCTTTATTTATTGTTAGCGAAATATGACTTCTAAAGTCTAATTTTTTATCCAAAAGTACGCCAAGGTTGTTGAATGAATCAACTAAATCAAGCACAGCATTATTCATGATATACCGACCATTAATTGGAATTGATCTTGTAAAAATCATATATTTGCATTTTTTGACATTTAGGTCCATTAGATTCATATTACACCAAGTAGTTAAATGATCAATATCATTCTGTAAAAGTGATTGTTGATCAAGATTGTTGAGGGTAAAAATTAACTTTACATCGTCTGCATACATTAATGTAGTTGAGTGTTTAATTACAGAAGGAAGATCATTTATAAATAGCGTAAATAAAAGAGGTCCCAAGTGACTACCTTGAGGTACACCAGATAATACTTTTATGTTGTTGGAATACGAGTTACGGAACTTAATACATTGTGTTCTGTCTTTTAAATATGATCCAATCCATTTTATTAGCATTATACCAAAGCCCGTACAGTCAAGCTTAAACAACAGTAGATCATGATTTACTTTATCGAATGCCTTGCTAAAATCATTATAAATAATATCTGTTTGTTTCATATTAATAAAACCATCATTTACCAAAGTTGTAAGCTCCAAAAGATTTGTTTTTGTAGAGCGTGATTTGCAGAATCCATGTTGCGTTGGAGATATGATAGAGGACACATGATGTGACAACGTGTCATATATAAGTTTTTCAAATAGTTTTCGAATAGCACTTAATTTAGCAATACATCTATAATTCGAAATACCAGCTTTAGATCCAGACTTAAAGAAGGGAATAATAAATGATTCTTTCCAAATGGGAGGAAACTAACCCAATTTAAGGGATATGTTAAACATATAAGTCAAAGGAATATACAATAAATGTGCGCAGCGCTTCAAAATGCAACTAGGAACACCGTCCAGCAGTATACGACCAGCAGCATAGGACAATTTTAATTTTGTCAAGGCATTCAGAACTGTATGTTGATTGATGGATGGTATATTAATAATTGAAGATTCCGATATTGTGTATGGATACAGATTATTAAATACTGTCGAAGAATAAGTTGATGCAAAAAAGTCTGCAAACATATTACTTATGGAGCTATCATCTGAAGATTCTAAATCACCGTACTTCACAACCGAAGGAAAGTCCGCAGTACGTCTTTTAGAATTAATAAATTTATAATATGATTTTGGATTATTTTTTAGATTATTCCTTACTTTAATTAAATAGTTATTATAGGCCAATTGATTAGCAATAATAAATTCCGATCTTGATAACGAGTATTTCATATAATCTATCAATGTTCCATATTTTCTATAATTTTTGTACATTTTGTTTTTCTTATTTTTAAGTTGAGATAGATGTTTTGTATTCCAAGGAGGACCATTCGATTTAGGAGGTAACATTTTAGGTACAGATGCTGAGAAACATTCAAAGAGGTGATGATAAAATGTATGCAAACACTAGTCCAAGTTATCATTGCAACGAGATAACACATTTATCCAGTCAATTTGGAATAGATGGAGTTGTAAATCTTGGTAATTAATTTTATTAAAGCAAAAGATTTTATCGCTGTGAGTTAACTTTTTTTTATGAAGAGGATAGGAACAAAATGAAGATATCTCAAGTGTTGGATGGTATATATCTTCCGGATTAGAAATAGGGCTATGCCGCAATATTGAAAAGTCATTAGGTTCATTAACGAAAATAAGGTCCAACAGTCTACCAAATGCATTTGTGACGGAGTTGACTTGGAAAAGACAATTTTCCAATAAACCATGAATAAATGCAGCTGAAGAATCGGAATAATGAGATGGAACTAAATAATTGGTATCAGGATCAGCTTTCTAGGATGTAGACTCCATGTTAAAATCTCCAATTAACATTAATAAATCAGATGGTTTTATATAATTTTGGATTAAATCAACAGCTTTCAGATGATCCTCATAAACAGAAAGCGGAGAGTTAGGCGGAATGTATGAGCAAATAATGTATATGGACCTGTTATTAATTTTAGCTAAAACACATATAATCTCAATATGTAAAAAATCGTTTAAGATAATTTCTTCAGACGAAAATTCGTTTAGTATAGCAACCAATACGCCGCCACCAGACTTTTTTATTACATTATTACACTGATTATTATTTTTATCAGATTCAATTCTTTCACAACTTTCTCTATCTTTTCTGAAAATTTGATATTTAGGGCAAAAAATCTCAGAGTTATTAACTTTTTTACTGAGCCAGGTCTCCGTAAATATAATAATATGATTATTGAAGCCAAAGCTATTACAATAAATTGACGAAAGTTTTGAATACATACCTCTAACGTTTTGATACAAGATGTATATTAGTTTTTTGGATTTTGATCAGCGGATTTGGGAAGCCGAGCATCATCTTCTTCTCTATATATAAATTCACGTATTAATGCGTTTTTAGGCCAAAAACTGGCATCTACGATTTGTTCAAATAGGTATTAGGGAACAATTATTTTAAATGATGCTCTATTTCTGGAATTCATTTTGTAAACACTAATATAGTCAGGAATACAGTTTTTAATTTTAGAGATCACATAAAATTTCATCTCATCAGCTTTCGTATCATGTGCGAAACGTGTAGCAAATATAGTTTTCTTCGGAGGAATTGTTCGCAACCTAGGAGTGGGTATTGATTCAATACCAGTAGTAGGCACTATATTTGAAGTACCAGATATTGAAGCAGATGGGATTGGTGATGCAGCATCAAAATTAATCAATCGACCAGCGTTCTCAGGATTATAAAGTAAATTATTAGCCGTAGCAGTTCTAGGCATTGAAGAAATATTTGGAGCAATAATGTTCAGAGCATGCTGAGTACTATGGTTATTAGCATTTGATGTAATCGGAAATGCTGTAATATTTTGAAAAGGATTTGGTAAATATAAAGCAGATGCAGTAGCAGTAGTACTATTCTGATGTGCTCCATTAGGACCAGGATTCTGACTAGAATTTTCTTTATTCAAGAACCTTGGCGACTTACGACGAGTTGGGGATGGTGACAGCAATCCCTCTAAGGATTTGAAATCATCAAAAAGCTTTCCATAAGCATTAATTTGACAAGATGAATTATTAAGGTTTTGTTGAATTTGCAAAAAATTATCTTTCGTACTTTGAAAGAAACGATAAAAATCAGCACCAATTTTTTGACATCCATTACAGCGCCAGTGCAAGTTTTTATGTTTAGATATTGACTCAGCAACCAAACCACCACATTTAAAGTGACATAAAACATGACAAAGCCAACAGGTAAGCATTCTTTCTTCATAATCAACCAAAGAGCAGCCTTTTTTCAAACATGCCATTATTAAGCTCTACAGGTCAAAAACAGAACAACACAAAAAAACGGCAACGGTAACGATTACAGTAAAGCTACGATCTGGCTACACACAACCAACCAGTATTTTGGGTATTTTCAATGAATTTTAAGTATTTATACGATTTTACACTCAATATATATTTAAATTTAACGTTTGTTCCGACAAATACAATACTGTATAAATTTCACCAGTGGCTTCAAAACTGTCAATAATAGATAATTATAAACCAGTATTATACATGGACAAAACAGGCAAATAGTTATTTGTTGTTGTTCAGTTGACAAAGAATAAATATTATGTGTCACAGTTCTTGTTTCTGTATTTTGTTTGTTTCACAATGTTTTCTTGTTTATATTATTGTTTTTGATTTTATTATACATATATAATTTACTTCGAAATTTAAACAGCTTGTTTGTGATATATTTAATAGTATCAAATGTTTTTAAAAATTTTAAAAGTTTTTTATTAACACAAAATTGACAAAATAAACAGAGCACAATTAGAACACGACCGTATCGCACGACTTCAACTAAGGAAATAAAAAATGAATATTAATCAAAAACAAACTATATAATTTTAATCAAATATATAAAGTTTTTTTAAGTTATCCACTGTCATTATTATATAAATTATTGTTTCTGGGGCACTATGTGCCTTTTTAAAGAAAACAAATTAAAAATATTTTAAAAGCGCTATGCGCTCTTTATTGTTTAAAATTAAAAATAGGACTGAACTAATTATTACTTATTCTACTCTATATAAATGGTATCCCTAACAGGGCATAACTTGATGATGCTTGCTGCTGTTGTCGTTTATTCTCTCACGCGCTGGTTGGCAGGTGTTCTTTTGTTGAATGGTGATAATTTTACTGTTGGTTGCTGTTGCTGTCGTTATCTTCACTCGTGCTGGTTGACAGGTATTAGTATTGCTAATTTGCTGAATTGCAATAAATTGTGAGAACTTTACTGATGGGTACTGCCGCTGCTTTAGTTGCACATGCGCTGATTGACAAACGTTGGTATTTGTTGAATTGTAACGAATGACAGGAAGAAAAATATTACCAGCGAATCGATATATGTTGACACAGGTCAGTTATCAAGAATTCTGACTGCATGTTACATATTAACTGTGTTCTCACGACTAAGCTGTGATCGCGTATCATTTCAATGGGGTGGGAACCATGTGTTAATTGCCCCCCCCCCCCTGTAGACAAAGCCGTCCGCGGCTCCTGATAGGAATAACAATAGAAAACTTTGAGAATTTGTTTATGCATGTTAAAAATTGATGTTTGTCAGTGGAATAAATATCCATATGTAACATTTTCCCTGGGCGAGAAGGTACCGGGGTTTTTCCAACTTCTGGCTTTATTGGATGTCTTTGATATTTAGCTTCCTTACAGATTTTACAATTTAATGTTATTTCTCTTAGTTTTCTACGCATACTTGGAAGATAATAGTCGCTTAACACCTGTTTAATATTTTCCTGGATAGAATGATGAGCTCTACTATGTTCTGTTGTCAAAATTTCTAATTGATCATTTTCGTTGAAAATGGCGTTTCAGTTCGATATTAACTCTCTTTGAGAACGGAAGTCTTTTGTCGCGCTCTTACAAGTTACTATAAATATTAAAAATAAAATAAATTTATATATATATACATATAAATGTATATATCAACATTAATATTTTTGTTTGTTGCTCCGCCGTTCTGTTCGAACGCCATATTAAGTGGCAATTAACATAAACTCCGCGGGGCAAAACCTATTACAATGACCCTAAAAATGTCATCAACTCTCAAGAAGCAAAAAAGCTTCAACCCATTGCCATGAATTTTTTGCCCAACATGGCTTCAACATCGAGAAATCGATTTAGTGCACTAGCTGATAACTCTGAAATGGATTTAGAAGCAGAATCCAACATATCTGAACCCCAAATATTAAAACCTCCTCCAGTGGTTGTAGACTCCAACACTAAACTTACTAACGTTGTTTGGAAAAGAATACATTTACAAGAGTACTTCCATAGGTATTAAAATCTTTGCATCGACCAAAGAAAAACAAGAATATTGCAAAAAGTTGCTACTGGAAAAGAAAAATCCGTTCCATTCTTACAATGCCAAAGACAATCGCTTATACAACATATTTCTATATGGTCTGCCCAAGATAAGCACCAACGATATTATCACCGATTTAAAGGGATAAAACTTGAATCCAGCTTTTGTAACAGAAATTGAAACGAAATACAGTTCACCTGACAATGCTGTTTACAAAGTTCAGTTTGTAAGAAAATCGTTTAATCCAAAGTCGCTGCTAAGCGTGAAAAATATATGCAATCTAATAATTTCTTGGCGAAAATATAAACAATTAAAAAGTGTAAATCCAACTCAGTATTGGAATTGTCTCATGTATGGCCATGGTGGAGAGCACTGCCATCGACAGCCAGCATGTATGATTTGTGCAGGAATTCACCACACCAGTGTTTGCCCACTAAGCAAAAACGAACGAAAACCAGCTGTTTTCAATTTCTTCAATTGCAAAAAAGAAGGAAAAGAGCGTACAGACCATTCAGCGAATGACATAAACTGTCCGTCTAGAGCTATTTACTTAGACAACAGAGCAATAGCTACTACAAACAACTCTCGTAGAAACAACAATCGTAAACCAACAATGCAAACAAATCCACCACCGTTCTTGTTAAATTCACAACAAAATAATGTAAACTTGAAAAGCCTTGTAAATGGTAACTCTTATGCATCATCCTTAAGAGAAAACAATGATCTCTTTAGTTTTGATCAACTTTTTCAAATATTTACGTCGGCATTAAGTGACCTTCAGAAATGTACAAACAAAGTACAGCAAATTCAGGTAGTTATGTCAATGTTAAAATATGCTTATGGATTGCCATAACTCCAATTATGTATTTAATATACTTCACTGGAATGCCCACGGCATTTAAAATTTTTCCCATCTTAAACAATTTGAATATTTACTTGAGTCTCTCAATATACATATAACCTCATTAAATGAAACTTATTTAAATGAAAATCATAAACCATATTTACGAAATTATTTAATATACAGAAAAGATAGAAAAGGAGCTAGAGGTGGCGGCGTAGTTCTAATTGTTCGAAAAAATGTAAATCACAAACTTCTCAATGTTGAAAATACGATGTTAATTGAAAATCTTTCAATAGAAGTAACCATCAAGAATCGGCCAGTTATAATAACAACAGCTTATTCACCGAAGTACTCCCCATCCTTCAGAAATGATATTGCGAAACTAACTTCATTCAATAAAACTTTCTTTGTACTTAAATGCAAAGCATGCATCATGGAATTGTACATCAAATAACACTGCTGGAAACGTCCTCTTCAATCTTCAGCAATGTCAAAATTTTTTCATACATCACACAGTAGAACCAAAGTAATACCAACAAAATAGAATTCCATCCGTCATAGATATTATTCTTACCAACTCAGCAATAAACATGACCTTAGATGTTCTTGGTTACGATGTTTCCTCTGATCACCGACCATTGGTTTGTACATTACATCAATCATCTGTAAATCTTGTAGATACAAGTCACTTCGATTACAAATCGTCAAACTGGTTGCTTTTTCAAAACCATATTGAAAGCCGTTTAAGATTTCACTTCGAAATGTATACTAGCAAAGATACAACCGACCGTTATATCGCCAATTTTATTGAAGTCATCCTAGAAGCCCGAAACATTTCTACCCCCCATGGTCAGTACAGACAATAATTATGTACTCACAATGGCTACAGTAAAACTAATAAAGACAACGCGCATTCTGCATCGAAAAATGAAAAGAGCGTATACCCAAAATGATTCAAATTTTTATAAGCAATGTGTTAAACTTTTAAGTACAATTATTGATCACAGAATTAAAATGGAACGAAATGATAAGTGGACAAAATTACTATCAAACTTAAAACCAGGCGATAAGTCGTTTTGGAAAATCAGCAGGGGACTGAGAGGTAAACTTAACAAAACCATTCCGACTCTAGAAACAGCCAACCAGGAAATCTGCGCAGACAATGAGAAGCTCAATTGTTAGCTGATTCTTTTTTAATGGCAAACAGTGTAACTTCAAATTTTAAACATTCAATTGACAAGACTGTAAATTGAAAAGTGAACCATTTTAAAAAGGACACCAATAGCTCTGAGCGAGCCATTTTCACTGCAATGGATGAATTAAGTAAAATAATTAAAAGCCTTAAAACTTCTAAGTCTCCAGGATTGTATAAAATTTCTAATTTATTACTCAAAAAGTTGCCGAAAAAGGCTTTAAAGCTTTTAGTTGTTTTATTTAACAGCTGTATTCAATTAAACTATTTTCCAAAGCACTTCAAAACTGCCAAAATTGTTGCGGTCCCAAAGCCAAAGAAACCTAAAAAGACCCAAACAGGTACAGGCCAATTAGTCTTCTAAGTAACTTGGGCAAATTAGTTGAGAGAATCATACATATCAGACTTAGTGAGTTTGCAACAGATAACAATTTAATAGCTGAAGAACAATTTGGGTTCAAGAAAGAACACAGCTGCATTCAACAAGCTAACAGAATTGTTAATATCGTATTGGAAAATAAGCGCAAGGAACATTCTACTGGGCTTATTCTCTTAGATGTCGAAAAGTCATTTGATACTGTCTGGCAAAATGGCCTTATCTATAAAATACTGAATTCTAACATGCCAAAATATTTGTGCAAAATAATAACAGAATTTCTGGATGAGAGAAAATACTTTGTAAGTGTTAATGGATCGTGTTCTTCACCGACAACTACAACCGCAGGCCTACCGCAAGGTTCGGCGCTTTCGCATCTGCATACTATGCAGATGACACAGCCCTGATAACTTCAGGTAAAGTCACCTCAGCTCTACTCAAGAAAATGGAAAATGGGTTAATAAGCTGCTACAAATATTTTCATAAATGGAAAATAAAAAATAACCCTGCTAAGACCCAAGCTATTATCTTTCCGTTCAACAAGTCCCCAAAACGATTACCAAATCGGAATTTGAAATTAGACAATGTTGAAACTCCCATCGTTAATAATGTTAAATATCTCGGTGTCCAGTTGGATAAAAAAATAAAGTTCAAAAAACACATTGATGAAACCGCCAAGAAAGGTTCAAACATTTTAAAAGCACTTTGGCCATTAATAAACTATCGTTCGTCTCTCAACTTAAAAAACAAAAATCTCATTTTCAAAACTATAATAAGACCTACATTAACTTTTGCTTGCCCTATATGGTACAAAGCCGCCAGAACCCATATCAATTGCAAATAATCCAAAATAAATCTCTTAAAATAATTAATAACCTGCATTGGAGGTATTCTACAGATCTCCTACATATTAAAAGTGGATTCGAAAAAATTCATGAATTCATTTATAGGTCTAGCCAAAACTATTTTCACTCTAACACGCATTCTACTTACCCTCTGATAAGAGCATGTAGAGAATTCTCATTATAAATATTTAGTAAAAATCACCAAACTGAAAACTATATGTATAAAATTGTTTACAAAGTAAACCGTTTATATATACTGCTTTTCTAATAGTGTTTGAAATTTTATAGTTTTAGAATTAGATGTAGAATCAGATTAAGGTTTTCCCCAATTTCCTTTAAATTATCAAATATACACTATATAAAACATTATAAAGAATTTACTGATCTCATTTGTTGTAATATCTTGAATAATATCTCAAACTCTGTAAATATGTACATATATATAAAATTAAATGAAATAAAGATGATATTTTGAAATTGAAAAAATTGAAACTGAAAATGGAGTTTACCTGTTTCGTGTATCACAAAATTTTACCAATGGGAATTTCCTTCTAACTACATCCTGAATTTTACCTAAAATAGGTAAATCACAAAGAATGCCATTGGCGACATCGGGATTTATGCACTCCCCTATCAAGGCTACAATATCTTCTATTATTCCAAATGTCAACCGATGTCTTATCCTCGACTTAAAAATAATTTTCGTAACGTTTCCTATACTACTTCCTTCTTCCAGAATAATTTGATTTCGAAAGCAGTTTTCCGGATTCTCAACTGTAGAATTCGATTCTGTCAGAGTCTTCGCCATGTGGAGTGACATTCGAAGAATGCTCCGAATCCTACATAGCATTAATGTATTGCCGGGACAATGCATAGGCAACAACATAATCTTTACCTGGTTTATAAAAAAATTTGGGTGAGAATTCCTCGACAGTTGCTCTCCATTTTATTTTCATGTTCGGATTTTTATCTGACACCGCAGAGGTTAATGGCTGGTGGTCAGTAAATAGCTTCAATTGTCTAACCGCATATAAATAATTCCGAAGATTTTCAAGTGCCCATACAATTGCCGAGAGCTCTCTCTCATTGGTAGCATAGTTTTCCTCCGTAGATGACAGTGTTCTTGATAACATCGTTATTGGGCTCCATCCTTGTAATAACACTGCGCATATTGCGTATGACGAAGGAAAAGGCTTTGTGTGATCGGGGTACAGAAGAAGAACATCTTCAGATGACAGAATCCTTTTTACTTTTTCAAAAACCAAGCTGAACTTTACTATTTTTCGATCGATTAGCCCCTATGTGATCATTTTCTCCCCATAAACACTTCGTGAGCGGTTTCACTATAGCGGCATAGTCCTCAATAAACCGCCAAGTATAACCCGATAAACCCAAAAATTAACTCAGGTTCTGAAGAGTTTCTTGGTCCATATATTCCATTATATCTTTAATCTTACTGGGAATCGTTTGAATTCCATCTCTTGATACAGCAAAACCAAGGAATTCTACTTCCTTTTTAAAGTACCTTGATTTTTCCATTGAGACACGCATATCTGCCTCGTAAAGTCTTTTTAGAATTCGATCAATATCATTCAAATATTGTTTTTCGTCATTAGAATATGTGATTACATCATCGATGTAAACATGGCAATATTTTCTAGGAGGATTTTTTAAACCAAAGGGAAGTCTGCAAAATTCATACTTCCCGTTATTAACTGAGAATGCCGTCTTTTCGCTATCCCTCTCTGCTAATTTTAAATAAAGAGTTTTAAAAAATTATTATGTTCCCATATTTGTCAAAATGACCGAAGTATCGGGAATGGGGTATTTATCAGGAATTGTTTTCTCATTGAGTTTCCTAAAGTCTATCACCAAGCGCATTTTCTTTTGCCCATTTTCATCAAAACCCTTTTTATTGACATCCCATATTGGATTGTTATATGGAGACCGAGACTTCCGGATTATACCAACCCGCAGTAAGTCAGAAATCACCTTATTCACAAAATCTGAAACAGCTATTGGATAAGGATATGCCTTCGAATAAACTGGATCATTGTTCATAGTTCGTATTGTTGCAATTTCATTTGTATTAAGTGGTAATGCCTCATCTGGATTTGCAAAAACCTTAGAATGTTTGTTTAAAATATCTTCCATAATATTATTTTCGTTTGCTCCATTGATACTATTTTCACAAGGAACAACACTGCAAACGTTTCTGCAATCACAATAATAAAATTTCTCTTTGCCGCCCTTATTATACAAAATTCCAGTTCTCAAGTCTAACCTTGCATCAATTTCTCTTAAAAAATCAAATCCTATTATACCATCAAAAGTCTTTAACTCAGAAAGAAGAAAGAAAGGTGAGTTTCTTCTGAAATTATTTATTAAACACTTTTCGCTTTTTTTGGCAGTATCATGAATGGATTGAACCCTTAACGTTTTTTCAATTATTTTTATTCCTCTTAAATTTTTATCATATTTTATACAATTTTTTCCCGATCCTGTATCAATCAATAGTTTTATTGGTCGCCCTGCTATCTCCCTACTTACATATGGCAGGAGCGACTTTCCTCTAAAAAATTAATTTCGTCAAGGAAACTTTCTTCGACAAAACTTTCTTCGACAAAACTTTCTTCGCGCTCCTCTTATTTCAAATGATTTATACTTTGTATTTTTGCAAAGACTGCCTATCGCTTTCATGCTGACTTTTTCCCGACTGAAATTGGTGATTATTTCTTCTAAAATTTTGCGCAGTTTGTTGAGTGCTGAAGGAGTCCTGCGGATTCCTCCAATAATAATTAGAGCTTGTTCTTTGTCTAAAATTTTGAGTGGAAGGATCAACTTCCGTTGGAGTCTGTGAGTTGTACGTCCGTTTTTTTTATCTGCCTATAGTAGGGTGAATGATGTGGCGTAAACGATCTTCCTCCTTCAACTGAGCTATTCAATGAGTTTGCAAAAGAATATCGGGCTTGGTTTGCTTCTAATTCCTGGTCCAATACTAAGGCACTAGGCATGTCATCGGGTTGACACGAAAACAGAATATCACTCATTGGTTTACGCAATCCCGATACAAATTTTATTTTTTTTATTTTATTCGTATATTGGTCTATGGAATTAATCCTTACAGACTATTTACAAAGAAAAAATTTTAAAATTAATTTTAGTACATAGATATTCATGAATTTAGAAAGCATATTATTTTACTTTTAATTAGATTAGTATTTAATGAGAAATCAATAAATCTATAAAGTTCATTAAATTGAATACACATTCTCCTGAGAGGGTCTGCATTTGCATAATTAGCTCTATAGAACTGTACAGATAAAGGTGTGAAGTAACGTGTTGGTCGTTGAGGAATGTTGAATGATATATTGTTAATCAAAAAACCGGAACAAACATCACCATTAATTATATTAAGAAGAAATGAAACATTTAGCATAGTTCTCCGGCTTTTTAAAGTTGGTAGCTTAATAAGGGCAAGTCTGCTGGTATAGGATGGAAGATTACTTGGATTGAAGTTTAAACTCCGAAGACAAAACAAAAGGAATTGTTTCTGCACAGATTCCAGACTGTCGGCATGAATTTGGTAGATTGGGTCCCAAATTATAGAAGCATATTCCAGTATAGGTCTCACAAGTGACGTATATAAAGTTTTGGTGACATAGGGATCATTAAACTCTTTAGCCCAACGTTTTATGAAACCAAGTACACCTCTGGCTTTGTTGACAGTAATTGTTATATGAGGAACAAAGGTCAGCTTATGATCCAATAAAACACCAAGATCTATAAAGTTATCTACTTTATCGAGACAATAATCACCCAGCATATAGTTGACAGATATCGGCCTCTTTCTGACGAAACGCATATGTTTACACTTTTTAAGGTTTAGCTCCATTAAATTTAAATTACACCAAGAATAAAATGAATTCAAATCATTTTGGAGAAAAACATGATCAGAGTGTTGATTATAACAGAAGAAAATTTTGACATCATCCGCATACATCAAGATGTTTGAAAAACGAATAACATTCGGAAGATCGTTTATAAACAAAGAAAAAAGAAGCGGTCCAAGATGGCTGCCTTGTGGTACTCCCGACATTACATCTATCGGCTTTGAAGTAACATTTTTAAAACATACTTTTTGTGTTCTAGTGGTTAAATAAGAATATATCCACTTTGCGCAAAGATTTGAAAAACCCATCATATGTAATTTCTTAAGAAGAAGCTTATGATTGACTTTATCAAAAGCCTTGCTGAAGTCAGTATAAATTGCATCTGTTTGTTTGCGTTCAAGAAAACCACGGTTGACAATTGTAGTAAATTGTAATAGATTTGTAGAGGTTGAACATCTTTTTTGGAAACCATGTTGGAAGGGAGAAATTAACGTATTTACTTGATGGCATAGATAATCCGTTATAATTTTTTCAAAAATTTTAGGTATAATACTTAATTTAGCAATTCCACGATAATTAGTAATATCAGCCTTGTTACCAGATTTGAATAGCGGAATAATGAATGAATCCTTCCACATAATGGGAAAATAACCGTATTTTATTGAGGTATTAAACATGAGTGTTAATGGTACAGCTAAAACTTCAGCACATTTTATTAAAATACAGGACGGAATTTTATCTGGACCACTGTTGCAGGAAAATTTAAGTTTTTTCAATTCATTAGAAACCACAGATATAGCAAGAGAAGGAATGGATATAATTTGAGTAGCAGTCAGTGAATATGAGCAGACATTAGAATCATCAAAAGTTGCATCGAAGTAAGTAGTAGAGAAGAAGTCAGCAAATAAATTGCATACAATAGTATCATCACAGGATTCATTATGTAGAAATTTCATAACAGCAGGATAGCCCTTAGTTTTTCTCTTAGAGTTAACAAATTTGTAGAATGACTTCGGATTTCGTTTAAAATTATTTTTCATTTTGTTCAAATAGTTTAAATAACATGAATTATTCAGAGTATTATATTCGGCACGACAAATTAAGTATTTTCCATGATCAACAAGAGATCCAGTTTTCTTATATTTTTTGTAATATTTATTTTTTTTATTCTTGACACTAGCCAGTTTCCTAGTATTCCAAGGTGGTCCAGAAAGGTTTTTCAAAAATTTTTTAGGAACACATGACTCAATAAAAGAATACATCTTGTTATAGAAAGCTTCAGTCATTTGATCAATGGCACGAGTTGTGCCAGTAGATAACGATAATAAATCATGCCAGTTTGTATTATTTATAAGTTCATTAAACATAGTGTAATTCGTTTGCGCGAAACAAAAAACTTTAACACTTTTTTTAGGTGTGTCTACAAGTCCAGATGGAATGGATATATTTACTTCAATAGTAGGGTGATATCCATCTTCAGGAATAGAAATAGGGTTTGATCGCTTCGTAAAACATTCAGTAACTTCATTAACAAATATTAAATCCAATAATTTTGAATGATCATTAAGAATTCCATTTACTTGAAAAAGATGTAAATCAAAAAAAATATTAAAAAGCTCATCACATTTATCATTTGATTTAGTCGGAACAAAGTATTTTTCATCAGGTAAGAACTTCCACGAAATTGAAGGCAAATTGAAATCTCCAAGAACAATAACAGAGTCATCCGGATTGACAGAACGTAGAACAGATTTAATAGCTTCTCCATGTGTAATATATAAAGACTGCGGAGACGATGGAGGGATGTATGAGCAGGTAACAAATATTTTTTTATGATTGTATTTAATTAAAACTGCAACGAATTCGATGTTTAAAGAGGAATCAATTAATAAAACCTCAGATGATAAGACATTTGAGACAGCAATAAGAACGCCACCGCCATTCATCTTATTGCAACGGTCACGTCTAAAAATATTATATTTATTACAAAATATTTCAGTATTTAAAAAGATATGATTAAGCCAAGTTTCAGTAAATACGATAATATGATGACTTATGTTGAAACTTTCATTATATAAAGTTGACAGTTTAGTTCTCAGACCACGAACATTTTGGTAAACTAATGATATATTTTCAACAGTAAGATCTTTTAGTTTTTTGGAACGTTTGAATCAGTTTGAGGAAGGCGGCCAATATTGTTAGAATTTTGTCTAAATATATATTCTCGAACCAATGTATTTTCAGGCCAAAAGCTACGATCAATAATACGGTCAAAAAGATCATAAGAAACGATAATTTTAAAGGAAGTGACAGATCTAGGTTGAGAAAAAACGAACTTATATGTCGAAATTTCTGCTTGTTGGCCCAACTTAGATCTAACAAAGGCATCGACATCTTCAGCAGTAGTTTCAATCGCTAAACGCGAGATAAAAACAGTTTTTTTTGGAGGAACAGCTCTCAGCGAAACAATTTGACCAGCATTTATCACAGGACAAGTATTTGTAGAAAGCACAGGTTTATTTAATGGCACTTCAGCAAAGCCCACAGGCAAATCAGCATTACAATTAATTACTGAGGCATCAGATGTTAGTGTTACTGAACTCGTAGGAACAGCAGGAAGATTATCAGATTTATCTTTATTTGTATTTCGTGACGATTTACGACGTTTCGGAGAAGATTGAGGTGGAGATTTTAAATTATCTAATGATTTATAATCATCAAATAATTTGCCATAACTAGATATAGACATCGATAATTTAGTTACCTTTTCCTGGATATCATTGAATTCCTTTTGTGTATCATTGAAAAAACGGTAGAAATTCACTCCGATTTTCCGGCATTTATTGCAACACCAATGTAATCCTTTATTATTATATAAAGCATCAGCAACTAGTCCAGAAAGACCACTACATTTAGTATGACATAGCTCATGGCACAGCCAACAAGTGATCATTCTTTCCCCATCACCTTTAATGGTACAATTATTCATCAAACAAGCCATTATTATTATTAGCAATGTGGTAACACTTATTGTATTTAACAAAAAAAAAAATGAGATCAGATGTAATGTTTAAAGTTGTTTTATTGTGTATTTATTGTTATACTGAAAATTTGACTATTTCTTTTGCGCTTTGTTTGTTCTATTGCAGTTAAGGAGTATGTACTTATTTTGATTTTTATTTTATTGTTATTGTTGTTGTGAGAGAATTTTTTCGTTTTCTTTTTATGCTTTGAGTTTTTAATGTTTGTAATATTATTTTTATTTTATTTATACTTTGTTGAATTGTAAATAAGGAGTATGCACTTGTTATTTTGATTCTTAATATGTTATTGTTGTGATGTAAGAGAAATTGTCGTTTTCTTTTTATGCTTTGTTCACTTAGTTTAATGTTTTGTAATTTTATAATTTTATATTTGTGATAATTAAAGATTTTAGATTTATTTTTGAAAAATTAAACTTTTTTGAACTAATTAATTTCCAATATTGTTGCTATAAGTTTAAGCTTTCATTTAATAAGTATAAAAATCACTGTAGCAGTTATATTTAAAAATTCGTATGAAAAAGTACAGAGTAAAAAATTTTATGACCGAACTTGTCGACAGTTACACAGATTTGGTTATAGTTTTATCCTTCCGCTGAACGAATATGGTTGTGTATATGCTTGAACGATGCTGGGAAATATTGTGACATTACTTTGAAAATCATAGTAACTTTGCAGAATGTGTGCGAAAATTGCGTACAGATTTTGGAATAAGAGGAGCACCGTCAGCTCCGTATGTTCATTATCTTGTGAAAAAAGCGAAAGAAACTGGCATCCTCATCGATAAACCAAAGCGCGAAAAGCCAAAAACAGTGCGTACACCCGAGAATATTGCTGCTGTGGCAGAAAGTGTGCGTGAAGCGCCATCAACATCAATTCACCGTCGTTCTCAAGAATTGAACATTTCGGAGGCATCATTGAGACAAATTTTGCATAAAGACCTTGGTATGACGCCATGCAAAGTCCAATTGGTTCAGGAGTTGAAGACAACTGACCATACAATGCGTTTTCGCTTCGCTAAGTGGGCCTGCGATCGACTTACAGAAGATGCCGATTTTGCCAAAAAAATCATCTTTTCAGATGAAGCTCATTCTGATCTTGGCGGGTATGTAAACAAGCAAAATTGTCGCATTTGGGGCACAGAAAACCCGCACGCATACATTAAAAAGCCGATACACCCAAAACGATTCACTGTTTGGTGCGGTTTTTGGTCCAGAGGCATAACTGGGCCATTTTTCTTCGAAAATGAGCAAGGAGTGGCCGTTACAGTCAATGGCGAATTTTTGTTCACAAAAATTGAAGAGGAGGATATTGGCAACATTTGGTTTCAACAGGACGGCGCTACGTGCCACACAGCCGAAGCTAAGCTCGATGGTTAGCGCCCTATTTTGAAGATCGCATTATCAGCCGCAGAACTGATGTCGTTTGGCCACCTAGGAGCTGCGATTTGACACCATTGGACTATTATTTATGGGGTGCCCTCAAAGATAAGTGTTACGATAACAAGAATGAGACAATTGACGCTTTAAAGGACAATATTCGTGAAGCCATTGGTGGAATACAGCTGCACACAATCGATAATGTGCTTAGAAATTGGACCGATCGTGTAGGCTACTGCATGGCCAGCCGAGGCAGTCATTTGAATGAAATTATTTTCCAGTATTAACCGGAAGGATTTTACTTTCGAATAAAAAAATAAATTTGAGATAATATTCAGTATTTTTTTTTATAGCATTTTCAAAAAAAAAGTTATTTGGCGGACCCTTTAGCTTACTGCAGGATCATTCCTCCGTAGTGTTGATGTCTTTGGAGTAGAGTTGAGTTCTGTAGAGCTGGTTTCCCTTGATTTTAGTTGATATCTTGTGCATTTTCCAAAAAAAAAAAAATTTGAAAATGTTTTTAGTTTAAAATTGCGTTTTTCTTTTTTTTATTTCTATTTTGTTTATTATTATCTTCTTTATTCTTAATTTGTAAAAATTAAATTTTTCAAAATATGTCACAGTTCACAGTTCAAATAAGAAATTTATTATTATCTTTCAAATTGTAAAAATTAAATTTTTCATAATAGTTCACAGTTCACAAACTATTATTATTTTTTATTTTTAAAATTATAACAAAATTTTTATAGAAGTCCACATTTCACAAATACTTATATTTTATTTGTAAAAGGATCCACTCCTTTTTTTTTGCAGGCTCGTAAGTTGCGCATCAATTATTGTTTCTTGGACACTATGTGCCTTGTTTAAAGAAAACAAATTAAAAATATTTTATAAGCGCTATGCGCTCTTTATTGCTTAAAATTAAAAATAGGACTGAACTAATTATTACTTATTCTACCCTATAGAAATGGTTTCCCTAACAGGGCATAACTTGATGATGCTTGCTGCTGTTGTCGTTTATTCTCACACGCGCTGGTTGACAGGTGTTAGGTTGTTGAATGGTGAGAATTTTACTGCTGGTTGCTGCTGCTGTGTTCTCATTAATAAACTGTGGTTTGATCGCGTATCATTTCAATGTGGTGGGCACCATGTGTTAGCTTATATTAACATTCGATCACTGTGCAAAAACTTTACACAATTTCTAGTTGTTAATATGTGTTGAAACTATTAGTATAAGTCAAAGCAAACACTTAAATTTGGTCTGTACTATTTTTTTTTTTAAATGGTTTGGTCTTCAAGTACTTGTAACTTGAAGATCAGTGTTCAGTAATTAACACCAAATAAATTCGTTTAACTACTGACTTTATTGAAGTTTTGTTTGAGGGATTTATACTAAAATTACACATCAAAAATACTGACTTAATTAAATGCTATTGAATTAAAATTTATGCTATAATAACAAAACACTGTATAAAAAGGTATAAATGTATTTTGATCTAAAAATTTACATCAGGAAAATTTGCGTTAAATTGGCCACTAAAAAGAAAGAAAATATTAACTACATAACATTCAATGCATTCACTAATTATTGTAATATATTAGGGGAATTCTACATTAATTGAATTTAAATATATTGAATCTCAAATTCTCCCCCGCGTTGAACGGATGTTCAACAATGTTGTGATGATCATATGTTGCCGAGACCTTTATGATGAAATTCCTTGGCATTGGTGCAGGTGTTTCCAAATCATGTGATTGAAGTTCGATGTTTTCTGCATTATTTTCTATAGACGATATTGTGTGTGGTTTTCGCCTGGTTGTACACTTTTTACATCTGGACAGCATTATCATTATTGTTATCAAACTAATCGACAGTGCCAGATATCCAATTGCATGATTGTGTGGGACTTCAATGTGTTCGGAAGGTCCATGATGTTTTGTTCTTTCAAAGATTTTTGTAAAATTTAAAGCTCTTTGAGATTGTTGGCGTATACACTCTCCAAGCCAGTTGCCCGGATCCCGTAAATAGAAATGAGTAATGCATACAGCCGTGGCTGTTAAAGATGATAAGATGGCATATATCCATTGATTCGATCGTTGAGGGTCATCCACTTTGTGTTGGATATCTCCAGAGTGTATGTTGGTGTCGTTTTGTTGTTGTACAAATTGATTTCACACATGCATGTTTGTGACTCATAATCGTAGCGAATTTGAAAGTTGGAACACAGAAACATATCTTCTTTTATTCTATCACAATTGCTGAGAGTTCTGAATTTGTAAGAATGATGTATTGTTTATGGGATGCTGTTATGCCCATGAAATCAGTACATGGTTTGATGGCTACCATAGCGTTATTTAGTATGTTGGGTACAGGAATCAACTGGAACATCTTATATTGTTCAACTTCAGCTAAGGGTATCGTTATTTTGAAAACTGCATGTTGGTGCGTAAGTCTACCTTGAACCTTCATAAGTTTGAATATCTGTAGTAATTCACCTTTTCCGGCTGCATGAAGGGTCTCTGAAGTTGGTGCATGGAGTTTAATTTGATAAACTTCAGTTTGTAACTGTTGTGGAGTCAGTAATAGTGGGCTATTTTTTCCATGATGCGTATCTATGAGAGTGTCCAGAATAGATGACTTTATCTTTCGTATGTTACTTAAAATTAAGTTCAATTCTAAGACCCCATTATTGAATAGTTGGGTAAGATGTATCTGGATTAAAACATTGTTGTTGTTCTGCATTGCTGCTGAATAATTTTTAACTTCTTGTTACAATTGTTCAAATCTTGCCTTAGCTGCCAATTGAGTTTTTTGTATGACATTGATTGTTGAATCAACAATCGATGTTTGGTTTTTAAGTAAATTTAATAGATGTGATTCATTCTCCTGTACTTGTTATATTGTATCTGATATATAATCAGCGCATTCACAATCCAATATGCCAAACAATGAATGAGCAACATTCCCAATTATATTAAATGCTCCTCTTTTACTTCGTAATATTTGGTTCTCAAGTTGTAGATCGTTTTCCATGTGTTTAAAATGGTAAATAATGCTGAGACATGGTTCGTTTAGTGTTATTATTCTCCATAGATTCTGTAGGGTTTTCGTGCCATTGACCAAAGGTGATGTTTCAGACCAATAGGCCCCCAGGTCGTAATATACAAAGAGGTTCCATTCAGTGGTTGAAATGGCTGTTGTCCCGATTTCTTCGAAATGGATACATAATTTTGTTCCAAATCTTTTGTTTTTGACTGGATTTCCAAGTGCCATAGGTAACAGCAAAATTATCGTAAGTAGTGCTAAGCTGAGATGAGTTGATATCCCCTTTTTCCTTTTGGCACTAGGTTCCTCAGTTGAATCTGAGATGCTGTTGTTGATGGCTGCAGTGTTGTCATCGGAGAAGATGAGCTCTTCTGAGTCTGGTTCTATGGGTAACAGAGCGAGCCGATGTATTGGGTATTTGAGCAGTCCATTTGCTGTTTTGACTTCCACGACTCTGCTTACATTATCAGTACCAGAGTGAGTTTTGATAGCTCTCGCTAAGGGCCATTTCATGACTGGTAGGTTATCTTCCTTTATTATTACCAGATCGCCAATGTTGATGTTGGGAAATTGTTTATTCCACTTACGACGTTGTTGCAATTTGTTTAAATATTCGGTGGACCATCTTTTCCAAAATTCCTGTTTGAGATGAGCCACGAGTTTCCAGTGGGTGAGTGCTTTTATTGGTGTTGCACTACTATCTATTTGTGATACGAGCGCTTCGCCAATAAGGAAGTGACCAGGAGCCAAAGCCTCAATATTGTTAGGATCACTTGACATAGGCGTTATTGGGCGAGAGTTGAGCATTGCCTCATTTTCCGCTACGGTTGTTTCCAGTTATTCTTGAGTTAACGATGCCTTCGCAACACTGCGTAACAATAGAAGTTTGGCAGATTTCACTGCTGATTCCCATAATCCCCCAAGTGTGGTGCACGCGATGGGATAAAGTGGAAATGTATTCATTTTGAGCTAGCAGTTGAGATGATTGATTCCTGCACCTTGTCGAAATAGATACTCTCAGGTAATTCCGCAAACGGTTTTTTGCTCCTATGAAATTGGTAGCATTGTCAGAATATATGTTTTGATAACGCCCTCGCTTTAATGCACTGATAAAAGTTTCAGTTGATAGATCAGTTACCAGTTCAAAATGAGTGGCCTTTGTGGCAACAAAAAACAGCTATATATGCCTTCATTGGTCTTTTTCCTTTGACCTAATAATGAATCCAAAATGGTCCGCAATAATCTACACCAGCATTGATAAAAGATCGGGCTGGAGTAACTCTAGCTTGCGGAAGGTTGCCCATAATTTGCCTACATAATTGTGGTTGTGCTCTAGTGCACCTTATACATTTTTGGACTGTTGATCATGTCGTTATTCTTCCTCTTATTGGCCAAAAACGTGTCTGATTAAATTTAGTAGTGCTTGTGGTCCACAATGTTTATTTTCTCCGTGAATCATTGTGAATAAAAGTTTTATGATGGGATCATTGTATGGAATCATCATTTCATCGTATGATAGTGATGAAGACTCCAATCGTCCGCCAACTCGTAGGATGCTTGCCTCGTCGAGGTATGGGGACAAACTAATGATTTTATCGATTTCTTTGTTTATCCGACAATTATTGATTTCCTGCGAAAATTCTGAAGCCTGTATGGTTTTTGTAATGCTCCATTTAGTTCGACAGGAGTTAGTGATTGATATGAGGGGCGCTGATATTTTTTGATCCTTGAATTTTTGATGAATCTAATTATATACCCCAATATTCCTTGCAGTGTTTTGAAGGTGTTTTATGTGGGATTTTGTAAATAAAGTTGTCCTCAGTTTCGGTAACTGTTGAGATTACACTTGACTTTTTTCTCTCGAGTTCACTGGGGATTTGGAGTGGTTGCGAGAATTACGTATGGTACATGGAGGATTGAGCGTTTAGCCAGGATAGTACTTTTTGTGAATCAGTCCATAAAATTGCAGTTTGATTTTTGATTCGAAGATCTGTTTTAATCATGTATGTAAGTTGGGCCGCCATAACTGCAGCACATAATTCTAGGCGAGATAGTGTTTTAATGGAACAACCCGTGTCTCGGCACAAAGCAGTTATACAATTACTCGTTTATCCTTAAGAATTGCTCGGATGTAAGCAACTGCACAAAAGCCTTTTCTGAAACGTCTGAAAATATATGCAGCTCTGGTTTTACTGGTATTTCTCCTTTACAAACGTGTCGAGGAATTTTGAAATTGTTTAAACTGTCTAAATCATTTCTGAATTTAGCCCAGATTGTGTGAAAGTCTGCAGGTAATGGTTCTTCCCAGTCTAGCTTGAATTGCCATAGCTGTTGGATTACTATCTCTGCCTTGACAACTACAGGTGCTAGTAGTCCAAGAGGGTCAAATAACCTTGCGAGATCTGACGTTACCGTGCATTTTGTGACAGCCTGTTGATGATTCACTTTCACCTTTATGCAAAAATGGTCAGTTTTAGGCATCCATGATATTCCCAGACTTTTTACCGTGCTTATGTTGTCCCTGTTAAAATCTAAATCCACCTCATGATCACCGAGTTGAATGTTTTTTATCAGCTGTGGGTGATTTGCACACCATTTTGTCAAACTGAAACCATTCCGTTTTAGAATCGTGATGAGTTCCCTTTGCATCTCAATTGTAATGTTAAAGCTGTCTGTCCCTCCAAGTCCATCATCCACGTAGAAATTATCCTTTAATATTTGAGCTCCAGATAATTTATAGCATTTTCGTCGGCGATTTTCTGTAGACCTTGTGGCAAGGAACGGTGCTGTCCATGTTCCATATGTAACCGTGTTAAGTCTATAGTAATTAGCAGGTGCTGATGGATTTTCTCTACAAATTATTAATTGGTAGTACCGATCGGTTGGATAAAGTAAAATTTGTCTATATATTTTTTCGATATCAGTTGTGAAGGCAAACTTCGGTAATCGGACTCTTAGCAAAATTGAAACTAATTAATTTCGGACATCAAATCGTATACATCAAATCGTTCAGTGAGTACCCTGATGAAGTCTTTGCTGATTCGCCGAACACTATTCTAAGTTTTGTTTTGGAGTTGTCTGGTTTCAGAACGCAGCTGTGAGGAATAATGTATTTTGGATCTAATACGGTACCAATATCGACCTTTTCCATATGTCCTAAGTGTTCATAATTCCTCATGAATTTGATGTATTGAAGTCGAATGTCTTAGTTTTTTATAAGTCGACGTTTTAGGCCCAAAAATCTGTTGTATCCCATAGCGTGGGAGTCCCCTACAGCTGATGGCTTCTCACGAAACGGAAGACAGACAATGACAGACCATCTGCATTTGTGTGAACATGTTGGGTGAAGCGTGATCCACATTGTTGTTCTGATGGTGACAGGCCCCTATTGTTAATTCAATCTCGTCCATTTTCCAAGGACGTTCTATGGCTTCTTCCAATGATGTAGTGTCTCCAAATATTGCACATGTGGCCACATAGAATGGGTTAGGCGATGCACTTTTTCCCATTGCACCTCCCACAATCCAGCCAAGTTCATTGTTTTGGAGTGTTGGAAGATCATCACCTAGATGTGTAGTTCACGTTTTAATTAATTTGAAATAAAAGTCTGCTCCAAGTAGCAAATCTATTTTTTCTTGCTGATAGAAATGCGGATCTGTTAAGTGAATGTTGTTGCGAATATCCCAAGGTGAAATGTCATACTGTTGACTTGGTTGTGCGGAAATTATACTTGGGAGTACATAAGCTTCTACGTTTGCCACGAACTTGAGGTCCCTGGACTTCATAGCGATATTAAGGCGATATTTAGATTTTTTTCTGAGTTTCTCCAATACCGTCGAGGCACAGGGATGCTTCTGTTATTTTATTTTTAGTTTCCCGGATCATGCTTTGAAGACTTTCGGACACATGTTGAGTGGTTTGAAGAGCCAATGAAGAGGCACCATTATATTCAATCAAAGGTGGCCTTTGTTTGGATGAAGCGCTTAGTCGGTTAGCCTCTGCTGTAAATATTTGTATATAGGTGGTTGTTAACTCATCGATTTTGGAATTATAATTATCCGTGAAGTATGCAAATAAAATTCCTTTCTTTAAAAAAATTAATTGTTGTGCGCTGATGGCGACACAATAACCGTCTTTATTGGTATTTCAAAATTAAAAGCAAAGATTTTCTTAAAACTACCCTAATTTATAATAACAGGTTTGCTGATCACGCCATTCAGGTATTTTGTTGTCATTCTGCCGCTCGTGCAATGCTGTTCAATGTTGTTGGTGTGAATTTACTACCTTGCAGAATTTCTGTGTTGACCATTGGCGCGTGCAATGGTATTATTGTAAAATGAGCTGCTTTATTCGTTGGCATGTGCAATGCCGTTCAATATTGTTGGTGGGAAAATACTACCTTGCAGAATCACTGTATGTTGGTAATCGCGCCGGATGGCGCGTGCAACGGTATTGTTGTGAAATAACTGTTTGTTGGTTTTACAGAAGACGCAACGTCAGCTTGAGAACTAATTTTGGTATCTTTTAATGTGTGTTGTTGTTGTCAACGAAATATTTATTTGAAATGTATTTTAAATGTATTTTGTGTTAACTCCTCCCTCCTTAAATGCAATCGTCCTGATTGCTTTAAATGTGTGGATGTCAAAAATGGTGGAATTCTTTTTCCTAATGTTTTCCCCTGTAGATTTTACAAAAATTGGATGTTCTGGTTGGGCTTCTTTCGTTTCTATTATTTCATCTTCTTTTTTTGTTTTCTTCTTAGAAATCCAAGCGATAATAACACAAACGGATACAATGATGATGAGGCTTGATGTTAGTAGAAAGTTATTTTTGTTTTCCAGTGTTTCCAATCTTTTGATGTTTCCCATATTCAATTTTTGGAGTCTTTGCAGTGATATGATTTCTTCGGTTTTGCTATTCCATGCTCTTGATTGTAATGAAGCTGGAAGAGGTTTGTTGCCACTTATTTCTTTTGAATAGTATTCTCGACCCTCAATGTTGACTGCTGTATTGAAATATTTGACCAAATAAGTTCCATTTAATGCTATTTCTTCTTCGTTCACTTTAATTTTCCCAATGTATTGATTCAGCAGTAGTAAGTCGCTTCCGTGCTCGTTGGTAACCTCTGTGCAGCTACCTATTTTATTTCTAAATAAACTAGTTATACAAAATTTATCACTTAATTCTACAAGCTTATCTCTATTACATATTGTTAAATCATTGTAGCTTTTGCAGCTTTCTTTGATGGCGAATAATTTATTACTACAATCTAAAATTTTGCCATATTCAATTTTATCAATAATATTTCCAATTTTTACTGGCTTTGCTAAGAAAATTTTACAGATATCATTTTGGGCAATGGGAATACTTAAAATATATAAAATTTCTTCGTTATTTGTCACAATCTTTACGCTTCAAATGATAACAATTCATCTACATGAAAACTAGGAATACTATAATTTCTTAAAACATAATTTAAATTTTCAATTTCGGTTTTTGACAAGATAAATGAGTTTACAATATTTACTTTAGCCCATTGTATTGCATATTCAATATTTTGTAATTCTTTTTAAATTAATGTTAATTTGTGTTCTAATGTATTTGCCAGTTCATTATTCCAATCTTCCCGCTTTACTTTTAATATTTGATTTGTAATGTTTGAAATATCTTGTAATCTGCTAGTTGTAAGTTCGTTTATAATCATTTGTCTGTTGTTATTTTCTAATACATTTTTAATTTTCTGATTTAAAATTTCAAAACCATGGCTGTCTGGAGTCCCAGCAACCCATTTCCATGCGCTACCAATAAAATCGATAGATCTTCTCCTTATGTGTGGACTTAACCGATTAAGGAGTCCATTAATATCGGAGACTTGTTGTTTTAAAAACGGACGGAGCGGATGACTATATGTAATATTAGTGTTCAATGTAGATTCAATGTCCTGTGATAAAATTCTATATTGTTCTAAGTCGATAGAATGTATAACTTTAAAGGTGCCGTTCTGTTTTTTGCGATCCCATTCTGAATGGTTATTAATCTCGCATTAGAGTAGTCAAGTATATTAAAATCCGCAAGGACGGTACCAATTAGTAATCTGTAAAAAGAAGATAAATGGGATGTAAATAAAAAAATATTGTCAATTTCTAATGTGACTCTTGTGAATAATGCGGCCACTTTCCGTAACTATAGTTGTATTACGGTTTTCTTTCACTATCTCTTACTTAAACCGATTAGAAAGTTTTGTCCCTAATCTTTTATTTGTCCTAACGTAGACTAGCTGACCAGGTACGTATTCTTTATTTGGTTTTTTATTTTTATTATGGTAAGTCAAGTCATTTTCCTGTTTGCGCTTTAGTCGGTCAACGTTGGATAATCTAGTTATCTCCATATCTTGGGGTGAAAAGTCAATCGTTCGACCAAAATAAAGATCTACAGGTTTCTTTTTTGTCGTTGAATGAATGGTATAGTTATATTCATTTACAGCTCTTTCCAAAAGTTCTTCGAAATTCCTAGATGTCCCATCACTTTTAAGACATCTCATTATCTCTGCTAAGGTTGAATGGAAGCGTTCTATCTGTCCGTTCGCTTCGCTTCGATAAGATGGAGTGGTGAAAACGTTTATTTTCAAATCGTCTTTCATCATGAATAGGATTGAAGCTGAATACAGAGAAGGGTCGTTGTCCATGACAATATTTTTCGGTACCCCATAAGAAAATAGTATTTCCCTAAGAGGTCTCCTAACATCTTCTGTCGATCGTCCCTTTAGTAATTTTGTCTGGACATACTTTGAAAATTTGTCAATCGATGTTAGTACCAATTTTTTGTATGTGGAAAAAATGTCAAGGTGGACTGTGTGGCCAGGATGAGTTGGTATAGGTGTCTCTTTTAACTCAGGCGTATTTGGGTGTCTCTCATACTTATTTTTCTTACAAGTCGAACATAGTTTTATGACCCTATTAATTTTATTTGCCATTCCTGGAAAATAATATTTTTCCATAATTTGCAATCTGTTTTCTTTCTCATTGCGATGAGCCCTATTATGTGTTTCCACAATTATATTTTCTTGATCGTGTTCTGACGTTATGTCATCAACTACCAATTGTGTAAATCGACATTTATAACTTGAAAAGTGGTCTGGATAAATTGTTTGAATTTTCCCCATTATTGGTTCAGGAGTTTTTATACCATTAATAACGGACGGATTTAGATACTTTTTTAGAATTTCTGTAAGTTTTTGTTCATCATAGTTAGGTTCACCTATAAGGTGTCGATGATAGCCTGGGAATGTGATTTTAAATTGGTAAGTGCGTGTTTCACCTATGGAAAGAAAAATTTGGTTCTTAAATACGTTTATTGGGGTTTCGATGCTCGGAATAAGATCTTGTGGAGAGCTGTCACTGCTGTGCACCGTGCCTGATAAAGAATTTATTCCAGTCGCTGGAGGTCTAGAAAGCGCGTCTGCTACTACATGACTTCTGCCAGGTTTATATTTCATTTCATAATTGTATTCTTCTAAAATAGCTTTCCATCTTTTCATTTTACTATTATTATTTTTTTTGCTAAGTGCATATGTCAGCGGTTGATGATCTGTAAAGATGATAACTTTAGCTGACCCATACAAGTAATTCCTAAGGTTTCCTAATGCCCATGTTATAGCAAGCATTTCCTTTTCATTGGCTGCGTAATTTTCTTCTGCTTCTGACAGAGATCTAGATATGAAATCTATTGGCTGATCATCCTGACTTAAGACGGCTCCTTGTGCTACATTAGAAGCGTCAGTTGTCAATTGAAATTCTTTTTTAAAATCAGGATATGCGAGAATTACTTCTCTAGAAACTAAGGCATTTTTAGTGAATCGATGGCATTTTTGGCTTCATTATCCATTTGAATTTTCCTACGGTTTGATTCAGATTTGGAAATCGTACCTGCATCTCCTCGCAATAATTTAGTTAAAGGTTTTGCTAAGTCCGCGTAACCTTTTATAAACCTTCTATAATATCCTGAAAGGCCTAGAAAGGACCGGAGCTCTCTAAGTGTGGTAGGATAAGCAAAATTTACTATTGCTTCGACCTTTTTGGGGTTTGCTTTTACTCCATTGTAAGAAACAATGAATCCCAAGAATTCTACCTCCTCTTTAAAGAATTCACACTTGTCCAACTGGACTTTCATATTAGCAGCATTAAGTGTTTCAAAAATGTCATTCAAATGTTTAAAACGTGATTTTTCGTTTTTACTAAAGATAATTATATCGTCAATATAAACGTAGCATGTTTTGCCAATTTGTTCCCTGAGGATATCGTCCAGCGTCCTCTGAAATATGGACGGTGCGTTTTTCAACCCAAATGGGAGTCTTGCAAATTCATATTTACCATTATTAACTGAAAAAGCCGTTTTCTCTATATCCTCTTCTCTAAGAGGTATTTGATGAAATCCACTCTTTAAGTCTATTACAGTAAAATATTTATTACCTCCTAAATGTGAGAGAACTTCATTTATCTCGGGAATGAGATATCTATCTGGTATTGTAATCGAATTTAATTTTCTGAAATCTATGACCAGTATATATTTTTGTCTACCTGAAGCATTTTGTTTCTTTGATACAATCCATATAGGCGAGTTATAAGGCGAGCGTGATGGTCTTATTATCCCATCTTTTAATAATTTATTAATTTCCTCTTCAACTACTCCCTTCATGGCCATTGGGTAAGGGTAATTTCTGGTATAAGTTGGTATGTCCGTGGAAGTACGTATATCACCAACAACTCTTGTTTTATAGGTGAATCTTTCGTCAGGATCTGCAAATAGACTCTTATGGTGACTTAAAATGTTTTCGAGAGACCTTTTTTGATTTTCGGAAAGGTGTTCCATCCTAATTTCTATATTGTTGACATCTTGGGAAATATATTGGAATATTGGAATATTGATTCCCCCTTTTACCGTAAAATAATTCTTTGAAGTATAAATCACGGATGATAATTCTTTTAAACTATCGTTGCCTAATATCCCAACGAAGGTTCTTAAACCTGGTAAGATAAAAAACTTTATGGGGACATCATTGATGCCAAATATATTTAAAAGAACATGATGCGTAATTTCTACATTTCCTGCAATAGATTTTGCACTAAATTTTTAGGTCTTATATAATTCTTATTACTACCGGTATCTAAAAGGAATTTGAGATTTTGTCCATTCCTCGTTCTAACTTGAAAGTATGGTAACGAGGAACTATTTAACCAAAAAATTAAGATCGTTCAGTAAATCTTCCTGTGCGTAATCTGTTGTTATGGAATTATTTTTCTCGATTTCGAGATCATCAGGTGAATGCTCGAACATTTCAAGTCCGCTGTTGGTAAATTCCTTATAATATTCGTCCATTTCTGTTATCCCACCAACTGCGCCTTCTTCTTGGGCATATCCACAATCTAGTGGAACCTGGTCTAATTTCCGCTGAGTTGCCTCATTGTTGGTTACCACATGAAAATTCCTTTGGAGTTTGTTGATTGGACCTTGAAATGAGCCCGCAGCTGGTCTCTTAGAAACTTGGTTAACTGGTGGTCTGTTCATATAATTAACGTGCCTTGATTGGATAGATCTATCCACATCCATAGGTTCTACTCTAGGAGTTGGTTTTTGATAATTCGGTGTTGAATATTGGGGTTTACTATATTGGTTCGAAAAACCGATTTGGTTTCCTTGATTAAATTGTGGTCTTGGGCTAAAATTTTGATAACCGGTTGGCCTAAAAATTGTATTACGGGTATAATTTGGGTTATAGTTTGGTATAGGACCATTACGGGGTGGCAATGGTGGTCTGTTATTTGTCATACCACCAACGTAAGCGAGCTCAAAAAAGAATTTCTGTCGATTTCCAAAAAATGAATTGGTTACTCCAATTCTATCTTTCTGGATATTACCTCTAGATATTTGTCCATGAGCGTAATTCATACGAAATGTCATATTATCCAATTTTAAACAAATATGTAATGCTTCGGGCAAAGAAGTTGTTTCACGCACGCTAAGCAAACGTGGAAGCTCACCATTTAACCCTCTAACAAATGTATCCAGGGCTTTATCCCTGTCAGTATTTGTCATTGAGCGAAGGCTTCCTTCGTCTAGATTTAAACATGATACTTTATCAAGTATCAGCGAAAGATGTTGATAGACAGCTTGATAAAATTCGGTTATACTCCTATTGCTCTGACACAAAACTGTCATTTGATATTCTAAAGTGCCGATATCTCTCTTATCGGAATAGTGCATCATTAGACATTTCTTCATTCGAGGCCAATCTAAGGGTGTTCTATACGATTCTAATGCAGTATCTGCATCGCCAGTAATTTTCGTATAGTATGTAAAATTGCATAATATCGCTGATGTCTTCTCACGAAACGGAAGACAGACAATGACAGACCATCTGCATTTGTGTGAACATTTTGGGTGAAGCGTGATTCACATTGTTGTTCTGATGGTGACAGGCCCCTATTGTTAATTCAATCTCGTCCATTTTCCAAGGACCTTCTATGGCTTCTTCCAATGATGTAGTGTCTCCAAATATTGCACATGTGGCCGCATAGAATGGGTTAGGCGATGCACTTTTTCCCATTGCACCTCCCACAATCCAGCAAAGTTCAGTGTTTTGGAGTGTTGGAAGATCATCACCTAGATGTGTAGTTCACGTTTTAATTAATTTGAAATAAAAGTCTGCTCCAAGTAGCAAATCTATTTTTTCTTGCTGATAGAAATGCGGATCTGTTAAGTGAATGTTGTTGCGAATATCCCAAGGTGAAATGTCATACTGTTGACTTGGTTGTGCGGAAATTATACTTGGGAGTACATAAGCTTCTACGTTTGCCACGAACTTGAGGTCCCTGGACTTTATAGCGATATTAAGGCGATATTTAGATTTTTTCTGAGTTTCTCCAACACCGTCGAGGCACAGGGATGCTTCTGTTATTCCATTTTTAGTTTCCCGGATCATGCTTTGAAGACTTTCGGACACATGTTGAGTGGTTTGAAGAGCCAATGAAGAGGCACCATTATATTCAATCAAAGGTGGCCTTTGTTTGGATGAAGCGCTTAGTCGGCTAGCCTCTGCTGTAAATATTTGTATATAGGCGGTTGTTAACTCATCGATTTTGGAATTATAATTATCCGTGAAGTATGCAAATTAAATTCCTTGATGAATTTTTCTTTAAAAAAATTAATTGTTGTGCGCTGATGGCGACACAATAACCGTCTTTATTGGTAATTCAAAATTAAAAGCAAAGATTTTCTTAAAACTACCCTAATTTATAATAACAGGTTTGCTGATCACGCCATTCAGGTATTTTGTTGTCATTCTGCCGCTCGTGCAATGCTGTTCAATGTTGTTGGTGTGAATTTACTACCTTGCAGAATTTCTGTGTTGACCATTGGCGCGTGCAATGGTATTATTGTAAAATGAGCTGCTTTATTCGTTGGCATGTGCAATGCCGTTCAATATTGTTGGTGGGAAAATACTACCTTGCAGAATTACTGTATTTTGGTAATCGCGCCGGATGGCGCGTGCAACGGTATTGTTGTGAAATAACTGTTTGTTGGTTTTACAGAAGACGCAACGTCAGCTTGAGAACTAATTTTGGTATTTTTTAATGTGTGTTGTTGTTGTCAGCGAAATATTTATTTGAAATGTATTTTAAATGTATTTTGTGTTAACTCCTCCCTCCTTAAATGCAATCGTCCCGATTGCTTAAAATGTGTGAATGTCAAAAATGGTGGAATTCTTTTTCCTAATTTTTTCCCCTGTAGATTTTACAAAAATTGGATGTTCTGGTTGGGCTTCTTTCGTTTCTATTATTTCATCTTCTTTTTTTTGTTTTCTTCTTAGAAATCCAAGCGATAATAACACAAACGGATACAATGATGATGAGGCTTGATGTTAGTAGAAAGTTATTTTTGTTTTCCAGTGTTTCCAATCTTTTGATGTTTCCCATATTCAATTTTTGGAGTCTTTGCAGTGATATGATTTCTTCGGTTTTGCTATTCCATGCTCTTGGTTGTAATGAAGCTGGAAGAGGTTTGTTGCCACTTATTTCTTTTGAATAGTATTCTCGACCCTCAATGTTGACTGCTGTATTGAAATATTTGACCAAATAAGTTTCATTTAATGCTATTTCTTCTTCGTTCACTTTAATTTTCCCAATGTATTGATTCAGCAGTAGTAAGTCGCTTCCGTGCTCGTTGTTAACCTCTGTGCAGCTACCTATTTTATTTCTAAATAAACTAGTTATACAAAATTTATCACTTAATTCTACAAGCTTATCTCTATTACATATTGTTAAATCATTGTAGCTTTTGGAGCTTTCTTTGATGGCGAATAATTTATTACTACAATCTAAAATTTTGCCATATTCAATTTTATCAATAATATTTCCAATTTTTACTGGCTTTGCTAATAAAATTTTACAGATATCATTTTGGGCAATGGGAATACTTAAAATATATAAAATTTCTTCGTTATTTGTCACAATATTTACGCTTCAAATGATAACAATTCATCTACATGAAAACTAGGAATACTATAATTTCTTAAAACATAATTTAAATTTTCAATTTCGGTTTTTGACAAGATAAATGAGTTTACAATATTTACTTTAGCCCATTGTATTGCATATTCAATATTTTGTAATTCTTTTTCAATTAATGTTAATTTGTGTTCTAATGTATTTGCCAGTTCATTATTCCAATCTTCTTGCTTTACTTTTAATATTTGATTTGTAATGTTTGAAATATCTTGTAATCTGATAGTTGTAAGTTCGTTTATAATCATTTGTCTGTTGTTATTTTCTAATACATTTTAAATTTTCTGATTTAAAATTTCAAAATCATGGCTGTCTGGAGTCCCAGCAACCCATTTCCATGCGCTACCAATAAAATCGATAGATCTTCTCCTTACGTGTGGACTTAACCGATTAAGGAGTCCATTAATATCGGAGACTTGTTGTTTTAAAAACGGACGGAGCGGATGACTATATGTAATATTAGTGTTCAATGTAGATTCAATGTCCTGTGATAAAATTCTATATTGTTCTAAGTCGATAGAATGTATAACTTTAAAGGTGCAGTTCTGTTTTTTGCGATCCCATTCTGAATGGTTATTAATCTCGCATTAGAGTAGTCAAGTATATTAAAATCCGCAAGGACGGTACCAATTAGTAATCTGTAAAAAGAAGATAAATGGGATGTAAATAAAAAAAATTGTCAATTTCTAATGTGACTCTTGTGAATAATGCGGCCACTTTCCGTAACTATAGTTGTATTACGGTTTTCTTTCACTATCTCTTACTTAAACCGACTAGAAAGTTTTGTCCCTAATCTTTTATTTGTCCTAACGTAGACTAGCTGACCAGGTACGTATTCTTTATTTGGTTTTTTATTTTTATTATGGTAAGTCGTCATTTTCCTGTTTGCGCTTTAGTCGGTCAACGTTGGATAATCTAGTTATCTCCATATCTTGGGGTGAAAAGTCAATCGTTCGACCAAAATAAAGATCAACAGGTTTCTTTTTTGTCGTTGAATGAATGGTATGGTTATATTCATTTACAGCTCTTTCCAAAAGTTCTTCGAAATTCCTAGATGTCCTATCACTTTTAAGACATCTCATTATCTCTGCTAAGGTTGAATGGAAGCGTTCTATCTGTCCGTTCACTTCGCTTCGATAAGATGGAGTGGTGCAAACGTTTATTTTCAAATCGTCTTTCATCATGAATAGGATTGAAGCTGAATACAGAGAAGGGTCGTTGTCCATGACAATATTTTTCGGTACCCCATAAGAAAATAGTATTTCCCTAAGAGGTCTCCTAACATCTTCTGTCGATCGTCCCTTTAGTAATTTTGTCTGGACATACTTTGAAAATATGTCAATCGATGTTAGTACCAATTTTTTGTATGTGGAAAAAATGTCAAGGTGGACTGTGTGGCCAAGATGAGTTGGTATAGGTGTCTCTTTTAACTCAGGCGTATTTGGGTGTCTCTCATACTTATTTTTCTTACAAGTCGAACATAGTTTTATGACCCTATGAATTTTATTTGCCATTCCTGGAAAATAATATTTTTCCATAATTTGCAATCTGTTTTCTTTCTCATTGCGATGAGCCCTATTATGTGTTTCCACAATTATATTTTCTTGATCGTGTTCTGACGTTATGTCATCAACTACCAATTGTGTAAATCGACATTTATAACTTGAAAAGTGGTCTGGATAAATTGTTTGAATTTTCCCCATTATTGGTTCAGGAGTTTTTATACCATTAATAACGGACGGATTTAGATACTTTTTTAGAATTTCTGTAAGTTTTTGTTCATCATAGTTAGGTTCGCCTATAAGGTGTCGATGATAGCCTGGGAATATGATTTTAAATTGGTAAGTGCGTGTTTCACCTATGGAAAGAAAAATTTGGTTCTTAAATACGTTTATTGGGGTTTCCATGCTCGGAGTAAGATCTTGTGGAGAGCTGTCACTGCTGTGCACCGTGCCTGATAAAGAATTTATTCCAGTCGCTGGAGGTCTAGAAAGCGCGTCTGCTACTACATGACTTCTACCAGGTTTATATTTCATTTCATAATTGTATTCTTCTAAAATAGCTTTCCATCTTTTCATTTTACTATTATTATTTTTTTTGCTAAGTGCATATGTCAGCGGTTGATGATCTGTAAAGATGATAACTTTAGCTGACCCATACAAGTAATTCCTAAGGTTTCCTAATGCCCATATTATAGCAAGCATTTCCTTTTCATTGGCTGCGTAATTTTCTTCTGCTTCTGACAGAGTTCTAGATATGAATGCTATTGGCTGATCGTCCTGACTTAAGACGGCTCCTAGTGCTACATTAGAAGCGTCAGTTGTCAATTGAAATTCTTTTTTAAAATCAGGATATGCGAGAATTACTTCTCTAGAAACTAAGGCATTTTTTAATGAATCGATGGCATTTTTGGCTTCATTATCCATTTGAATTTTCCTACGGTTTGATTCAGATTTGGAAATCGTACCTGCATCTCCTCGCAATAATTTAGTTAAAGGTTTTGCTAAGTCCGCGTAATCTTTTATAAACCTTCTATAATATCCTAAAGGCCTAGAAAGGACCGGAGCTCTCTAAGTGTGGTAGGATAAGCAAAATTTACTATTGCTTCGACCTTTTTGGGGTTTGCTTTTACTCCATTGTAAGAAACAATGAATCCCAAGAATTCTACCTCCTCTTTAAAGAATTCACACTTGTCCAACTGGACTTTCATATTAGCAGCATTAAGTGTTTCAAAAATGTCATTCAAATGTTTAAAATGTGATTTTTCGTTTTTACTAAAGATAATTATATCGTCAATATAAACGTAGCATGTTTTGCCAATTTGTTCCCTGAGGATATCGTCCAGCGTCCTCTGAAATATGGACGGTGCGTTATTCAACCCAAATGGGAGTCTTGCAAATTTATATTTACCATTATTAACTGAAAAAGCCGTTTTCTCTATATCCTCTTCTCTAAGAGGTATTTGACGAAATCCACTCTTTAAGTCTATTACAGTAAAATATTTATTACCTCCTAAATGTGAGAGAACTTCATTTATCTCGGGAATGAGATATCTATCTGGTATTGTAATCGAATTTAATTTTCTGAAATCTATGACCAGTATATATTTTTGTCTACCTGAAGCATCTTGTTTCTTTGATACAATCCATATAGGCGAGTTATAAGGCGAACGTGATGGTCTTATTATCCCATCTTTTAATAATTTATTAATTTCCTCTTCAACTACTCCCTTCATGGCCATTGGGTAAGGGTAATTTCTGGTATAAGTTGGTATGTCCGTGGAAGTACGTATATCACCAACAACTCTTGTTTTATAGGTGAGTCTTTCGTCAGGATCTGCAAATAGACTCTTATGGTGACTTACAATGTTTTCGAGAGACCTTTTTTGATTTTCAGAAAGGTGTTCCATCCTAATTTCTATATTGTTGACATCTTGGGAAATATATTGGAATATTGGAATATTTATTCCCCCTTTTACCGTAAAATAATTCTTTGAAGTATAAATCACGGCTGATAATTCTTTCAAACTATCGTTGCCTAATATCCCATCGAAGGTTCTTAAACCTGGTAAGATAAAAAACTTTATGGGGACATCATTGATGCCAAATATATTTAAAAGAACATGATGCGTAATTTCTACATTTCCTGCAATAGATTTTGCACTAAATTTTTAGGTTTTATATAATTCTTATCACTACCGGTATCTAAAAGGAATTTGAGATTTTGTCCGTTCCTCGTTCTAACTTGAAAGTATGGTAACGAGGATCTATTTAACCAAAAAAATTAAGATCGTTCAGTAAATCTTCCTGTGCGTAATCTGTTGTTATGGAATTATTTTTCTCGATTTCGAGATCATCAGGTGAATGCTCGAACATTTCAAGTCCGCTGTTGGTAAATTCCTTATAATATTCGTCCATTTCTGTTATCCCACCAACTGCGCCTTCTTCTTGGGCATATCCACAATCTAGTGGAACCTGGTCTAATTGCCGCTGAGTTGCCTCATTGTTGGTTACCACATGAAAATTCCTTTGGAGTTTGTTGATTGGACCTTGAAATGAGCCCGCAGCTGGTCTCTTAGAAACTTGGTTAACTGGTGGTCTGTTCATATAATTAATGTGCCTTGATTGGATAGATCTATCCACATCCATAGGTTCTACTCTAGGAGTTGGTTTTTGATAATTCGGTGTTGAATATTGGGGTTTACTATATTGGTTCGAAAAACCGATTTGGTTTCCTTGATTAAATTGTGGTCTTGGGCTAAAATTTTGATAACCGGTAGGCCTAAAAATTGTATTACGGGTATAATTTGGGTTATAGTTTGGTATAGGACCATTGCGGGGTGGCAATGGTGGTCTGTTATTTGTCATACCACCAACGTAAGCGAGCTCAGGAAAAAATTTTTTTTTAATTTTTTTTTTTTTTTTTTATTTTTTTTTTTTTTATTAATGAAAATCCTAATATAACAAGATTTAAAATCTTTTTGGAATTTCTGTCGATTTCCAAAAAATTAATTGGTTACTCCAATTCTATCTTTCTGGATATTACCTCTAGATATTTGTCCATGAGCGTAATTCATACGAAATGTCATATTATCCAATTTTAAACAAATATGTAATGCTTCGGGCAAAGAAGTTGTTTCACGCACGCTAAGCAAACGTGGAAGCTCACCATTTAACCCTCTAACAAATGTATCCAGGGCTTTATCCCTGTAAGTATTTGTCATTGAGCGAAGGCTTCCTTCGTCTAGATTTAAACATGATACTTTATCTTGATAAAATTCGGTTATACTCCTATTGCTCTGACACAAAACTGTCATTTGATATTCTAAAGTGCCGATATCTCTCTTATCGGAATAGTGCATCATTAGACATTTCTTCATTCGAGGCCAATCTAAGGGTGTTCTATACGATTCTAATGCAGTATCTGTATCGCCAGTAATTTTCGTATAGTATGTAAAATTGCATAATATCGTCCTGTTCCCTTAAGGCTGGAGTAAAGGTCTAACACTCTGTTGACGGATTTTCGCCAGGAGTTGAACTCACCTGGTTTTCCAGAAAATTCCCAAAGTGATTTTATGATGTCTGGGACTTTGTCTAATTCTCCTAATTCTGCCGTAACTGCACCTATGGGTTGGTCAAAACCCTCGTCTGAGAGATAATCTGAAGGCGTTTTCAAAGCTTCGTTAATTATTTCAATAATCTGGTTCCTCTGAGTTTCGTTTAGTCCAGTTACGTTTTTGGCTGTTGTGCCACTTGTATACACTGACAGTGTCCTACTCAGTCTGTCCGAGAGTTGTTCAATTGTTTCGTCAGGCATTTTGTTTCAAGGAGAAAATTGGATTGTTAAATTTAAAAATCAGGTCTTATTATATTTATTATTTTTTTTTAAATACAATGAACAATTTTTACGTAAAATTTTTTAAAGGATTAAAATTTAATTTTGTTAACAAAAAATACAGTGAAGAATTCAAGAAGAAATTTGGATTGTTAAAGTAAATTTAAAAATCAGGTCTTATTATTTTCAAAAAAAAATACAACTAGGACTTTATACGCAAATTTTTAAAGGTTAAAATTTAATTATTATTATCAAAAATAGAATGAAAAAAATTCTTTTTAGAGGATTAAAATTTAATTTGGTCAATATTTTTCTTTTCTTCTCTTATTTTTTAAATGATATTTTATATAAAATTATTCTTACATTAATAACAGCATCTCGTACTTTGATGCTTACTGGAGCTTACTCTGGTAGTGTTCCGCTTTCTCGTACTTCGATGATTACACGAACTTAATTAGTTGATGAATTTTCAGCTATTATTTTAATTAGTTTTTTCTTTCTAGCCTTTAAAAAAAATTTTGTTCTAATTTGGTGTCTTTTGAAAAAAAAAATTATTTTGTTTAATATTATAAATTAATTTTATTGTTCACTAAATTATTTGAGTGCTTAGTTAGTAGTATTTTTTTATTTTTACTTTTAATTTGGAGTGCACTTTTTTTATTATTTTTACTTAGTTGTTACTAATTTTCAAAATTTTTTTATAATAGTTTTTTTCACCTTTTCTATAGTTTAGTGTACGCAATATTTTTGTTTTTATTTATTAAATGTTTTTTTTTTTTTTTTAAATTGTTTTTACTTTATTTTTGAAGTAGTCTTTTTAAACTCTTAAAAATTTTTTATCTATTTTTATTTTTCTATTTGCTACAGTCACTGTTTTCAATTAAGTTTTTATATATTTTTTCTTATTCTTTTTATTTATTTTGTTTTAAGTATTTATTTAATTTTCACTTTCCAAATTTTCTTTAATTAAAAATTTTACTGTCACTATTACTTTTAAATTTTTTATTCGAAAATATTTATTTCACTGTTAGAATTTTAGTTACTATTTTTTATATTTTTACTGTTCCATTTAGAAAATTTTATTTTTGATATTATTTCTTATTTTTCAAAACTTATAATTACTTTATTATTCACTACGCGAATTTAACAACGCGTGCTTACCGAGCTGCGACTTCACGTACGCTTCCTTTTGTCCTTTTGAACTACTAGGGCACTTGGTAAGGCTTGACTTTTTTTCGAATGTACCGGAGGACCTTTATACTGCAAGTCCCTGCCCGGGCACCAATTAAATTCCTTGATGAATTTTTCATTAAAAAAATTAATTGTTGTGCGCTGATGGCGACACAACAACCGTCTTTATTGGTAATTCAAAATTAAAAGCAAAGATTTTCTTAAAACTACCCTAATTTATAATAACAGGTTTGCTGATCACGCCATTCAGGTATTTTGTTGTCAATCTGCCGCTCGTGCAATGCTGTTCAATGTTGTTGGTGTGAATTTACTACTTTGCAGAATTTCTGTGTTGACCATTGTAAAATGAGCTGCTTTATTCGTTGGCATGTGCAATGCCGTTCAATATTGTTGGTGGGAAAATACTACCTTGCAGAATTACTGTATTTTGGTAATCGCGCCGGATGGCGCGTGCAACGGTATTGTTGTGAAATAACTGTTTGTTGGTTTTACAGAAGACACAACGTCAGCTTGAGAACTAATTTTGGTATTTTTTAATGTGTGTTGTTGTTGTCAGCAAAATATTTATTTTAAATGTATTTTAAATGTATTTTGTGTTAGCTTGCATGCTCAGTGCTCAAGCTTTGAGCATCGTCGAACTCGCGTAGTTTTGAGTCCTGGGCTTCAAATTGATCCCAGGCCTCTTGCAATCGTCGTCTACGATCTTCAAAGTATTCTGCAGTTGTTTTTCTGTCTGCAGAATCTTTTTTAAACTTTCGTATTATTGCTTGAATAGATTCCCCTGTCTTCGCATGTGAACAATTGATGTCCTGATGAGTTGCTTACCAGGATTTGCTGAGCCAGGACGCTTGTGGACAATTGATGTCTTGATGAGTTGCGTACCAGGGTTTGCCGAACCAGGACGCTTGTGGACAATTGATGTCCAGATATATTGCGTACCAGGATTTTCTAACCAAGTACGCTTGTGGATAATTGATTTCCTGATGAATTGCGTACCAGGATTTGCTAGCCAAGTACGATGTGGACAATTGATGTCCTGATGAAGCGCTGCAGGGCGTGTTTAATCCACTCGTAAGTGTTTCAAGTTCCTTACCACTGGTGGGGGGAAGTTCAAGAGTGTTTTGGGGTCACCAAAATGCTAATCTGTGTTGAAACTATTAGTATAAGGCAAACCAAACACTTACATTTGGTGTGTACTAATTTGCTTGTTTTTTAAAAATTGTTTGGTAACTTGAAGACCAATGTTCAGTAAATAAAACAAAATAAATTCTTTTAACTACCGACATTATTGAAGTTTTGTTTCAGGGATTTATACTAAAATTACACATCGAAAATGCTGACTTAACTAAATGTTATTGAATTAAAATTTATGCTATAATAACAAAACAGACTGTATAAAAATGTATATATGTAATTTGATCTATTAATAACAAAATGTACGTTAAATTGGCCAATAAAAAAGACAATATTAATTAATTGAGTTTAGATATATTCAACCTTAACACTAGAAAACATACAAAACATAACAAACAAAATCAAATTATAATTCTTGTGGAAAAGAAAAATATAACTGATAATGAAAACAACTTTTATGGATTTAACTCTACATTGGTAAATAGAAAAGATGAAGAGGGAGGGTGGTATTGTTGTATATGTAAAAGAAAATATTGAATACACAAAACTTTCTGTAAAAATCACCAATTTTGGACCAGTGCATCTGGAAATAAAAATAAACAATAATACCCTTTCCCTTCTCTCAATCTATCGTCCCCATCCCAGACCAAATATCATAAATGAGCTTGTTACAACAACTAAATACTAGATACGTTTTTTGTCAAATGGACTGCTGTGTATGATAAATGAGAATACATGGGTAGATGTAAGTACACATGTATTGATCATCATTTTGTAAAAAATAATACAGCTAACACACAATAATAACAATAATAACATCAACTATATCTGATCATTATTCTCTATTTTATTGTATTCAAAAAGACTTTATCTATGGGGCTGCCAATATAATCAGTTATAAAGTAAACCATAAAATCAAAAATATCAACCGGAATAATATCACTGAGCAAAGCACAAGTACTAACGAATTGTACAATAAAATTTAAGAACAGTTTAGCATAATATAAGAAAATTCTAAAAATACTAAAAAAATAAACAATAAATCAAGATCTAATAATCCGGGGATAAATGACGTATTAATCCAATATTGTGATGTCAGGGATAAACTTTACAAAAAATGGAAAAATAATCGAAATAACAAAAAATTTGGAAATGAATATATAAAATTTTTAAACTCTTTGAATAAAAAAATAAAAATTTAAATAATTACTAGAGAAAAATTTATTGAAAAATGTACATGGCACCTCGTAAACGAAATTATTGGTAAAAAATCAAATAATATAGACGGAACAATCAAAAAAAATTTAAAAAATGAAAATACAGCAAATATCCTGAAAAATTTTGGTAACAGCTTTAGAGAAAATGTGAAAAATATTATACATAAATGCAACATAACAACTTTAAACAACATCAAAACAACAAATATAACCAATTCGATATATCTTGCATCGACTAAGGCGGAAGAAGTTCACAATATATTAAGAAAGTTGAACATCAAAAAAGGGGCTGGAATTGACGGAATTCGGCCAAAATACCTTAAAAATAATAATAAACTCCTTAAGACGTCAACAATGCGTCCAATTTACAAAACTGGAACAAAAACAGACTGCAACAATTACAGGCCAATAGCGATCCTATCTGTTGTCGAAAAGATAATTGAAGAAATAGCTGTATGAAGACTTACACATTTTTTTGAAAAGTATATCATCAATCTAAATCAATATGGTTTTCAGAAAGGAAAGAATATAAATAAATACTAAGCGATTTTTCAAATTATGTAAATTCCTGCATAAGCAAAAACATACACTGTCTTGCTCAATTTATAGACTTCAGTAAAGCTTTCGATTCCCTGTCGTACGACAAGCTCATAAATATCTTAAGAGAGGACTGGTATTCGAGGTAGCTCCTTAAACTGGTTTAAAAACTAAGATCATATAAAGTTAAAATAAATAAATTAAGTCATGGCATGGTGTACCGGCTCAAAGCTAGGCGCAATATATATAATTTATGCAAACGATATGATCGGTGTGCTCAACAAAAGCAAAGCGTTCGCTTATGCAGATGATACTGCATTAATTGGTGCGAAAGAAAACGATAATAATGCAACTGAAATCATGCAAAGTCAGCTTAATATTTTATCAAAATGGTGCCATGATAATGGACTTATCATAAACTCAACCACAACAAAATTAATGCATATAAAAACTTTACACATCATATGCACAAACATTATGCTGAAATTTCATGACCAAAATTGTCTGCATAACAGTTTCAACAACAACGTAAATTATAATGATAATTGCAACACGTACATGGAACTTGTGAATACTCACAAATATCTCGGAATCTATGTCGACCGACCAGCAATTTAAATCGAAAACCAATATTGAAAATGTCCAGAAAAAGCTTCGAAAAGATGCTTATATACATTCTCACTTGAGCTTTTGCTCAACATATAATGCCCTAAGGCATACTTACTTCTCGTTTGCCGAATCCTACTTAAGGCATGGAATAACGGCATGGGGCGGTTCAACATACTGTACAACCCTGCAACATACCAAAACAGAATATTAAAAAGCCTTTGGAAAAATCTTCATTTCGACAACAACAGCAGCAACACCATCACCATAAACAACAGGCACATAAACAGCAACAATAATAACATAAACAGCAACAACAACATCAACATAAACAGCAACAACAATATCATCACAAATAACAACAACATCATCATTAACAACAACAGCAACATACACAATAACAACAATATCACCCAAAACGACTTCACCAATTCTGCCCACAACAACAACACCAATTACTACAACAACGTTAGCCGCAGAACTCATGCTCCCGAAAACCTTGCCAATGATCTTCGTGTTACTCAACGTAAGAAGTATTTACTATACAACAATTGCAAATTAATTTTTCAACAACACTAGACTCCATCATATTATCGAGCATTGCCACAACACAAGACGTCGAGCGCATGGAATATTTAAAGTCGAACCGTACTACAATAACTATGGAAAAAATACTTTAACCGTAACACTACCAATAATTCTAAATACGCTGCCAGTTCATATAATGAATATAAGAAATAAATATAAAAGAAAAAAACTTATTAAGGAACATTTTTTTAAAATCGCAATGAGAGAAAAAATAACATAAAATAGGCTAATCTCCTACAGACAAGCCAAATGGCTTCGGGGGTTAGAATTAAGATGCCTTGTACAATTTTTTGAATAAAAAAAATATATATATATATATTAATATCAGTTGATTTTATGAGTTCAATAATAATATGAAAGTCTTCGCAAATTTAAGACAAGCTAAGATAAGTTTTTCTTGCAAAACATTTTTTCATGATATTTTAAACTAGCATATACGATAATATTAACCAATTGTGTAATTTTTTTTTTCATTCATTTAAAAATTATTAAAAATAAAAAATTAAAAAAATTAAAAATTAAAAATCAAAAATAAAAAATTAAAAATTAAAATTTAAAAATTAAAAATTAAAAATTCAAAATT